>SJXQ01007022.1:0-81382 GCA_006408695.1 Aepyceros melampus | reverse complement strand
CAGAAGAATTGATGCTTTTGAACTGTGGTGTTGGAGAAGACTCTTGAGAGTCCCTTGGACTGTAAGGAGATCCAACCAGTCCATTCTGACGGAAATCAACCCTGGGATTTCTTTGGAAGGAATGATGCTAAAGCTGAAACTCTAGTACTCTAGCCACCTCATGCGAAGAGCTGAGTCATTGGAAAAGACTCTGATGCTGGGAGGGATTAGGGGCAGGAGGAGAAGGGGACGACCGAGGATGAGATGGCTGGATGGCATCATGGACTCAATGGACGTGAGTCTGAGTGAACTCCGGGAGTTGGTGATGGACAGGGAGGCCTGGCGTCCTGCGATTCATGGGGTCGCAAAGAGTCGGACACGACTGAGTGACTGAACTTGACTTGACTTCTTTGGGATTGGAATGAAAACTGACCTTTTCCAGTCCTGTGGCCACTATTGAGTTTTCCAAATTTGCTGGCATATTGAGTGCAACACTTTCACAGCATCATCTTTTAGGATTTGAAATAGGTCAACTGGAATTCCATCACCTCCACTAGCTTTGTTCGTAGTGATGCTTCCTAAGGCCCACTTGACTTCACATTCCAGGATGTCTGGCTCTAGGTCAGTGATCACACCATTGTGATTATCTGGGTCGTGAAGACTTGCCACCTCTTCTCAATATCTTTTGCTTCTGTTAGAGCCATACCGTTTCTGTCCTTTATTGAGCCCACTTTTGCATTAAATGTTGGTATCTCAAATTTTCTTGAAGAGATCTCTAGTCTTTTCCATTCTGTTGTTTTCGTCTATTTCTTTGCATTGATATCTGAGGAAGTCTTTCTTATCTCTCCTTGCTATTCTTTTGAACTCTGCATTCAGATGCTTGTCTTTCCTTTTCTCCTTTGCTTTTCACTTCTCCTCTTTTCACAGCTATTTGTAAGGCCTCCTCAGACAGCCAGTTTGCCTTTTTGCATTTCTTTTCCATGGGGATGGTCTTAAGAGAAATATGCCTGACTAAATCTCACCAGAGCACTCAATGTTATTTTTTGTAATGAGAAATACAGGTTAGAAACTCTTCCTCCCCACCTCCCCATATCTAGAAAATAGTGTTTACAGGAAAAGAAAAGCAAAGGGCAGGCAAGAATGATCATATCTGGTTTTGCATTTAAAAATCCAATCTTGATGGCTTAAAAAAATAAAACTTCAGGTGGTCTTAGTTTTTAACTCAACAATGTTCCACTTGTTATATAACTCATCTTACTAATTTATTGTTGGGCTTTGAAAAAGCCTCTCCATTTTGCCAATCTTCCAAAGTATTGGTTGATGTGGCTAGCAGTCTTTCAGAAAACACCAGGATTAACAGGGTATTTGCACACCTGCAAAGCTCATTTAATGACTAAAATTGCAAATGCTGCACAAGTAAAACAAAAATATGTATATTTTAAGTTAGTTAGTGACCACAGCTATATAACACTATGTGGACAACCAAGAATGTATGCCTATATATTATGTATTCCAAAACATAAGTTTTGATTGATAATTTTTCCATGTCAAAAACACTCTGATTTTCTGGGAGAGATGACAAAAATCCTTAACAGAAATGGGCGATTTTATGAGAAAATGGTTGAGCAGCAAAAACATTATGAAAAGCTTTGATTTTAGGGGTCTTAAAAGGTGAACAGAAAGAGAAGAGAATACATGTAAATAAAGATGGATATCATGGCTGATTATTTTTCTAAGGACTTGCATTCTAAGGCATTATCATGCATAAACGAACTAAGCATATCATTTCCCTGGAAGGTTTTCTCCCAGGATGGTTCCCACCTCTCATGTGTAGTTTTTTAAAAACATGTGTTTGATGAAGAGATTTTCATTTTGATGATTGCTAGGTTTCTTGAAATTTCTCTCTTATAAAACGGTTTTCAATTGAAAGCTGTGTTCTCACAAGGAGTATGACTTTCTAACAAGATAATTTCTCAAGGGCTAACCGAGATAGAGAGGAATTATGTTTTATGAACTGAAATTATAACCAGAGCAATCCACACCATATAGGAATCTGACATTTTCTCTGCTTCTGAAGCCCATCATAGTTATAACTAATGGATTAGAGAACTTGGATGTGGCTGCAGAGTCTTCCTTGATTCTGGACTCCAGGCAGCCACAATTAAGCTCTTAAGCTGGCACAAGTGGTGAAATTGATTGCCATCCTGCATAGATTCATGTTCTAAGCTTCAGTACCTATTCTTCTTCTCTTGCATGGAGATGATAGCATCACTCTCTGCTTCTCTGGCTGAAGGAGTCCTTAGGGAAGGATATATAGAGACATAATTCATCTTTCCTTCTAAAGCTATAGGACTACCCAATGATAAACCCATTATGATGAAAAGATGCTTTATCAAGTTTTCCCTAGCATATTTTCTATTTTATTTCTAGATCAGTATTGCTTATCCTATGTTCACTGTAATAAAAAGTTGATCCACTTTTGAATTAATAAAAAATGAAATTCTGTAAGATCTTAGGTTTTATCTGTGAAGTTATTGTAGTTTATACTACTGATAAGTTTTTCTGTAGGTGTAGGAAAAGAAGAAATAATATTTTCTCATAAGTAGATGTGTTTGATGCTATTGATTTAAGGGAGAAAATAATCCTGAAAATCACACCTCATGGAAATTAGTATCTAATGTATTAATATTCTGCTTATAGTTTTCAAAACATAAGCACTTTGCTACCTAAATTTTCAACATTATTTGAGAATCAGTTTGCAACTTGGAAAACCCATGAGCTTTCTAAATTGTGACTACAAGTGAACGGGTGTTAAGTTACAGATAAAAGGCTGTAAATAAATGGCCATCCTCCCTGTGAGTGGGTTTAGAGCACATCTGCAAGTTGTAACCTAGATTCAGCTTGAGCCTGTGTTTTCCCTGGTGTGACTCACGCCATCATCGCCCTGTTTGTGTTATTACTGACTCCGAACTATGCGAAACACTCCCAACAGTTGGGATTCCTTTTGGAACGCAGACAAACAATCCAGATCTTCCAGGTCACATTATGTGGTTGGGCCTAGGACTGTCAGGATGACAGGGAGGGAAAACCTGAAGGCGGTCTGTGGTTTTGGGGTGTGGTGTTATGTGGTGTTATGGAGTTGGTGGGAACTAACTAGAGTGTTAGTTAATATAGAAAGATACTCAAGTTTCATCCAGTGTAACTACCACACAAAATCCCTCTGCCCAAATCGCTCCCCTCCCTTCATTCCTCCTGCCCTTTCTCACTCCCCCTCCCCTATCACTTAGTAGCCAGCTAACCTTCCTGCCAATGTAACTGGAAGTAGATTACCTTAGGTAAACTAGAAAAACAATTTCTCTAAAGTTTTTCATCCTTCCAGTCTAACCCACCTGAAGTTTAAATAAAAGTCATTCTAATTACAGATACTTATTTTATTCAATTTAGTAGGAACTGCAGTATCTCATCATCTCTTCTTACCAAAACCCTTGAACTCTTTAAACCCCATTGCCACAAAATTGTTCTGATAAATAGTTTTCATCACTTTTTAAAAATCATTGCCTTTGTTTTCCACTTTTTTTGGCTTTAAAAATATAGTTCACATACTATAAAACCCACCATTTAAAGTGTACAATTCAGTGCTTTTTAATATTCACAGAGTTGTGCAAACTTTACCACTGTCTAATTCCAGAATATACTCATCTTGCAATAGAGAAACCCTTTACCCACTAGCAGTCACTCCCCTTTCTCCCCTCTGGAAGCCATTATTCTACTTGCTGTCTCTATTCTGAACATTTCATATAAGTAGAATCTAAAATATGTGGCCTTTTGTGACTGGCTTCTTTCACTAGGGATAATATTTTCAATGTTCATCTGTTGGCTGAATAATATTCCATTGTATGGATATTCTAATTTTATTCATCCCTTCATCATTTTATAGACATTTGATAGGGAAATGATTTTCCTTCTCCCTCCCTTCTGCCTCGTGTTATTTTGGGTTTTGTTATCCTTATGATATTTGTTATAAGTTACTTAATTTCACACATGGAAAATCCTAGTATTAGCTTCTGAACTAGTGCTTCTCAAACTTTAATGTGTGTATAAAACACATAAGGCTCTTTTTGAAACACAAACTCTGGTTCAGTAGGTCAGAGGTGAACCCATGAGTCTAAGAAATTCCCAGCTGGTGATGATGCTACTGAAATGTGGCCTATTCTTGAGTATTAAGGATTCAAACCACATGTCCATTGAAAAGAAATGTTATAAATAGGTTAGTTTATGCTGGACACACTTGAAGATGCTTTCACACATTTATGTAAATATTTTATTAATAGCTATTGAATACATGTCAACTGCTTTCATAGAAGATTTAAGTGAGCTATATTACAATAGTTTAAAAGAGAGGTTGGCAACCTCTGGGCTGTGATTTTTCACCTGCCACCTTTTTGGTAAATAAAGCTTTATTAAAACATAGCCACACCCTTTCATGTACATGTCGTCCATAGCAGCTTTAGACTTTACTCAACAACAGAGCTGAGCAACTGTTACAGTAACCTTAAGGCCTGCTAATTATGACAAAGGCCACATGGCCTACAGAGCCTAAAATATTATTATCTAGCCCTTTACAGAAAAAAAGTTGCCAGCCCTGGTTTTAAGACATACTACATTATAAAACAATTTAAATCAGTTTACTTAGGCAAATCCAACTATAGCCGAAAAAACATATAGAACTGCAGTAACTCACCAAGTACATTTTATTAAGATGAAATTAATGTTCATCAAGAACATTTCATATATATACCACTTTCAAATGATGGTGCAACTGAAAAATAAAAGTACAGTAAATATTTTAAGTCCCTTGAACATTTAAAGTTCAGTTTAACTCTCTGTCAATTGTTTGAATGCACCCAAACAGCTGAGTATGGTGGGAAGTAAGACAAAAGATAGGTAGTCACACAATAATTTTTTGATCACTAAACCCAATCCAATCCTCAGTGAATCACAATAAGTATTTCTCTATTTGCATTTGCACACTGTCAGAGGACTACCCATGCCCTTTCCTCTCTGCTTAAACTTCCAACACCTTCTCTCCCATTCCAGTCTTAGCTGAGGACCACTTTCTTTCTACTAAGACAGTAAGATCTGGGGGAAGAGGGCATCCATTTCTTCTGTCACTGCATCATATCCTAGCTTGTGTCGGCCTTAGTAAGCTGCTTTGTTCTTGTGTCACCAGATGAATTGTTTATGCTCTTGACAAGGCCAAACTTTCAGTTGCGCCCCATATTCCTACTTCTGTCATCGACTTCAGAACATCAGGGCAGCACCTCTCTCTCACTCATACATCATCAAATTTGGCCACTGCCCTAGATTTTCCCCGTCAGTATACAAACATGTTCTCATGTCTTTCATCTCCAAATAAAAGAATGGAGCTTTCTTGACTCTACTCGCCCCTCCATGTGCACACATTTCTTTCCTTCCCTTGACTGCTAATGTCCTTGAAAGACCTGTCTACTTTTTTTCCTCCAGAATTCTCCTTCCATCCTCTATTGAGCCTGCCATAACTGGGCTTTCATCCCCACCCTTCCCCTGAAATTGCTCTAATGAAGGCCACCAGTGACCTCCCCAATACAAACTCCTATGGCCATTATCTATACTGAACTTGTCAGTGGCCATTTATCCAGATGAACACTCCCTTCTTTTGTAACATATTCATCCCTTGGTATCTAAGAGTTGCACTCTTGTCTTCCAGTACTCCAGCCATTTTCTCCCACTCCCTTTTCCTTTTTCCTTCTCATCTACTTGGTCTCTAAACATGGATCCTCTTCTTTTCTTTGTCTGAACTCAACCCCTTAGTGTATCATGGTTTCTAATACCACACACATTGCGATGGCTTCAAGAGTTGAATCTGTACCCCCTCTCCTATGAACTCTGGAGTCTTAAGTCAACTGTTCCTGTACTGTCTCCATTTTGATATATAGTAGGTGTCTCAAACTTAATGTGCATACAACTAAATTGCTGACTTTCTCCCTCACCCCAAATCATATACTTCCATCTTATTCATCTCTGCTGCTGCTGCTAAGTCACGTCAGTCGTGTCCGACTCTGTGTGACCCTATAGATGACAGCCCATCAGGCTCCCCTGTCCCTGGGATTCTCCAGGCAAGAACACTGGAGTGGGTTGCCGTTTCCTTCTCCATTGCATGAAAGTGAAAAGTGAAAGGGAAGTCACTCAGTCATGTCCAACTCTTCGTGACCCCATGGACCACAGCCTACCAGGCTCCTCTGTCCAGGGATTTTCCAGGCAAGAGTACTGGAGTGGGGTGCCATTGCCTTCTCCCTTATTCATCTCAGTGAATGGTAATTTCATCTTTTTACAGTTGCTCAGACCAGAAAGCTTGGAGTCATTCCCCATTCTTCTTTCACACCCCCCATCTAATCCATAAAAGCATATTGTCAACACTTGCTGTAAAAATACATCTGGAATCCAACCATATTTCTTCATTTCTACAGCCACCATCCTTGTCCAACTCACCATCATCTCTCACCTGGATTATTGTAATAGTCTCATAATGGGTGTCCCTGTTCTTCTCACCCTTTGCTATTTTTCACTGCAGCAGCCAGCGATTCTAATAGAACATCATGGTACTTTATACATATTTCAGTAACTTCCCCTCTTGCTTAGAGTAAAAGCCAGTGTTTCTAATGGATCATAAGTAACTACACACCATATCTATGACTTTGTCCCCTGCTTCTCTCTTTTTTGCTCACTCAATAGCCTTGGTCACTTTACTTTGTCATGAACCTGCCAATCACATTCTTGTTATGGAACATTTGTACTTTTAGTTCAGTTTGTCAAGACTGTGACCCACATATTTACTTGACTCCCTTCATTTCCTTTAGATACTCTCTATTAAGACTTATTTCCCTATCTTTTTTTTTTTTTTTTGACATAGTGTTCTTCATTATATTTTTGACACTCAAACTTTTATCTAGTTATTTTGGTTATTGTCTCTGTCCTTCAATTAAAATGTAAGTGAAATGAGATTAGGGATTTCTGTATTTTATTTACTGTCATATTCCTGAGCTTGCCTGGCATATGGTAAGTATCAATACTATGTGTTGAATTTATGATTTTCAAAATAAGTAAACTTTTTTTTTCCTTTGAGGGTATAGTTAGAGATCCAAACCCCCTTACTTCTAGATGTCAGGAATATCTCTGGCAAAAACAATTTCAACTCAGTGTTATCTCTCCTCAAAGGGTGATCTGGGTGATGTTACTTGTCACTTGTCACTCTTCTTCATCTTCTTTTTCCCTTCTTTTCTCTCCTAGATAAAAAGACAGTGCTGACTTTTGCCATCATTCAAAAATACTTCAAGGGCTGTTACAGTGCTTTCCCCACAAAATGTCTTCTTATGTCTTTGAGTAACAGTCACCAGTGCAGCTCTGTGTCTGCCTTTGAATTTCTTTAACAAGAGAAACTCCTGTCATTATCTCAAAACACCCCATGTGTTCTGATTAAAACCAACAAAAAAAAGAGACGCTTTTATCCTATAAAGAGGTCCTATTTAGAAAAGGTTAGCTATTACAAGGGGAGCATTGTAGATTTGAAAAATCATTTTCCATTTTCAAAAAACAGAGTAGTAAATTTTTAAATATCCTTTAAAGTTAAGAAGTCATGTTTCAAATCCTCTCCCAAAGGAGGTGTCTAGCCATTCCATTTTGCCTTATATACTGACTCTTTAATCTCTACCTATTGACAGATGAAGTTCCATTCAAATTCCATGGAGCAGTTGTAAATTTGTTTGTAAAAAATGTAGGTATTTAGCATCTTGTTAGGTGGATTAATATATTAATGTATTTTATGTTTATATTTTCTACATTTGGATTTGTATCTGTGTTTAGAAACCACTGGTAAACTTGGTCAAGAAAAAGTCAATCTAAAAATTAAGACTGAATAATAAGTCAGACTTTTTGTTAAATTGCTCCCTTGCTTTGAGGAGCTTTGCCAGCACAAAAACCAGTCCACAGTAGCCCCAGATAGTGGTTTTTGGCTAAGTATCATATGATTAACATTATTCATATGTATTCCAAAGTATAAAAGCTGGCTATACTTTATACTTAATATAGAATTGTGATATTTAATATTTTTAAATGTTACCAAGGGATCTGACTTTTTTGAGTTGCTGTGATATAGGTTCCTTGCTCTTAACATATAATTGTATTTATATTAAACCCCAAATCCCACCTTTTTGTACACACATATAATTATAAGACTTCAATATCTATTTCCAAATTCCCTGTGCCAGCATGCTTTCCTTTCATATTTTACCAGAGAAGAAACTATTTCTCCAAATGTGTGATTTCTGATAGTGCCCCTTGGTTACTTGTTTTTCTTCTGCCCTGGCTTTATTCCAACACATGTTCCTCTATACCATTTGTCTCTCTAAAGAATCCTTTTTTTCAACCTAAGGACTAACTTGCTTATGTCAATTTAAAAAAAAATCAACATTTCCAGTTTTATACAAATTCTTTATGACCTATTTTAATGTTTTTACAATTAAAGTGTATTTGACTTATCTATGAGTTTAATCTGCTGATTTTTAACCAGAGTCTTAAGGGTTACTTTTGAAATCCATTTACCTGATTTTGAGATTAGAAAACAGGCTAAGTGAAAAGGTTGCTTTATGGGTCAGTTTACTGTGTGGATGGTAACAGTAGTAGTAAGTAATATATTTTACTTACACTTTTTATTTTATAATCTCTTTTAGAAGCATTGGCTTATTCATTATTGGAGACTGTTGTATAGTTCTGCAACAACCAGATTTTAGTTTATAATTATTGATTCTTAAAGTGGATATTTTAGGCATGTTAATGGGAATGGAAAAATACTCTTGTCTTTCCACTATGTAATTATCTTTAAAATATCTATAATCATATATTTACTATTTCTATTTTTCTATAGCTATTCTTACATTGATATCTGTCCAGGAATTCAAGAAAAAATTTATAAGCAATCTTACAAAGATTTTTCAATAATTCCTTAACCATCAAATTCAATTTTAGTCCACATTCTTCCTGTATTCTCTAAAAATTTTAATACTGAAGCAAGCTTCTCTTGAAAATCTCTTCTCATGACTTCTAAATAATAGTCTCCTATTTCTTTCTCTGGGTCTGGCTGATTCAATGATAAAAGGTCTTGGGCCATTCACCTTTTAATCAAGATTTTCTCTTTGAGTCCCAGTAACTCTTTGGTAATATCCTTAACCAATGGGCAGCCACTTTGTGAATCTGTGTCTGTGGCTCTATTCTTTTCCCTAAATTCTAGTTCATCATGATGACCAGTTAAAAAAATTTTTTTACATGCCTCCCTTCAAACTCATTAATCTTTCCTAACAATTTGCTTCTTTATAATCCTTAAGTCATTCAAGTTTGAAAACTTAATCATCTTAATTTTCCTAGCTGCTTTTGTTACTTGTACCGCTATCTTCCAGAGCCATTGTTTATTCACACATCAACTGCCCTGCCTGTTTTTGTTACTTTCTGTCTAAAATCATTGCAACAGCCTCTCATTTTCTCTTTTGTACCATCTTTTGTTTCATCTTCTAATTTCTCATATGTTCATTTAGTCTTAAATAATGTTTCTAGTTTCAGATCTTATGTCTGGACTCATGGACTCCATCTCTTGAACTTCAAATTTGAAGCCTGGCTTCTCGAGGGAACATGAGTATTAGTCTCTTTAACACTGTATGTTTCAACTCTGTTCCTCAGTATCACTCTCCATGAAGATGTCCTTGATCATTGCGGCTGGAAGTGATTGCTCTCCCTTCTGAACTTCCACATGATTTATATTCCAGTATGATTTGCTTTCTTTGTTGGATAATTGCTATTTGTTGTGGGATTAAAAATTCATGGAAGATAGAACTCATGCTTACTTATCTTTATAAGTCCTATAGTGACTACTCCAGTGCTTTGCTCATCCCAGGTACATGATAATTGTTGAATGAATAGAGAAAGATCGCACATGTATTACATTTATACCACAATTGTTTTATACATTATTAAAGAGTGCTTAGATTCTGTAAATATGAAAGATATTGCTTAACATAGCATCATATAGTGTATGAAACAACTGACGTGATCATATTTTGTGTTGGGCATATGGTTCTATAGCCTTAAATTTTATGAGTGTACCTAATCAAGAAGGGACACAAGTAAAGAGAAAAGAGAACTGTTATTCTGAAAGTTTCCTTCAAAGGCATAGAGCAAAAGGCTTGGATTTGGCATCACAAATCATTGTTCCCATCCTCCCCCACAATCACTACTGTCACCAAAAAGAAAAAAAAAAATCTTGTTTGCGAAACTTCAGCAATCCCATGGTAAATCTACAGAAATTTATCTCACTCTTCAGAAACAAGGTGGTACTGGTCATGTTGTTGGATATCACCATATTATATAGTGCTAAAAGATATGGTGTTGGGTGTTTATTATGTATATGATTTCCAAGATTTATATATTACATATTTTTCAGGAAAGAAATTGGACAATTATTTTCTTTTTAATGTTTCACCTTATATCAGAAAATACTTGAACAGAATATGTTGCATAGGGGTTATTTTGAATATAAACTGAAGTACAATTAATTAGAAGTTGCTGAAATGCTAGAAAAGTAATCCTAATTCTAAATGGGCTCCATCTGATGTTTGATTTCATTACTGACAAATTCAGAATGGACTTCATTTATTATGCCGTGAATGTTCATTATTTTTGCAATGTATTGCACACACATTTCTATCCCTTCCAACCTATTTTTTAGTCTCAGCATTTCTATTTTGACATTAGAAAAATATACAACCAAAATCTATAAGACTTTGATTAAATGTTGATACAGCTGATTTCAACATAGCCAAAGCCAGTGACCATACATGGAATCTAAACAACAGCTAGTAATTACAATGTCAAAGGCATGTATACACTGTGAGTTATGTTTCATTGTCTGGCATGCAAATACAGTCTCCGTTTCCTTTACACTATGTCCAAAGTATAAAGAAAGCCAACCGAAGAGTTCTGTTTCGTTTACACAAAAGAACAAGGTTCAATCATGTTTGATAAGTTGCAAATTACTGGTAATACCACAAGTGTTGTTACAGCTGCTAAGAATGGTCAGGAGGATGTACAAAATGCAGCAAAGGCATGAATCAAAAGAAAAAATCTAAACAAGTTTGAATGATGGTGTATAGTATGGCTAACTTTAACTTCACTTGGGGCCTGGAAATGCCATATTGGGTGCAATGTGAGGTGCCTCATATGGGATCTGGCCTTGTGCAGATCTGCTGGGCTTTCAAATCTTTTGTGCAAATGAAGTGGCCTCCTCTTGTTTGCAGGCAAGCGTGACATTTACAATCAAAATTCCTACAGTCTTATAATTTAAGATCTGATCAAGCAGGGACAAAGAAAAGGAATAAAGATGAGTGAAAATATTCAGAGACAATAGGAAACCATCTGAATTTTTCTCTGCAAAACTGAAACTCCTTTAAAAAATCAGATCAAGTTGGTGTATTAAAAGAAAAAACAAACAAAAAACCCAAACCATTACACTTCTCTGTGAACCTGAAGATTTGAAATATGAGCATTTTGAAAGCCTCTAACGCATTCTGGGATTTAAATTCAATAAGTGTTTATTAAATCCTACTGTATGCAGCAATTTCTCATTTCATATATAACTTTCATCTCTGCCCCTCCTCTTTTTCATTCTAACAATTTAGGCAAAAGTGTTTTAGAATAAGAAGAAAGCTAAACCAAGCTATGGGATAGTGAGAAAAGAGTCCGAAATGGTAGTTCCTATTCCTTGCTGAATTGTGAACTTATATACCTTGCTGAGCTCTTCTTGGCTCTCACTTGTGTGCATGCAAAATGAAGTGAGTGAAGTGAGTGAAGTCGCTCAGTCGTGTCCGACTCTTTGCGACCCCGTGAACTGTAGCCCACCAGGCTCTTCCATCCTTGGGATTCTCCAGGCAAGAATACTGGAGTGGGTTGCCATTAAAATCAGAAGCTGCAAGTGAACAATCCTGCAGCCAAATGTGGCTGCAGACCTCTTTGGTTGAATCCACAATCTGAATTAGGTTTAAATACTTAAAAGCCAGAATGTTTTATAGAAAACTCCAGATTTCTAGCTCCTCTTGACAGAGGTGTAAAATCTGCCACTGCTAGGCTTGTCTTTCTGCATGGTTAGGTGCAGCTAATTAGGTATGCAGAGCACACAGCCTGCTCTCCAGGGCAGTCCTGAAGTGAAGTGAAGTGAAGTGGCTCAGTTGTGTCTGACTCTTTGCAACCCCGTGGACTGTAGCCTACCAGGCTCCTCCGTCCATGGGATTTTCCAAGCAAAAGTACTGGAGTGGGTTGCCATTTCCTTCTCCAGGGGATTTCCCTACCCAGGGGTAGAACTCAGGTCTCCCACATTGTAGGCAGATGCTTTACTGTCTGAGCCACTAAGGAAGTCTTAATATGCAGAGCACACAATCTCCTCTCAAGGGCAGTCTTAGAGGGATCATTTATGTTACCTGTCCTACCCTTTAATGACTTTTTCTTCTCTGAAATTTGTAAAACTGTAAATTTGTAAAAAAATTTGTAAAATTTTTTTTGCCTTCAGAGCATTTTATGATTATGCCATCTTCGTAATGTAAGTACAGATAGAAGTTATTTATGTCTCATGAAAGCAGTTCTACAGTATTGCCCTACTACATAGTTATAATACTGTTACTTCTAGTAGCAGTGGGAATGCTCACAACAGTATACTCTAAGGTAGGGGAAAGTCGCTCAGTCGTGTCTGACTCTTGCAACCCCATGGACTGTAGCCTACCAGGCTTCTCAGTCCATGGGATTCTCCAGGCAAGAGTACTGGAGTGGGTTGCCATTTCCTTCTCCAGGGGATCTTCCTGACCCAGGGATTGAACCCGGGTCTCCTGCATTGTAGGCAGACGCTTTACCCACTGAGCCACCTAAGTTCCATAAGTACAGGACCTTACATTCTAAACCAGTGATTCTTAAGCTTTAGCACACATCACAGTCTTCTGAGGGGTTGGTAAAACATAGGTTGCTAAGGGCAAACTCTACAGTTTCTTATTGGGTAAACCTGGAATGGGGCCCCCAAATATGCATTTCTGACATGGTCCAGGTGTTGCTGATGCCATTGAGTGAGTGACCACACTTTGAGAATGATCTTTGGTTTAAACACTGCTATATCCTCAGTGCCTACCAGATAGTAGGTGTAACTTAATACTTATTTGCCAAAAGAATATACAGAAGTTGTATTCTGTAAATGCTTTTACTTAATGAAGTGATAAGGAAACTAAGCAATTTGGCTAAGGTCATATATCTACTAAATATTAGAAATAAGATGTTAGTCCTTGTACTTACATCATAGTATTATAACAAGGATTAAATAAATAATAAATGTACTAGGTTTGAATTAAGTGTTCAATATATGTCAGATATTCTTATTCTACTGTGGAAATCTCTTGGACCATTTGACATACATTAAGTTTTGGGCATAGTGCCCAAGTATTTCCACAAAAGCATTTTTTAAAATTACTTTTTAATTGGAAGAAAATTGCTTTACAATGTTGTATTGGATTCTGCTGTACAACAGTTCTAAAAGACACATGTACCCCAATGGTCATTTTAGCACTATTTACAAAAGCCATGGCACAGAAGCAACCTAGATATCCACTGACAGATGAACAGATAAAGAAGATGTGGGGTACATGTATATGATGGAATATTACTCAGTCATAAAAAAGAAAATTTGAGCCAGTGGCAGTGAGATAGCTGAACCTAGAGTCTGTTATACAGAGTGAAGTAAGTCAGAAAGAGAAAAGCAAATATCATGTATTAATGCATACATATGGAATCTAGAAAAATGGTACTGATGTACTTATTTGTAGGGAAGGAATGGAAACACAGATGTAGAGAATGGACTTGTGGACACAGTGGGGGAAGGAGAAGGTGGGGAGGGAGATGCTGCGAAAGCTTTCTGTATGGCCCTACATTTAAACTGAATCACAAAGTTACCAACACTTTGATTCCCTTCCTAAAACATACTCAGCAATGAGGAGGGTATGCTAAGGCTTATAGCTAGAAGGCTACAAGGCTAGTGCAACCACACTACTCCTACCAACTGAATTTGGTGTTTTCCAAGAGACATTATGTTAGTTTCTAACTTGTTTATTCCCTGCTTTGGTTATTATTGTAATTTTAGTGAACACTGGGTAAATCATTGAAATATGAATTTCAAAAGTAACAGATATCTAGGAAGACTGGAGGCTTTGGAAAGACTGTACAAGTTCAGTAGCTCTAATAAGATACTAAAATATAATGTATGAGTGAGGAAGCTGTAACAATAAAAAAATCACAAAAATGTTTACAAATTCTGCATTTATATTGCTTTGCATTTTAGATTTATTTAAAGTGAAGTTCAGAGCTGGAAAAAAAAACAGAACTGGTAAATTTCACTCAATCCATCATGGATGTGATTTGTGCAAAGAAAGAAAGAGAACACCAGCAATGAACCTACACACCAGAGGCCAACCGACTATGGCTTAGATCAAAACTGGCCCATGGTCTGTGTTTGTGTAGACCATGAACAGAGAATGGTTTTTAAAAATTCTAAGTGCTGTAAAAAGAAGGAAAAGAAGAAAAAGAGAAAGAAGTGGGAAGAAGAGGAGGAGGAGGAACAGGTGATGGTAGCCAAGGAGGAGGACAACCTGGAGCGGCAGCAGTGACGGAGGCCAAATGTGGTCCTAAAAACGACAGATATTTACTAGCTAGTCTTTTTAAAGAAAAAGGTTGGAGGACTCATCTTACACAGTAAAAAGGACTTTTCCCCATTTTAGCAGTTTGTATCTATGTATGTGTCGTGGTGTGTCTGACTCTTTTCGACCCCTTGGACTGTAACCTGCCCGGCTCCTCCATCCATGGGATTTTCCAGGCAAGAATACTGGAGTGGATTGCCATTCCCTTCTCCAGGGGATCTTCCCGACCCAGGGATTGAACCTGGGTGTCCCACATTGCAGGCAGACTCTTTACTGTCTGAGCCACCATACCTGTATGTCTTTAAAATTTTTTTTCCCTATTACTTAGCAAACTGTCTTTATCACGTGGAAAACAAGTTTTCCACTCTTCGAGTTGCTCAGAGAAATAACCACCTCATTGTGTATTTACCTTACTGACTTCAAATCTGTTCAACTCCCTTTAGTGGCAGGATTCTTCTGAGACATTATCTAGCATTTTCCTCATCAGTCTTTTCTGAATAGAATCTGGTCTTGTGGACTGAGAAATCCCTTACAGATAATACCAAACTCATACAACCCTAATGACGTTATAAAATGTATTGATAGATTTATCCATCATGAATTGTGTGTCACCCTGGTGCCGGGCAATGTGCTTGTCACTGTTGCATTAACTCCTCATACGATCCTCAGGGCCTTACTTCATACCAAGCTGAACGAAGGAAAAACTCCATATTGCCTTTTTTCTTTCATTCCTGCGCGGGTCCGTTACACAGCTAGTGTCCCTGCATGCATTGTTTGGGAGAATTTAATTTACTTCTGAATTACTTAGTTTGATGGAAGTATGACTTCATTCATAGGCATCCTGACTAGGTGAGGTAGTAGGAAAAGGTAAGCGTGTAAACTTAACCTTCATACATGAGCCAATTTCCCCCAAATGTATGGAGGTACTGGTACTTTTTTGTGTAGCACAGAACCTTTAGGAAATAGTATTTTTTAAAAAAGCCTTTTTAATCTCCAAGGTAAAATAAAAGTGTACTATAAAGCCATATGGAAATACTTTCCAACAGCTGTGCTGAGACACTATACTGCTAATTTGCACAGTCCTTTTATGTAGGTTAAATGTATTTCTTTTACTAAATGCAGTTCCGAAGGCAAGGGTCTTATTAATTGCTAATGCTGCCCCTGGTATTCCGATATTCACTCCTAATTACATAAACCAGTATGCTACAATCTCAGTGAACCATTATTCTTCTGCTCTCAGATATTTGATCAGAAGGAATTTCACCTCTGGAACAACTTGTATTAGGTTAGCCCCCTGGGAAAGTTCTAATTTACAAGATACTTACTAAAAAAATCAAATCTATTTCAAAGAGATTACATTATAAATGTAAACTTCCTAATGAGCTTGAGTGAAATGCTGTAGGCTACAACTGGTGAACTTTGAAAGTTTTACCCTTTTCCTCTTCCTATATATATATTTTATGTAATCTGTATCCTAAAGGCCTGTAAAGAGACCAGCTGTTACTCACAGTGAACTGATGCTTGTAGCCAAATCCTACATTTTCTCTGAAATAGGTGATACTTCTCCTTTTATTCCTTTCATTTAAAAAAATATTTACTACTGATAAAAAGAGCTAACACATTTGTGATTATATTACAGATGGCAGGCTAAACATTTCTGCATAAAATACCTCATCTGATCTTCACAAGAAGGTGAATAACTGCCCAGGGCAGAATTTTTTAAAAATGTGGCATGTCAGTTTGTTGGAACTTGAGATTTAAAAAAAAATAATAAAATCATGAAGATGTCTGAGATGAAAACTATTTGATTTTTTAAAATCATTAATATCTATCATTTAGAGATCAGAATACTGACTTGTATGGTTTTGGAGTCCTTTACTTTTCTTTGAAAATATGAAACAGATGAAAATGAGTCAAAGTAAAGTGACTGATATCTTACTCTGTTCTTACTTTTATTTTTATTGAAAATCTAAGGATAGTTTTTGAGTAATTAGTGATCCTAATAATACTGTCAGTTGACTGATAAATGCCTGGTACACACTTGCCTATGACTCTGTAGCATATGACAATATTTATATCTGGCACTAAGCTCTTCCCAAAAGTCCACCATTCTTTCAGGTGGCCTGGGTTTAAGTTCTAAACTAATCACCATTATTACATGTATGACTGGACGAATGTTTCCATCTCTGTGGACTCTAGTTTCTTTATGTAAGAGTAAAAGGGAGTGGTTGTATTTTGCTCTCTCTGAAATAACTTTTAATTCCAAAATTCTATGGACATTTGAATTCAAATTTCCCAAACTATCAGTTGCATGCCCAAGAAAACCTACTGCTTTTGAAATCTGGTATGTAGTTCTTCACTTATTTGTTTCTTGCCATCCATTTCCTCTTGTTTGACTCCGTTTAGCTACTCTATCCTTCACCTCTTTGTTTCTCTGAAATAATAGTGGCCCTGCACAGACAGACTTCTCTAAACGGAACTTACATGCTATCGGCAGTGTAGTAGAGTTAAATTGAAGGCAAAGCTGGCAGTTTTCCACTGGCTGGTAGAAACAGAGAAGGGAGGAACTTTTAAGCAGCCATCCTTTGATGGCTGCCCAACTTTCTCTTATTCTTTCCTTTCTTCTTTTGCTCCCTGCAGGAATTAAGCAAAACAAGCCTAATGCCCTTTCTTCTCCTTTACTGTCCACATCCAAAATGTTTAATGTCTGTGCCTCTCACTTCATCACACCCTCCATGTACGTCTTGAAGGAAAATGCTAAGGGCCCCAGTAGCCCATATACGCTAACCTTTCACGTGCTCTGGCATAGCCATGCTTTTAGCAGGCATCATTCTCTCTGAATAGCACTTTTTAGCCCTACTGGGGATGAGAAATGTGAGAGATGAATCAGTTATGAACTTTATTAGTAGTTTCTGGGTGAATCATAAATATTTAGAACTTGGAGATGAAATTCTCAAAAGTTAATACTGATTGACATAAATAATAGAAATTAATGTTATTTATGATGTACATGGAAGGGAGGCAGTGATTCAGAAGGAGGGAGATAATGAAAAAAAGGAAGGAAAAAAAATATTGTGATCATACTATACATTGAAATACTTAAAGAGTAATAGTTTACAAATATAATACATATTATATATAATATCATATATATATGTATATTTGTGTGTGTGTATGTGTGTGTGTAGCCTTACATAGTTTGGTCTCTAATTAAGGATTTTTCTCAGATAAGCCTAGGCACTATTCAGTCAACATGAAATTTGCTTTTCCTAGAGATGCCAATGGCACCCCACTCCAGTACTCTTGCCTGGAAAATCCCATGGATGGAGGAGCCTGGTAGACTGCAGTCTATGGATCACCAAGAGTAGGACTCGACTGGGTGACTTCACTTTCCCTTTTCAGTTTCATGCATTGGAGAAGGAAATAGCAACCCACTCCAGTGTTCTTGCCTGGAGAATCCCAGGGACGGGGGAGCCTGGTAGAGGCCGTCTATGGGGTCACACAGAGTCAGACACAGCTAAAGCGACTTAGCAAATAGCAAAGATGCCAAATATTTACTTTCTGAACAAGAAGGGGGTTTTCTAGAAGAACCAAAACTGTCTAAATCCTTATTGGGTTGACTATATCAATGTGGAGTGAAGAGGTAGTAACTTAAGGAGCAAAATGTACATTCTGAAATGTTGGCAATTGGAAAACTTAAAGATACTTCCTGCGTAGGTCCCCAAAAAAGCCAGTCTCCCTGAGGCCAGGTCTGCTCTCCACTTTGTGGCATCAGTGGCTTTTTGACTTCGGTTGGTCCGGATGCTTGCCTCTTTCCCCATTCCATAGGATGTTACCCTCTCTCTGTTTGTGGGATGTCTTTCTGCTTTGAAGATTTATGATATAGAATGGGAGGCATGCTGTCTCCTCCTTACTTTTCTTCTGAGATCATTATTTTTGTCATCAATCTAATGATACGAAGGAAACTGAGTTTTCTGAACAGCTGATGGAAGAATTTCTTCATAGGGAAAGCTGAGCTTTGCCGAGAAGACCTTTGAAAAAGTCTATGGTGGGAGAGAAGCTAGATGAAGACTGGTATGCAGGATGGGTAGAAAGGAGGAAGGTAACATTCAAAGAGAGGAAGGAAAAGAAAATGGTTCTGAAGACTGTGTGGGAGGACCGCTTAGAGCTGTTGGCAGCAGGAAGGAAGGACTTGGTGAAGGGAAACTTTTTTTTTTTTAAGGTGAAATGCCAGTGCGCTGTGGGATGTTACCTACCCAACCCAAGCCACAGTCCCATAAAAATTCAAAAATAATATACTAAATGTGCTTGGATTTCTTATGAAAGAGAGTGAAGGGAGTTGTGTTTCAGGTCAAGATGAACAATGGCCAGAAAATGAAAAGGGGCAGTTGACATCAGGGTGTTATTATTCTTCAGAGGCTATGGTTTTCTGGAGGAAAATTCCTCTGCACTTCCCTCAACTTTCAGAGGTTTTCTCCCAGCTATACTCAGAGCACAAACAACAGGTTCAGGTAAGAAGTGTTTTGGAAACTCTTCAAGTACAAAGTGTGTAAGAGTGTTAGAGGCACAACAGAGATGTAGGCACTGATTGATATTAACTGATGTTTAGACAACTACATTAATTTCCCTAATATCTGTATAAATCTCAGTTGCATGTCATTATGCCACAACTAAGCTAAGAGTCTACTGGCAGTTGTGTCACCAGTTATATTATTTTAGCCAGAGAAATAATCAAGAAGGAGAAAAGCCTACATTGTTTAAATTTGCAGGTATCCTTAGCTGATGAAACAGCCATCCTCAAAGGCCTCATCTGCATTATCCTAGTTTTAACTAAGCACAGAAACTGTTTTGTTAAAATGGATTGCAGACACAAAGAAAAACTATTTCCAAACCCTCCAGTCAGGTGAAAAAAGTCTCTGGCACTTAGTCCGGGGATCTACAGCAGTGTTTCTGGAGCCAGGAGCTCACCCAATGCTTCCTGCCTGCCTAGCTGCTGGCAGATATGGCCGCTGGTTGGAAATAATCATTTTTAATAATGCAGATCATCACAAGAGCTCGTGGGAAATCACTCTAAATATTACCCTTGGACTTTAGCATAGAAATATAGCAAAGGGAAATTGTCCCTGTGATGCTCAAGGGTTAGAATAATATGGAAAAACCAACTCAGTTCACATAATTTATTGTCTCTGCCATGCTTTTTGCATAGCACAGCTTAAGCTGTCATTCACCGAAGGGCTATTTATACAGTCTGAAATTCCAAAGGATTCCTGGATTTGTGTTCTTCTGCTCTTTTTAAATGATGCATAATAAGGTACTCTACAGAGGTCTTTTGTAATGAATGTGGAGTTGTTTAGTTTGGGCCCCATCAAAGGGATGGAAGAACAGAAACTGGCTGTTTGAAATTTTATATTATAGAAACTAGACTCTGCCATCACTTGAATTTGTTAGCATCTTTAAAATAAACTCTATCCTCAGACAAAATCAAATAATTCTTTGTATTCTTGACATTTCACTGTAGAGGCCAAGGAGAGGTGTAAATAGAAGCCCTAAGGAATGGAAGAAGTAGTTTTCCTAGAGGAACATACTCCAGGAGATACACTAACTGTTGTTGATGGTGCTTTTTTTCTAAAGGTGGCCAAGTTTTTCTTGGTTTCTTTGACCTAATTATAATACTTGCTTTCCAGCTAGGCATGACAGTGTTGGGATTAGAGTTGCAGAGCTGTCAAGCCAAATAGCTGCCACACATCTTGAACTGAGTGTCCTGCGAGATCCTCTGCTCTACATGTTCAGTTCTTGCCTCCACCCACCCCTCCCCCAAGTACCTGATATCTCTCTTTAATTCTTCATCTCAGCACATGGCAAATAACTCACTCAGGAATCAAACACATAATCATGGAGAACAGTGCTGGGAACAATATGAGGACAGAGTGAGATACTTAGTGCAGTTTGGAGTATGTTCACAAGTTGGTTAAAAATATGGGTCTAACAAGATCGGTAGATCACATCTATGTCAGTATACTGAATGTGCTGCTGCTGCTGCTAAGTCGTTTCAGTCGTGTCCGACTCTGTGCGACCCCATAGACAGCAGCCCACCAGGCTCCCCAATCCCTGGGATTGTCCAGGCAAGAATACTGGAGTGGGTTGCCATTTCCTTCTCCAGTGCATGAAAGTGAAAAGTGAAAGTGAAGTCGCTCAGTCGTGTCCGACTCTTCTCAACCCCAAGGACTGCAGCCTACCAGGCTCTTCCATCCATAGGCTTTTCCAGGCAAGAGTACTGGAGTGGGGTGCCATCACCTTCTCCGACTGAATGTGCTACTGTACTACAGTTCCACAAGATGTTTTTATTGAGTGAAATTGGGTAAACTGTACCCAGTTAAATGTATGCATACGAAACTATGCTTCTGATTCAGATATAGAAATGAAGGTCAAGTACTCTTTTAAGCATAAATTCTATTTTCACTGTATAGAAGGTGCATGCTTAAGGTATTATAGCTAACTTTAAAGATGGTTTTCTTCTATTATTCTAGTTCTTTGATTTTTTGGAGTTTGAGGCATTAAATTAGACAAATCAAACAATAGTCCTAGGCTGCTTGTTGATATCTTATATGGAAACATAGGTAGGTGGCAGGTTTTGCAATGACCAACACTTTCACTGCTAAACTTGCACTAGATTTTTTCTTTTAACATGTAGTTTTATCACTGAGAGAACTTTACCTTCCTCCAAAAATGCAATATGATTTTTGTAATTATGTGTGACTTACTTTATATCTTGAATTTCTCAAGGGATACTGGATCAGATTAAGACAATTCTTTTATGGATTCTGCATTCTGATTAATGACCTGGCCATGCAATTGCTCAAATAGTTTGTATCTGATGGAATATATATAGTATTATCTCTAAGCCATCTGGGGACCTCAGAATGACAGGAGATAGTGAGGAACAATATGATGGCTCCTTTCTATATAATATGTGGGAATGTGGTTTGTTAGAAATGGATGAAGAAATCAGGATGAAGTTCAACTTTATCAAAAAGGAACTCAGCCTATAAAAGTTGTGTCATATTCCCAGTAGTGTGTCTTGCCCTGGCATAATTTCTTAACCTAATGTTTACTTAAACGAAATTAGCAAAACATGCTGCTAAAATTTAAATTATAACCAGTAAATTTCCAAGGTTTAGCAAAAAACACATTATTTGGTTAAGCTCTTGATCCTTGATTTGAATATTTACCTACCAGTTGTTGGAGGTGAAATGCAGCCATTTTTGTTCACTTGAGCACAAATAATAGACAAAATATATAAGATAAGAAAAAACTTTTTTTCCTTCTGTTCTAGTAGACTGTTCAGGATTTGCCCATATCAAGGGCTTTGATTTTCCCTGTGTTCATTTATTTTGAGGATATATTTACTCACTGGAAAGCTTAATCTGTAATCAATTATATTTAACAAGTTAACTCAATTTTAAATGATATGATATAAATGAAGATTAAAGCTAATTTAAGACAGCATTTTTTACTACTGTATAAATTAGCATTGGAAAAGTCAGAAGGAACTATGTTTTTGATTAAGGTTTTGTTTAGGCTAAAGAGTTTCAATAAGATAATTTTTATAAAACACTAAACTGGAGCCAATACCTGGTAAAAGATAACAGGGTATATTAAAACCATGTTAGAAATTTTAAAATGTCCTTAAAAACTTTGAATCAGGAAACACATTGTGTGTGTGTGTGTGTATTGTGAAGCCTACTCCCATTTGCCATACCTTTCCTCCAGTTCAGTTCAGTTCAGTTGCTCAACCATGTCTGACTCTGCAACCTCATGAACTGCAGCACACCAGCTTCCCTATCCACCACCAGCTCCTGGATCTTGCTCAAATTCATGTCCATCAAGACGGTGATGCCACCTAACCACCTCATATCCTTCCTTATCCTACTTCCTTTCCTGTAAGTCATGCCACCATCTACTGTAGCCAGAATGATTGGTGTTCTGACTAGCACCCCTTCTGTACAGTTTGCACTCCGCCTTAAAATTCTTGATTCATTTTTTATTCCAAAATCAAAATGATCTAAAATACTATTCTGATCATGGCCAGCTCTCTGCCTAATACCTCTCCACTGGCCTCAAGATGAGGTCCAAATCCTTTACCTTGGTGTTAAATGCAGCATTGAGTCTGCTGCTGCTGCTGCTAAGTCGCTTCAGTCTTTTCCGACTCTGTGCAACCCCATAGATGGCAGCCCACCAGGCTCCCCTACCCGTGGGATTCTCCAGGCAAGAATACTGGAGTGGGTTGCCATTTCCTCCTCCAATTCATGAAAGGAAAAGTGAAAGTGAAGTCGCTCAGTCGTGTCTGACTCTTAGGAACCCCATAGACTGCAGCCCACCAGGCTCCTCCATCCATGGGATTTTCCAGGCAAGAGTACTGGAGTAGGGTGCTGTTGCCTTCTCCGAGCATTGGGTCTACCCCTGTTCAATTAATGTCATCCCTCACAACCCTCTCCTTCCTACCTCTTACATTTACCCACCTTATGCTCTAGTATTGTATGAAGCTTTCATTTATCTCCCAGTCTTCGCAATCATCTGCTAACTTCTAACAATGGTTCTGTCATGTCTTAGAATGGAAGAATCTCCTGGGTTATAGAGGTAGCTTATGTGTCTGTCTTCCCAATAAGTATGAAAGGTCACTTAGATCAGGGACTGGATCTTGCACAGCATCACATCTCCGTGATTTATCAGATCTAAAGACTCTCTTGATGCAGGATACAGTATAACAGAGTGACAGTTGGATAGGTGGAATGAAGAACGCTTTGTTACCCTCAGCACCAGTGGTGAAAAGACTGCCAGTCAGGGTCATAGCTCTAGCTGCTTCACCTGGGACTGGTTACCAGCAAGTTGGTGCAGCAGAGGCAGCTTATGTGTGGAGAGTGGGGTGGGGGTTAGCCAGATTTCCCACGCTCGCTGTGCACTGGTCAGTTTGAAGGGTTTGGGCGGCTCTGGGACAAAGGGGCTCTGCCCTGATAGCCTGGTGTTTGGCCCTTGGGCAGCTGGGACTATAAGAACCCAACAATGAAAGTGGTTGGGGTTTGGACTCAATCAGCTGTTCAAGATGAGTGATCAAGATGACTGATCTCTAGCTAGTGCCTCAAAGCTGGGTCAGGACATTTCAAACAAATAAACAATAGTATGTTATAGTTCAGTACCTAAATTATGTGCTGAAAAAAAGATGTGTTGACACAATGAGTAAAAAATGAATATATGTATGCATGAATGTGTGCTACCATTTGGCCCTATAACAATTGTACTAAACAACAATGCTAGTTATTTAGTATAATTTACAGGCCATCTTCTATTCACTAAGTGTATCTGGCCCTCAGTTTTTACACCTCTAAAGGGAGTCTCAGTTCAGCTCAGTCGCTCAGTCCTGTCCACTTATTTGTGAACCCATGGACTGCAGCACGCAAGACTTCCCTATCCATCACCAATTCCCGGACCTTGCTCAAACTCATCTCCATCAAGTTGGTGATGCCATCCAACCATCTCATCCTCTGTTGTCTCCTTCTCCTCCTGCCCTCAATCTTTCCCAGCATAAGGGTCTTTTCAAATGAGTCACTTCTCATAAGGTGGCCAAAGTATTGGAGTTTCAGCTTCAACATCAGTCCTTCCAATGAATATTCAGGACTGATTTACTTTAGGATTGACTGGTTGGATCTTCTTGCAGTCCAAGGGACTCTCAAAAGTCTTCTCTGACACCAAAGTTCTAAAGCATCAATTCTTTGGTGCTCAGCTTTCTTTTTAGTCCAACTCTCACATCCATACATGACTACTGGAAAAACCAAAGCTTTGACTAGATGGACATTTGTTGGCAAAGTAATGTCTCTGCTTTTAATATGCTGTCTAGGTTTGTCATAGCTTTTCTTCCAAAGAGCAAGCGTCTTTTAATTTCATGGCTTCAGTCCCCATCTGCAGTGATTTTGGAGCCCCCAAAATAAAGTCTGTCACTGTTTCCACTGTTTCCCCCTTTATTTGTCATGAATTGATGGGACCGGATGCCATGATCTTAGTTTTCTGAATGCTGAGCTTTAAGCCAACTTTTTTTACTCTTTCACCTTCATCAAGAGGCTCTTTAGTTCCTCTTCACTTTCTGCCATTAGTTTAGTGTCATCTGCATATCTGAGGTTATTGATATTTCTCCTGGTAATCTTGATTCTTGCTTGTGTTTCATCTAGCCTGGCATTTCACAAGATGCACTCTGCATATAAATTAAATAAGCAGAGTAACAATATACAGCCTTAATGAACTCCTTTGCATATTTGGAATCAGTCTATTTCTTCTTGACCTGCATACAGATTTCTCAGGAGGCAGATCAGGTCATCTGGTATTCCCATCTCTTTAAGAATTTTCCATAGTTTTTTATGATCCACACAGGCAAAGGCATTGGTGTAGTCAATAAAGCAGAATTAGATGTTTTTCTAGAACTCATGTGCTTTCTTGATGATCCAATGGATGTTGGCAATTTGATGTCTGGTTTCTCTGTCTTTTCTAAATCCAGCTTGAACATCTGGAAGTTCATGGTTCACATACTGTTGAAGCCTAGCTTAGCTTAGCTTCAACAGTTAATACTGTTGAATATTACTTTGTTACTATGTGAGGTGAGTGCAGTTGTGCAGTGGTTTGATCATTCTTTGGCATTGCCTTTCTTTGGAATTGGAATGAAAACTGACCTTTTCCAGTCCTGTGGCCACTGCTGAGTTTTCCAAATTTGCTGGCATATTGAGTGCAGAACTTTCACAGCATCATCTTTTAGGATTTGAAATAGCCTCAACTGGAATTTTATCATGTCCACTGGGTTTGTTCTTAGTGATGATTCCTAAGGCCCACTTGACTTCACACTCCAGGATGTCTGGCCTAGGTAAGTTATCACACCATCATGGTTATCTGGGTCATGAAGATCTTTTTTATATAGTTCTGTGTATTCTTACCACCTCTTCCTAATATCTTCTGCTCCTGTTAGTTCCATACCATTTCTGTCTTTAATTGTTCCCATCTTTGCATGAAATATTCCCTTCAATCTCTAATTTTCTTGAAGAGATCTCTAGTCTTTCCCATTCTATTGTTCAGATCCTTTGTTAACAGTAAGGAGAAGTGGTAATACATCTGATAAATTTTTAAATGTACATATTTTATTTTTAAAATATTAATTTGATAGTTACATTTATTCATGGTAAATGTCTTGAATACTATACTATAAGTATTCAGCCTGGCTGGTCCCATTTTGAGAAGACTTGATTGGTTAAGAAACAGATTTTCTAGACCTGGAAGGACAAATTTGCTCTCTGCTTTGTAAAATATACCTAAAGGGTAGCCTGTCATTATACAAGTGTTCTGAAATATGACTGCTGACATAACAGACAATAATGGTAATACATGAAAGAAAAAATTGGTTTTGTTTTAAAGTATGTTTTTTCTAATTAAGGATAACTTGGTTATTTTTCTTACTCTTGCTATAGTTGCAAGAATATATTTAATATATATTATGTTGCTATGTTATTACATACCTAGCTATAGATAAAATAAGGAATTCTAAACCACAAATATATGACAAACCTTAACTCATTCATCATGTCTTCAGTGGTCTTAAATTGCATACATCTACTTAGATTCCATATCTCTAAGGAAAGTGAAGAAAGAATTAAAACAAGCTCACTCAATATGGAGATTCCTTAAGACATTAGGAATAAAACCACTATATGACCCAGCAATCCCACTCTTAGGTATACACCCTGCTGCTAAGTTGCTGCAGTTGTATCCGACTCTGTGCAAACCCATAGACGGCAGCCCACCAGGCTCCCCCATCCCTGGGACTCTCCAGGCAAGAACACTGGAGTGGGTTGCCATTTCCTTCTCCAATGCATGAAAGTGAAAAGTGAAGTGAAGTCATTCAGTCATGTCTGACTCTTAGTGACCCCATGGACTGCAGCCTACCAGGCTCCTCCGTCCATGGGATTTTCCAGGCAAGAGTAATGGAGTGGAGTGCCATTGTCTTCTCCATATACCTTGAGGAACTGAAATTGAAAAAGACACATGTATCCCATTGTTCATTGCACATGATTTACAATAGCTAGAACATGGAAGCAACCTAGATGTCCATCAACAGATGAATAGATAAAGAAGTTGTGGTACATTTAAACAATGGAATATTACTCAGCCATAAAAAATAATATATTTGAGCCAGTTCTAACAAGGCTGTGTGGTGCTGGAGTGGTGGGCAGTGGCTGTGTGTCAGTGGAGCCACGAGCAGCCAAGGGGAGATACCCCATGTCCAAGGTCAGTAGTGGTGGCCATGAGGAGATGCCCCATGTCCAAGATAAGGAGCAGTGGCCACACTCTGCTAGAGCAGCTGTGAAGAGATACCCCACATCCAAGGTAAGAGAAACCCCAGTAAGATGGTAGGCACTGAGAGAGGGCATCAGGGGGCAGACAGACTGAAACCACAATAACAGACAACTAGCCAATCTAATCACATGGACCACAGCTTGTCTAACTAAATGAAACTAAGCCATGTCATGTAGGGCCACCCAAGACGGACAGGTCATGGTGGAGAGGTCTGACAGAAAGTGGTCCACTAGAGAAGGGAATGGCAAACCATTTCAGTATTCTTGCCTTGAGAACCCCGTGAACAGTATAAAAAGGCAAAAAGATATCTAAAAGATGAACTCCCCAGGTTGGTAGGTGCCCAATATGCTACTGTACAGATCAGTGGAGAACTAACTCCAGAAATAATGAAGAGATGGAGCCAAAGAAAAAGCAACACCCAGTTGTGGATGTGACTGGTGATAGAAGCAAGGTCTGATGCTGTAAAGAGCAATATTGCATAGGAATCTGGAATGTTAGGTCCATGAATCAAGGCAGATTGGAAGTGGTCAAATGCCAGGAGATGGAAAGAGTGAATGAAACATTTTAGGAATCAGCGAACTAAAATGGACTGTAATGGGGGAATTTAACTCAGATGATCATTATATCTACTACTGTGGGCAAGATCCCTTAGAAGAAATGGAGTAGCCATCATACTCAACAAGAGAATCTGAAATGCAGTACTTGGATGCAATCTCAAAAATGACAGAATGATCTCTTTTGAATGGTTTCTAAGGCAAACCACTTAATATCAAGGTAATCCAAGTCTATGCCCCAGCCAGTAATGCTGAAGAAGCTGAAGTCGAATGGTACTATGAAGACCTATAAGACCTTTTAGAATTAACACCCCAAAATGATGTTCTTTTCACTATAGGGCACTGGAATGCAAAAGGCAAATTTGGCCTTGGACTATGGAATGAAGCAGGGGAAAGGCTAATAGAGTTTTGCCAAGGGAAAGCACTGGTCATAGCAAACACCCTTTTCCAAGAGCACATGAGAGACTCTACATATGGACATCACTAGATGGCCAACACCAAAATCAGACTGATTATATTCTTTGCAGCCAAAGATGGAGAAGCTCTATACAGTAAGTAAAAACAAGACCAGGAGCTGACTTTGGCTCAGATCATGAATTCCTTATTGCCAAATTCAGACTTAAATTGAAGAAATTTGGGAAAACCACTAGACCATTCAGGTATGACCTAAATCAAATACCTTATGATTTGATACCTCACTTACCTTGGAAGTGAGAAATAGGTTTCAGGGACTAGATCTGATAGAGAGATTACCTGATGAACATAGATGAACGTTCATGACACTGTACAGGAGACAGGGATCAAGACCATCCCCAAGAAAAAGAAATGCAAAAAAGCAAAATGCTGGTCTGAGGCCTTACAAATAGCTGAGAAAAGAAAAGATGCAAAAAAACAAAAGAGCAGAGGAAAGATATACCCATTTAAATGCAGCGTTCCAAAGAAGAGTAAGGAGAGATAAGAAAGCCTTCCTCAGTGATCAGTGCAGAGAAATAGAGGAAAACAATAGAAGGGGAAAGACTAGACTCAAGAAAATTAGAGATACCAAGGAATTATTTCATGCAAAGATTGGCTCAATAAAGGACAGAAATGATATGGACCTAACAGAAGCAGAAGATATTAACAAGAGGTGGCAAGAATACACAGAAGAACTGAACAAAAAAGATCTTCATGATGCAAATAACCACGAGGGTTTGATCACTCACCTAGAGCCAAACATCCTGGAATGTGAGGTCAAGAGGGTCTTAGGAAGCATCACTACTAGCAAAGCTAGTAGAGGTGATAGAATTCCAGTTGACCTATTTCAAATCCTGAAAGATGATGCTGTTAAAGTGCTGCACTCAATATGCCAGCAAATTTGGAAACTCAGCAGTGGCCACAGGACTGGAAAAGGTCAGTTTTCATTCTAATCCCAAAGAAAGGCAATGCCAAAGAATGTTCAAACTACTGCACAATTGCACTCATTTCACACACTAGTAATGTTCAAAATTATCCAAGCCAGGCTTCAACAGTACATGAACCATGAACTTCCAGATGTTCAACCAGAGAGGTTACAGAGGAACCAGAGATCAAATTGCCAACATCCGTTGGATCATAGAAAAAGCAAGAGAATTCCAGAAAAACATATACTTGTTTTATTGACTATGCCAAAGCCTTGACTGTATGGATCACTGCAAACTGTGGAAATTTCTGAGAGATGGGTATAGCAGACCACCTGATCTGCCTCTTGAGAAATCTGTATGCAGGTCAGGAAGCAACAGTTAGAACTGGACATGGAACAACAGACTGGTTCCAAACAGGAAAAGGAGTATGTCAAGGCTGTATATTGTCACCCTGCTTATTTAACTTATATGCAGAGTACATCATGCAAAATGCCAGGTTGGATGAAGCTGAAGCTGGAATCAAGGTCACTGGGAGAAATATCAATAACCTCAGACATGCAGATGACACTAAACTAATGGCAGAAAGTGAAGAGGAGCTAAAGAGCCTCTTGATGAAGGTGAAAGAGGACAGTGAAAAAGTTGGCTTAAAGCTCAACATTCAGAAAATAGATCGTGGCATCCGTTCCCATCACTTCATGGCAAATAGATGGGCCAACAGTGGCTGACTTTATATTTTTGGCACCAAAATCACTGCAGATGGTGACTGCAGCCATGAAATTAAAAGATGCTTGCTTCTTGAGAGGAAAGCTGTGACCAACCTAGAGAGCGTATTAAAAAACAGAGACATTACCTAGCTGACATAAGTCTGTCTAGTCAAAGCTTTGGTTTTTCCAGTAGTCATTTATGGATGTGAGAGTTGGACTATAAGGAAAGCTTAATGCAGAAGAATTGATGCTTTTGAACTGTGGTGTTGGAGAAGACTCTTGAGACTCCCTTGGACTGCAAGGAGATCCAACCAGTTTATCCTAAATGAGATCAGTCCTGAGTGTACATTGGAGAGACTGATGTTGAAGCTGAAACTCTAATACTTTGGCCACCTGATTTGAAGAGCTGACTCATTTGAAAAGACTCTGATGCTGGGAAAGATTAAAGGCATGAGGAGAAGGGGACAACAGAGGATGAGATGGTTGTATGGCATCCCTGACTCAATGGACATGAGTTTGGGTAAACTCTGGGAGTTTTGGCAGGGAGGCCTTGTGTGCTGCAGTCCATGGGGTCGCAAAGAGTCAGATAAGACTGAGTGTATGAACTGAACTGAATGAGGTGGATGAACCTAGAGCCTCTTATGCAGAATGATGTTAAGTCAGAAAGAGAAAGATAAATATTGTATCCTAGCGCATATGTATGGAATCTAGAAGAATGGTACAGAAGAATTTATTTGCAGGGCAGCACCAGAGAAAGAGACATGGAGAATAGACTTATGGACATGGGGAGAGGAGAGGAGAGGGTTAGATGTTTGGAGAGAGTAATGTGGAAACTTACGTTACCATGTGTAAAATAAATAGCCAATGGGATTTGCTGTTAGGTTTCAGGAAACTCAAACAGGGGCTCCTATCAACCTAAAGAGGTGGGATGGGGAGGGAGATGGGAGAGAGATTCAAAAGGGCGGGGATATATGTATACCTATGGTGATTCAAAATTCTGAAAAGCAATTATCCTTCAATTAAAAAATAAAAATGAAAAAATAAAACAAGCTCACTGAAACCAATAAAATAGATGCAAGATTTTAGACTTAAGTTGTGAAGAAAGGGTTCATTTAGATGTCATAAGCAGTTAATTTTGTATTTTTCATCCTTTGCTGGAATTATCTTCTTTTTAATTTTTAAATAAGCAGATAAACCTTGGAAACCCAAAGCAAAATACAGGTTTTTTCCTCCCCTCATTTTGACAGTAAGCTGTCAACACAATCTATACTCAAACACTTGGTTATTTACTAAATACAAGGTCTGACCCCTACATAACCACAACCACCAAACAAACAAACAAACCTAACATCATTTTATTGCTATGAATTCATCCACAGACTCCACTCAGGTTTTACCCGTTTCTCCAATAATGTCTTATATAGGAAAGGATTCAGGTCAGCATTATAAGTTGCATTTAGGCGTTTTGTCTCTAAACTTGTTCAGTCTCAAATCGTTCCAGAGTCTTTCCTTGATTCGCATGACCTTGATACTTTTGGAGATAGAGGCTATTTTGTAGATGCCTTCAGTTTGAGTCTTTCTGATGTGACCTCATGGTGATGCATCACTGTGGGAAATATTGATACTTGGCTCTTGTTATGGACTACCATTGGCTCACGATTTCTATGTATTCCAATATTGCTGATGTGGCCTGTGATCATCCTACTCAAGCTGACTTCCCATACTAGCCTTTTTGCCATTTCCAGTGTCCTGGAACTGGAATATTCTCATCCCACTCTGACATCACCCCACATCAGACCACCCCTCCATGAGGATGTCATTTTGAGCCTGACTTGTACTGTCCCACTAATGGTTTTAGAACTGAATTTTTAGAAAGGCAAGGGGAGAAAAGGAAAGTAAGGCAAGGAAGATATGGGAGAGAGCAATCTTCTTTAATTTTATGAATACTATATACCCACAGCCTTTAATTAGTGAATAAAATATATGGAATTCAGTTTTCTGGTCCAAACATAAAAGGCTTGGAAGTTATCACTGTCACCCTTATTACAAGAAATGGTAAATAAGCATATGAAAAGATGTTCAACATCATATATCGTTAAGGAATTGCATATAAAACATTGAGATAACAGTACATGTTTTTTAGAATGGATGAAATCCAAAACACATTCAACATCAACTTCTGGCAAAAATGTGGAACAACAGGAGTTCTGATCTGTTGCTCATGTGAAATTATAGAGCCATTTGGAAGATAGCCTGGCAATTTCTTATAAAGCTAAACATAGGCATACTGTACAATACAGCCAAATGAGATGAAAACTCATGACCACATAAAAAATTGCACATGATTCATTTTATCAGCTTTATGCATAATTGCTGCCAAAGCAAATAAAATGTCTTCAAAAGATGAATGAATAAACAAACAAACATCCATATGATAGAGTAATTCTCAGCAATAAAAATAAATGGGCTATCAAGCCACCAAAAGGCATGAAGGAAACTTGAATACATGTTACTAAGTGAAGGAAGTCAACCTGAAAATGCTATTTATATATATTGTATGATTCTAACTGCATGACATTTTGGAAAAGCCAAACTATATAGACAGTAAAAATATCAGTAGTTGTTTGAATTTAAACTATTCTGTATGGTACTATAATGGTGGCTATACAACATTATGCATTTGTCAAATCCACAGAACTGTACAACGTGAAGAGTTAACCCTATTGCAAACTATGGGCTTTAGTTAATGTATCAATAGTGGTTTATCAATTGTAATAGATGTACCACATTAAAACAAAATTTTAATAATAGGAGGAACTTGGGGCAGGGTGGGTATAGGTAGTAGGATTTGAGAACTCTGAATTTCCTGTTCAGTTTCTCTGTAAACCTAATATTGCTAATAAAAACTGTAATATATGCGCAGGTAAATATATGCACATCACTATAAAACGTTACAAAATGGAAATACATTTCTTTTAGATCTATAATCCTACTTCCCATGGTTGAAATGTTCTTCTGTTTCCTTGCAGACATTATTGTCTGCTCACTAGCTTGAGCACATGTGTATGTTCATATGTACATCTATATATGCGGATACCTATACCTCTTTTGGAGAAAGCAATGGCAGCCCACTCCAGTACTCTTGCCTAGAAAATCCCATGGACAGAGGAGCCTGGTAGGTTGCAGTCCATGGGGTCGCCAAGAGTCGGACACGACTGAGCAACTTCACTTTCACTTTTCATTTTCATGCATTGGAGAAGGAAATGGCAACCCACTCCAGTGTTCTTGCCTGGAGAATCCCAGGGATGGGGGAGCCTGGTGGGCTGCCGTCTACGGGGTCGCACAGAGTCAGACACGACTGAAGTGACTTAGCAGTAGCAATATACCTCTTTTATTTGTATAATTTAGCACTGATTTTATTGAAAATATAACTTGGAGATCCTCTATCTGCACATACTGGATGTCTCATCATGTTATTAGAAATGGATAACATTTGTCCAACATTGATGATTATTTAAGTTTCTGTTCTTATCATTGTCTTTTCTTCCCCATTATAAGCAGTTTACATAATAATTTTTGTATAAATTCTTGGCATTTTTCTATAAGTGTATGTACAGCATAGATTTCGGACTGTGGAACTGTTGGGTCCAAGGACATGTATATTTTACATTTAAATGTGTATTGCCAATTAGGCTTCCCCAGTGGCTCAGCAGTAAAGAATCCTCCTGCAGTGCAGGAGCTGCAGGAGATGTGGATTCAATCCAGGGATCGGGAAGATCCCCTGGAGGAGGAAATGGCTACTCACTCCAGTATTCTTGCCCCAAGAATTCTGTGGATAGAGGTGCCTGGCAGGCTACAGTCCATATGGTTGCAAAGAGTCAGAATTGACTAAAGTGACTGAGCATGCACACATTACCAAATTACTCTCCAGAGTTAAGAAATACATTTTCCTACATCCATTTTATCAATCCACTAGGTGAAAAATGGTATCTTATTTCATTTCAAATTTGTTTGAAAATAATATTTGTATCAGTTCAGTTCAGTCGCTCAGCGTGTCCGAGTCTTTGAGACCCCATGGACTACAGCAAACCAGGTCTCCCTGTCCGTGACCAACTCCCGGAGTTTACCCAAACTCATGTCCATTGAGTCAGGGATGCCATACAACCATCTCATCCTCTGTAGCCCCCTTCTCCTCCTGCCTTCAATCTTTCCCAGCATCAGGCTCTTTTCCAATGAGTCAGCCCTTCTCATTAGGTGGCCAAAGAATTGGAGTTTCAGGTTCAACATCAGTCCTTCCAATGCACACTCAGGACTGATCTCCATTAGGATAGACTGGTTGGATCTCCTTGCAGTCCAAGGGACTCTCAAGAGTCTTCTCCAACACCACAGTTCAAAAGCATCAATTCTTCAGTGCTCAGCTTTCTTCACACTACAACTCTCACATCCATACATGACCACTGGAAAAACCATAGCCTCAACTAGACAGACCTTTGTGGGCAAAGTAATGTCTCTGCTTTTGAATATGCTGTCTAGGTTGGTCATAACTTTCCTTCCAAGGAAAGTCTTTTAATTTCACGGCTGCAGTTACCATCTGCAGTGATTTTGGAGTCCCCCAAAATAAAGTCTGCCACTGTTTCCACTGTTTCCCCATCTATTTGGCATGAAGTGATGGGACTGGATATCATGATCTTTGTTTTCTGAATGTTGAGCTTTAAGCCAACTTTTTCACTTTCCTCTTTCAGTTTCATCAAGAGGCTCTTTAGTTCCTCTTAACTTTCTGCCATAAGGGTGATGTCACCTGCATATCTGAGGTTATCGATATTTCTCCCAGCAATCTTGATTCCAGCTTGTGCTTCATCCAGCCCAGGATTTCTCATGATGTACTCTGCATATAAGTTAAATAAGCACAACTGAGTTTTCCAAATTTGCTGGCACATTGAGTGCAGCACTTTCACAGCATCATCTGTTAAGATTTGAAATAGCTCAACTGGAATTCCATCACCTCCACTAGCTTTGTTTGTAGTGATGCTTTCTAAGGCCCACTTGACTTCACATTCCAGGATGTCTGGCTCTGGTGAGTGATCACACCGTCATGATTATCTGGGTTGTGAAGAACTTTTTTGTACAGTTCTTCTGTGTATTCTTGCCACCTCTTCTTAAAATCTCCTCCTTCTGTTAGGTCCATACTATTTCTGTCCTTTATCGAGCCCATCTTTGCGTGAAATGTTCCCTTGGTATCTTTAGTTTTCTTGAAGAGATCTCTAGTCTTTCCCCTTCGATTGTTTTCCTCTGTTTCTTTGCACTGATCACCGGACGACTTTCTTACCTCTCCTTACTCTTCTTTGGAACTCTGCATTCAAAAGAGTATATCTTTTTTGCCCCTTTGTTTTTTGCTTCTCTTCTTTTCTCAGCTATTTGTAAGCCCTCCCCAGACAGCTTTTTTGCATCTATTTTTCTTGGCAATGGTCTTGATCCCTGTCTCCTGTACAGTGTCATGAACCTCCATCCATATTTCATCAGGCACTCTATCAGATATAGTCCCTTAATTCTATTTCTCACTTCCTCTGTGTAATCGTAAGGGATTTGATTTAGTTCATATAATTATAAGTAAAATTGAATATTCCTTTAAATTCATAAGATTTTTAACTTCATGTTATGTGAAGAATTATGTCATATTTTAAATACTTCTTAAGCTAGACTCTTTCATTTTTTTCAACATTTCCTGACTCAATACTTTTTTTCAGATTAACTTGACAATAACAGTTATATTAAAACAGTTTCTCCTATTATTAAAATTTTTCACTGTGTGGAATATTTGTTAAAGTTAATGAACAATTCTCAGGGTCTGCTGCATTGCCGGAAAATTCTTTACCAACTGAGTTATCAGGGAAGCCCCTAATTAGAATATTAGTATCATATTATATATACAAAATAATTTAGAAAACAGTTATATCTTTTAAAAAATGCTGTCTTATATGTTTAATTCCACTGTTTAATGTGTGAACTTATGGAAAAGTAATAATCTCCATCTATGAAAAAGTAATGATATCCCTAAAATACAGTTTTTCTATAATAAATATAGTTTGAATTCTCACTGATTCTGTTTTCTGAAGAGATTCAGTTTTTTTAAAAAATGTAATTCGTATGGATAATATATTTATATACACATATGTTAATCTTATTTTAGATATATTATTGCCCATTTTTAAAAAATAGAAGCAATTCCATTCTGTTGAAGTAATCTGAGAAACACATTGCATACTTGAAATTTAAGTGAACTTTTTCATCTCTTCTCAGTAATTCTTTTCATAGGAATTGTTTGAAAAAGATTGTGTATGTTGGACCAGTCCTAGAAAGAAGCTTATGGTTGAGTTAGCATTAAGTTGCTGATAGGCTGCAAGGATTTTGTTCTTTTCTCACACCCTTACTATTTCCAAAAATGTTTGACTTTTGAGTCTTTCTTTATGAGATAAGCTTTATGAAGTTATGTTTATATAAAAAATGTCTTCTTCACAATGCCAGGTTGAATATTAGCACAGAAATTGCAGAAAGTAGGGAAGTGATTTTCTAAATGGGATGACAGTGGAGTAGAGTGGGGTTCAGAGATGAGGTAGTAGAATGGGAAAATACATTTTATTTATTTTAAAATCTTTATGGAGTTTTTAAAGGTTACTTTTTTCATTTAGTTGTTACAGAATATTGGTTGTATTCCCTGTGTTGTGCAGTATATCTCTGAATCTATTTTATATCCAATAGTTTGTACCTCCCACTAGCCAACTCCTAGACTGCCTTTTCCCCACACTGCTGCTGCTGCTGCTGCTAAGTCGCTTCAGTCGTGTCCGACTCTGTGCGATCCCATAGACAGCAGCCCACCCGGCTCTCCTGTCCCTGGGATTCTCCAGGCAAGAACACTGGAATGGGTTGCCATTTCCTTCTCCAACACTGGTAACCACTAATTTGCTCTCTAAATCTGCGAGACTGCCTTTTGTTCATTATAAACTTTTTGTTGTATTTTTTTAGATTCTACACAAACGAGTGATATCACTGTTTTGTCTTTCCCATCTAAAATACTTCCCTCAGTACATTGTTCTCCATGTCCACCTGTGTTGCTGCAATTGTAGAATTTTGTTCCTTTTTATGGCTGAGTAGTATTTCAGTGTGTGTGTGTGTGTGTGTGTGTGTATCCTATCATCTGTTGATGGACACTTAAGTTGTTTCCATATCTTAGCAATTATAAATAATACTTCTGTGAACATTTGGGTGCATGTATCGTTTTGAATTGGTGTTTTCATCTTTTCTGGATATATGCTCAGGTGTAGGATTCCTGGGTTCTATAGTAGTTTTATTTATAGTTTTTTTGGAAGCCTCCATACTGTCATCCATAATAGCTGTACCAATTTATATTCCTACCAATAGTGTACAAGGATTCTCTTTCCTTCACATCCTTGCCAACATTTGTTATTTGTGGTCTTTTTGATGATAACCATTCTGATGTGTGTGAGATGATATCTCATAGTGATTTTGGTTTGTATTTCTCTGCTGATTAGTACTGTTGAGTATCTTTTCATGTGCCTGTTGGCCATCTGCATTTCCTCTTTGGAAGGATGTTTATTCAGTTCTACTCATTTGTAATTAGACTATTCTGGCTTTTTTTTTAATGGGTACTATCACCTTATTAGTCAGATCATTTGCAAATTATTTCTCCCATTCAATAGGCTGTTTTTTCCTTATTATTTTTAAATTAATTTTTGTTGGAGTACAGTTGCTTTACCATGCTGTGTTAGTTTCTGCTGTCCAGCAAAGTGAATCAGCTCTACTATACATCAGTTCAGTTCAGTCACTCAGTCATGTCTGACTCTTTGTGACCCCATGAATTGCAGCATGCCAGGCCTCCCTGCCTATCACCAACTCCCGGGGTTCACTCAGACTCATGTCCATCGAGTCAGTCATGTACCCCCTCATTTTTGGATTTCTTTCCCATTTAGAACACCACAGAGCAATAAGTAGAATCCCCTGTGAAACAGTATGATCTCATTTATTATCTATTTTATACATGGTATCAATAATGCATATATGTCAATCACAATCTCCAAATTCTTCACAACTCTCTCTTTCCCCTTGGCATGGAACAACAGACTGTTCCAAATAGGAAAAGGAGTACGTCAAGGCTGTATATTGTCACCCTGTTTATTTAATTTATATGCAGATTATATCATGAGAAACACTGGACTGGAAGAAGCACAAGTTGGAATCAAGATTGCTGGGAGAAATATCAATAACCTCAGATATGCAGATGACACCACCCTTATGGCAGAAAGTGAAAAGGAACTAAAGAGCCTCTTGATGAAAGTGAAATTGGAGAGTGAAAAAGTTGGCTTAAAGTTCAACATTCAGAAAATGAAGATCATGGCATCTGAGCCCATTACTTCATGACAAATAGATGGGGAAACAGTGTCAGACTTTATTTTTGAGGGCTCCAAAATCACTGCAGATGGTGACTGCAGCCATGAAATTAAAAGATGCTTAATCCTTGGAAGGAAAGTTATGACCAATCTAGATAGCATGTTGAAAAGCAGAGACATTACTTTGCCAACAAAGTCCGTCTAGTCAAGGCTATGGTTTTTCCAGTGGTCATGTATGGATGTGAGAGTTGGACTGTGAAGAAAGCCGAGTGCTGAAGAATTGATGCTTTTGAACTGTGGCATTGAAGACTCTTAAGAGTCCCTTGGACTGCAAGGAGATCCAACCAGTCCATTCTAAAGCAGATCAGCCTTGGGTGTTCTTTGGAAGGAATGATGCTAAAGCTGAAACGCCAGTACTTTGGCCACCTCATGCGAAGAGTTGACTCATTGGAAAAGACTCTGATGCTGGGAGGGATTGGGGGCAGGAGGAAAAGGGGACAACAGAGGATGAGATGGCTGGATGGCATCACTGACTCGATGGACGTGAGTTTGAGTGAACTTCGAGAGTTGGTGATGGACAGGGAGGCCTGGTGTGCTGCGATTCATGGGGTCTCAGAGTTGGACACGACTGAGTGACTGAACTGAAAATAAACTTTTGTTTTTCTCTTTCTGACTTATTTCCCTCTATATGACAGTCTCTAGGTACATCCGTATTTCTGCAAATGACCAATTTTGTTCCTTTTTTTCTGTCTGAGTACTTTACACTGTGTATATGTACCACATCTTTTTTATCCATTCCACTGTTGATGGACATTTAGCTTGCTTCTGTGTCCTGGGTATTGTAAATAGTATTGCAGAGAACACTGGTGTGCATGTGTCTTTTTGAATTATTGCTTTATATGGGTTATATGCCAGTAGTGGGATTGCTGGTCATATAAAAATTCTATTTTTAGCTTTTAAAGAACCTCCATACTGTTCTCCGTAGTGTCTTATCAATTTACATTCCCACCAACAGTGTAAGAGTGTTCCCTTTTCTCCGCACTCTCTCTAGCATTTGTTGACTGTAGCTTTGTTTTTCAGTTCAGTTCAGTGATAGCTATTCTGATGGGTGTGAGGTGATAGTTCATTGTGGTTTTGGTTTGCATTTCCCTCATGATTAGTAAGTTGAGCATCTTTTCATATGTTTGTTGACCATCTATGTGTTTTATTTGGAAAACTGTCTCTTTAGGTCCTCCACCCATTTTGTGATTAAGTTTATGTCAGTTCAGTTGCTCAGTCATGTCCAACTCTTTGAGACCCCATGAAGTTCAGCATGCCAGGCTTCACTCTCCATCACCAACTCCCAGAGCTTGCTCAAACTCATGTCCATCAAGTTGGTGATGTGATCAAACCATCTCATCCTCTGTCATCCCTTTCTCCTCCTGCCTTCATTCTTTCCTAGGATCTGGTTATTTTCTAGCGAGTCAGCCCTTTGCATCAGATGGCCAAAGTATTGAAGCTTCAGCTTCAGCATCAGTTCTTCCAATGAATATTCAGGATTGATTTCCTTTAGGATTGACTGGTTTGATCTCCTTGCAGTCTAAGGGACTCTCATGAGTCTTCTCCAACACCACAGTTCAAAAGCATCAATTCTTCAGCACTCAGCTTTAATTATGGTCCAACTCTCATGTCTATACATGACTACTGGAAAAAGCATAGCTTTGACTAGATTGACTTTTGTTGACAGAGTAATGTCTCTGCATTTTAATATGCTGTCTATGTTGGTTATAGTTTTTCTTCCAGGAGCAAGTGTCTTTTAATTTTTTAACTTTTTGATTGTTTATTTTTTGATATTGAGCTGCAGGAGCTGTTTGTATATTTTGGAGAGTAATACCTTATTGGTTGCTCTGCAAATATTTTGTCCCATTCTGAGGGTTGTCTTGTAGTTTAGTTTGTGGTTTCCTTTGCTGTACAAAAAGCTTTTAAGTTTAATCAGGTCCTGTTTCTTTATTTTTGCTTTTATTTTCTTTGCTTCAGTAGACAGATCCAAAAAAATGTTGCTTCAATTTTTGTCAGAATGTTCTGCCTATGTTTTCTTCAAGGAATTTTATTGAATCTGGTTTTACATTCATGTTTTTCATCATTTTGAATTTCTTTTGGTATATAATGTTAGCTGCCACCGCTGCTGCTAAGTTGCTTCAGTCGTGTCCGACTCTGTGCAACCCCATAGATGGCAGCCCACCAGGCTCCCCCATCCCTGGGATTCTCTAGGCAAGAATACTGGAGTGGGTTGCCATTTCCTTCTCCAATATAATGTTAGAGAATGTGCTAATTTCATTCTTATACATGTAACTGTCTAGTTTTCCCAGCACCACTTGTTGAAGAGACTGTCTTTTCTCCATTGTATATTCCTGACTCCTTTGTCATAGAGTAATTAACCATAAGTGCATCTGTTTATTTCTGATCCTTGATCCTGTTCCATTGATCTGTGTGTCTGTTCTTGTGCTAGTATCATACTACTTTCATTGCTGTAGCTTTGTATTATAGTATGAACTCAGGAAATGTGATTCTTCCAGCTCTGTTCTCCTTTCTCTAGATTATTTTGTCTATTCAGGATCTTTTGTGTTCCCATACAAAATTTAAAGTTATTTGTTCTAGTTTTATGAAAAATGCCGTGTGTATTTTGATAGAGATTGCATAGAATCTGTAGATTTCCTTGTGTAATGTGTTCATTTTAACAATAATGATTCTTCTAACATAAGAACATGGTAAATCTTTCCATCTGTGTCCTCTTCAGTTACTTTCATCAGTGTCTTATAGGTTTGGAATACAGGGAACATAAATTTTCAAAAGATAAACTTACTTCATCCAAAGCTTATTAAGTTTTCCATCTTCTTTAGGCAAGTAAATAAAAAAATGTCAGTGGCAAAAATATAAAGTTGAGCATGAGAACTAATAGTAGCTGTATACTTACTATGCTGTGACTTATACTATGCTATACTTCATGACAACATCAAGACCACTTTGACACTCAGAAATCAGTAACTATAAATGGAAAGAATACTAGGCCTAAGACTGCAGGTAATAGGCCATAATTAATAAATAAAACATATAGAATGTGCCTAAGTAAAATGGAAAAAATTAAAAACTGACCTCTTTGCCACTTTCTCACTTGTACCCTATAGGCAGTTTCATCAGGCATATCACACTGCAGGTGACAACATAACTGCTACTTCTACACTATATTTTTGTTTTTACAAATTTCCAATTACGCTGTTATTTTTATGGCATGTGCCACAAAGTTTTTTTTTTTTTTTTTGTGAGAGATTTTATTAGCAAGGGAATTAAAAACCTGAATTTCTCTTTATAAAATAGGGACTCAATATTAAGTGTTTAGGGCTTCCTAGGTGGCTCAGTGGTAAAGAATCTGCCTACAATGCAGGAGACAGAGGAGACATGTTTTCGATCCTTGGGTCAGAAGATTCCCCTGGAGGAGGGCATGGAAACCCACTGCAGTACTTTTGTCTGGAGAATTCCATGGACAGAGGACCCTGGCCGGCTATAGTCCATAGGGTCGCAAAGAGTCAGACATGACTGAGTGACGAAGCACAGCACAGATTCCACCCACTTCCCTTCCTATTCTCCCTCCATTAATGTTGCTTTGTCCCTGGCCCTATGACTTTTCTGACTACACATTTGTCAGTCTGTAGAGCAACTGCCAGAAAATAGAGCAGAGAGGAATTTAGAATTGAGACAGCCCAAACAAGGGATCTGGATCACCATCCCTTATAATGCCTGTGAGGTATATGGCCAGGAACAAGCCTTGAAATCACACAAAGAACTGATTGGGAAAGACATAACTTCACAGATACCATGACTTTTGCTGCTGACAACATCTAGTGCATGACTTAATGGTGATGCCTCAAGAAATTGGATCCACAGCCCCTGATTTTATCCCTGCTAGAATGAATTCTAGGTATTCCCTGCTGCTTTACATTTCTGGCTCCCAGGCCGAACTCCACTGCAGGTGCTTCTGATTAGAGCTTAGTTTTATGCACGCATCATAGCTTCAGAGGTCTAAGCAAGCAGGTATCTGATGTCTATGGTGGGGGAAAAAATGTCAAACAGCTATTGTGTTTGTCAAGGACCCTATTACAGAATGACTCCCTAAATTGAACGCATCATTCCACATGGCTTATGCAATATTTAGTATGCAGCACAATTAACCCTCTTCATCTGGACAGAATACATAATTATATTAAAGCACATGCTAAGATTATATGAACATTTTTAAGATCCACATCAAAGGGCTGGTTTATAATTAAGCTTGCAGTTAGCTATAATCCTAAAACGTTCACCTTTTATTGCTGTTTAGCCATGTGTTCTCCATTCTGTATTTGTACAATTGTGTTTTGATTTTTTAAATCCAAATACAGAACTTTATATTTAGCCCTGTTAAGTATCACTTTGTTTGCTTTGGCCCATATTTCCAACTTTTTGCAATGCCTTGGAATACGGTTTCTGTCATTCAATACAGTAACTCCACATTTTTGTGTCATACACAAATTGGATAAACATGCTTTTTGTTTACATTCACATCTCTGATAAAATGTTGAAGAGTATAAATTGCTAAAGAATACTACAAAGTATTTTCATCTAGGGTGGCATCTAACCATTAATTAGTATGTTACACCATAGTAACCAAGCCTCATTTATCTAGAGTTATATTAAACACATGTTCATTATTTAGCTTGTATCATGGTGATGATAATAATGAAAAGGAATAGATGAAAGGTATTTAAAAGAAAAGGTCTTTATAATGTGAGCCTTATACTCAATAGAATCAGGAAATAGAATGTGATCAAGGAAACACATTCTCCTGTGTGTGCACATGTTGCTCAAAAAAGTAAAATTAGAGAATCCCAGATCACTATCACTTGTATACTGAAGATCAGTCTTAATAATGTACGCCTATAAATCTCAAAATATGTTAGAATGGAGGCCAGCAAACATTTTCTGTGAAGGAACAGACAATACATATTACAGACTTTGTGAGTCCTGTGACCTCTCTGTACCTATGCCCTTGAGGAACAAAAGCAGCCATAGACATTACATAAGTAAATAGTCAGGACAATGTTCCCATGAAAGCTTATTTATAAAAATGTGTTGCCAGATTTGGCCTCAGACTATACTTTGTCCATATTAATGATTATCTATTCAAGTTTTACCTGTCTTTAACTGATCTTATATACAGGATAAACTTATGAGTTGGATTTTGAATGCTAGTCCTCCTATTTGAAGTCCATGTAGACTCCTTTTGTCTTTCCAAATCAATAAAGATCATCTTTTACAGTTAATCTTAAATAACTACACCAGTTGCTTACTATTTATATCACTATGTGGTTGTCAGAATTCTCACAATTTCTAGAGCAAGCATCATCTCTTCACTGATGTCTAGAGACACTAAAACATTGCCTTACCAAACTTGAAAGTCCTAAATATCCACCAGAAGAGACAATAAATTTAAAAAATCAACAAGTTTTTTCTTTCAAAATGAGCTGTATGGAACATTAGGGAATAGAAAAAGCAAATATGAGATTAAATTCATGTTCCATATGAGTTTAAAAATCAGTTACAGAGATGAGAAATGAAAAGGAAACTAATGCCTCCTAACAAATAGGAAGTGCCCAGTGGATGGTGAGAAAACTAAGATAGTTACAGTGTACCATAAGTTGGTCTAGGCAAGGGAAAATAAAGAAGCATTTAAATGAGATTTCACTTTTCCCCAAATTACTTTCTCCCAAATGATTTAAAAGTCATACATAAAATTACTGTCAGTTTAGTTCAGTTGCTCAGTCATGTCTGACTCTTTGCAACCCTGTGGAATGGTCACACCAGGCTTCCCTGTCCATCACCAATTCCCAGAGCTTGCTCAAACTCATGTCCATCAAGTCAGTGACACCATCCAACCATCTCATCCTCTGTCTTCCCCTTCTCCTTCTGTTTTCAATCTTTCCCAGGATCAGAGTCTTTTCCAGTGAGTCATTTCTTTGCATTGGGTGGCCACAGTATTGGAGTTGCAGCTTCAGTATCAGTCGTTCCAAATGGATATTGAGGACTGATTTCCTTTAGGATTGCCTGGTTTGATCTCCTTCCAGTCTAAGGGACTCTCAAGAGTCTTCTCCAACACCACAGTTCAAAAGCATCAATTCTTCAGCACTCAGCTTTCTTTATGGTCCAACTCTCATATCCATATAAGACTCCTGGAAAAAGACATAGCTTTGATTATATGGACCTTTGTTATCTTTCCCAGGATCAGAGTCTTTTCCAGTGAGTCATTTCTTTGCATTGGGTGGCCACAGTATTGGAGTTGCAGCTTCAGTATCAGTCGTTCCAAATGGATATTGAGGACTGATTTCCTTTAGGATTGCCTGGTTTGATCTCCTTCCAGTCTAAGGGACTCTCAAGAGTCTTCTCCAACACCACAGTTCAAAAGCATCAATTCTTCAGCACTCAGCTTTCTTTATGGTCCAACTCTCATATCCATATAAGACTCCTGGAAAAAGACATAGCTTTGATTATATGGACCTTTGTCAGCAAAGTAATGCCTCTACTTTTTAATATGTTGTCTAGGTTGGTGATAGCTTTTCGTCCAAGGAGCAAGCATCTATTAATTTCATAGCTGCAGTCAACATCTACAGTGATTTTGGAGCCCAAGAAAATAAAGTCTGTCACTGTTTTCATTGTTTTCCCATCTATTTGCCATGAAGTAAAAATTACTGTAGCATGGTTAAAATCGTGATAGATGATTAAAAAAAAAAAAAAGGGAACAGAAGGGAAGTAACTTTTAGCACTTTCTTTTAGTAGTGATCCTGTAAAGCATTTTACATAGGCTGATCATTTAATCAGGCTTTCCTGGTGGCTCAGTGGTAAAGAATCTGCCTGGCAATGCAGAAGGCACAGGTTCCATCTCTTGGGTGGGCAAATTCCCTGGAGTAAGAAATGGTAACCCACTCCAGTATTTTTGCCTGGGAAATCTCATGGATAGAGAATCCTAGCAGACTACAGTCCCTGGAGTCACAAAGGAGTCAGTCTGATACAACTTAGCAACTAAACAACAATAGTCATTTAACGACTAAATCACTGTGAGATGAGTTTTGCTGATTGCTATTTTATAACAGGGCAACTGAGAATCAAAGGGGTTAAATAGTTTACCCAGGGACAAAAAGTTGTTCAATAGTGAACTGAGACTCTAATCCAATTCATTCTATCTCTAAACACTTTTCCCTCTATTTACACCACATTGAAAACATATCAATATAAAATATGCAGATAGACCTAAAAAGAAAAACAATTGCTTGTATACTTTATTTAAACTGCAACCTAATGAAGATTGCCTGATTCATATTTTCTTCAGAGAAAGAAAAATAAGATAAACAGATTTCTAAATCTATCTTCAGAGTTTACACTAGCAAAAAAGTTTTAAATGTATTTGGACATAGCTAGCAATGAATATCAGAGAAGGCGATGGCACCCCACGCCAGTACCCTTGCCCGGAAAATCCCATGGATGAGGAGCCTGGTGGGCTGCAGTTCATGGGGTTGCAAAGATTTAGACACGACTGAGTGACTTCAATTTCACTTCTCACTTTCATGCATTGGAAAAGGAAATGGCAACCCACTCCAATGTTGTTGCCAGGAGAATCCCAGGGACAGGGGAGCCTGGTGGGCTGCTGTCTATGGGGTCGCACAGAGTCCGACACGACTGAAGCGACTTAGCAGCGGCAGCAATGAATATTCTAAATTTTATTCAGAGATTGCATCCATCTAATTTACACCATTAACATTTTGTAATGGGAATTGCTCCCATGCTGTGGTGTGTCTAGAAAAGTAGTTAAATACGTTCTTTAACAATTAGAAATTTGTAAACTTCAGGTGTTTTCCATTTTGGAAGATTCTTTACTAAATGTTGTTGCTGCAGTCAGAACTGAAATTGCAGCATAGAAGTATGAATACAATGCAGATTGAGAAAGGATAGGGTTGGAAACAGCATTGGTAATGACCAAGTGCCAAACGTTTATAACGAGATACTAAGTTTGAAATTTTAAATGAGGCACTAGATACAGTCAAGTCCAATTCAAAGACAGGTTCAGTTCAGTTCAGTTGCTCATTCGTGTCCTATTCTTTGCAGCCCCATGAATCACAGCACACCAGGCCTCCCTGTCCATCACCAACTCCCGGAGTTCACTCAGACTCATGTCCATCNGGTCTTGTCTTTGTTGACTGTATAGAGCTTCTCCATCTTTGGCTGCAAAGAATATAATCAATCTGATTTCAGTGTTGACCATCTGGTGATGTCCATGTGTAGAGTCTTCTCTTGTGTTGTTGGAAGAGGGTGTTTGCTATGACCAGTGCATTTTCTTGGCAAAACTCTATTAGTCTTTGGCCTGCTTCATTCTGCATTCCAAGGCCAAATTTGCCTGTTACTCCAGGTGTTTCTTGACTTCCTACTTTTGCATTCCAGTCCCCTATAATGAAAAGGACATCTTTTTTGGGTGTTAGTTCTAAAAGTTCTTGTAGGCCTTCATAGAACCATTCAACTTCAGCTTCTTCAGTGTTACTGGTTGGGGCATAGACTTGGATTAGTCTGATATTGAATGGTTTGCCTTGGAGATGAACAGAGATCATTTTGTTGTTTTTGAGATTGCTTCCAAGTACTGCATTTTGGAATGTTCCCTGGAGTCACGAGTTTTCTGGTGTTCTCAGGTTTTGGACTTAAGCCTCCTGCTTCTGGTTTTCAGTCTTATTCTTACAGTAGCCTCAAGACTTCCCCATCCACATAACCCCAATGATAAAACATCTAGGTTAATGGAGAAAAGATTCTCCACATTGAGGGACACCCAAAAAGTTTTGCTGAGTTACAAGGAGAAGAGAAGAGGGAGGAGGGAGATAAAGGTGACCAGGAGGATAAGAGGGGGAATCAAAAGGGGAGAGAGCAATCTAGCCAGTAATCATTCCCTATGTGCTCTCCACAGCCTAGAACACCAGAGAGGTTCACAGAGTTACCGAGAGAAGAGGGAAGAATGAGATACAGGTGACCAGGAGGAGAAGATGGGGGTCAAAAGGAAAGAGACAGATTTAGCCAGTAAGGAGTTCCCCATGTGTTCTCCACAGCCTGGAATACCCAAAGAGATTCACAGAGTTGGGTAGAGAAGAGATGGGGGAGGGAGGAGATAGAGGTGACCTAGGGGAGAAAAAGGAGAGTAAAAAGGGGAGAAGGCAATCAAACCAGTAGTCACACTCCTAAGTAAAATAGGCACTGAAGACTGGATTCTTAAAGGTACAAAATTGATAACAAATACCAAACAGCAAAGATTAAAAACCTAGAGTAGAGGTTAGACTCTCAAAAATGCAATATTAAAAAGAAACACACAAAACAAAATCACAAAAATTAGTTTAAAAATATGAAATTTGCTTTAAAAATAGGGTCTTTTTTTGCAAGGTAATAGTAGGTTATAAAAATGAAAATTAAAGGAGCAATAGAGGACTTAAAAATTTTTTTTAAATAATAATAACAAAACTATTTTGAGGAATTTCTCTGGAGCTGTTGTGGGTAGTGTGGGGTCAGTTCAGTTTCAGATAGTTCCTTGTTCCAGCTTATATTTCTCAAGATATGTAGGCCCCTTCCAATGTAGTTGATGGTAAGTACAGGATTTTAATCTGTTGCACCTGTCACTTCCAAGGCGGTTCCTTCTGTTTATTTTGGCTTCTTCTGTTTATAAGTCTCTTCAGTGTCTAATTTGCACCTTGACACAAGGGGGCGAAGGTGGTCACTTATTTAGGCTGACTTGTTCAGTCGTGCTGTGGGGAGGGAGGAACACTGGAAGCAAATATCACTGGCATGTGTGGGGAGTGCTCGCAGTGTCTTGGCCACACTGGGTTTGCTCCCGCTCATGGCGTGTGTGCTTAGGCTCCAAGTTGCTCTGCAGGGGACCTGTCTAAAGTGGGCTGTGGATTGTGTGCACTTCCCAGGTCTAAGCCGCTCAGGTTCAGATTCTTGGGTACTCCACAAAGGCAAAGACTCGGTTGGACCTGCATTTTGTGCTCTTCCCAGGTCCGAGCAGCTCAGGCGACCATGTGCTTGGTGAGCGTGCTGTCCTTAGGTGCCATGCAAATTACGACCTCTCCCTTCGCAGCCACTTGGTTTCCTGGGTGCGCCTTTAGGTGTGCAGTGTGTCTCTTCTGGGGAGCTGATCTCTGGCTGCAACTCTCCCGGCGGATGTCATGCGTCCAGGATCCTGGGAAGGCTTGGTTGGCACCTGGGAACCTCTCGCAGTTGGTGGAGGATGCCGTCGCTGGGGCTGAGTTTGCCCTTTCCAGCTCTGGCTGCCACCCGCCTGCCTCCCTGCCTCCTGCAGGGGATGGGCCGGTCTGCTGCCAGCTAGCTCTCCCCTGGTATTTGCTCAGTCCTTTGTTCTGTGAGCGGCATGACAGTGCCTTAGGTTAGGGCTTCTCCCAGGAGGTTAGGGCTTCTCCCAGGAAAGTTCTCGCTCTGTCTTTTTTTCTCCTCTCTCTCTCTCTCTTGCTGTCCCACAGTTTGGGTTGCTGTCTCACCTTAGCTCCCTCAGATTGCCCTCGGGGCATTCAGTCCGGGTCCTTACCCTAAGCATTGCGGCCCTTGCCTCCCTGTTTAGTCCCTGCTTGCTGGTGGCGGATGCGAGCGTCTGGGCTGCTTTTCCGCTGGGAATTGCCATTAGACACATAATCTATGGGTTTCATTTATTTATTTATCCTCCCAGTTATGTTGCCCTCTGAGATTCCAAAACTCCCCACAGACCCGCCGGTGAGAGGGTTTCCTGGTGTTTGGAAACTTCTCATCTTTTATGACACCCTCCCAGGGACGGATCTCCATCCCTAACTCTTTTGTCGCTCTCTTTATTTTCTATATTTTGTCCTACCTCCTTTCAAAGACAATGGGCTGCCTTTCTGGGTGCCTGGTGTCCTCTGCCAGCGTTCAGAAGTTGTTTTGTGGAATTTGCTCAGCGTTCGAATGATCTTTCAATGAATTTGTTGGGGAGAAAGTGGTCTCCCTATCCTATTCCTCCACCATCTTAGGACCGCCCCCTAAAGAAACATTTTAATATTGTGTTTAAAAAAAAAAAAAACTAGCCATGGATCATCTAATTTGTGTAATATTTTACAGGCATAAATTATTCAATTTAGTAACTTACTTTAAAATAGAGAATCTTAAAGTTGTGTTGTAAATTCTAAACTTTAATCAAGATTTTAAAAAATGAGTATTCTCCTTTAAAATAGATTTTCTTTTAGTGGTCAAAAGTAGGCCAAATAAACATGATCTTATGTGTAGAATGATATATATTTTTAAAGCTATAAATAATGTCTTTCTAAATTTCACAACCCATCAGCTCTGTGCTCCATAGGTACAGAACATCTGTTAATTAAAATGATAAAAATCAAGGGAAAACGCACAGGAAACTCAACCTCCTACTACCATCTAGGTTCATGTTGGACTTAGGGATGGTAGAATTAGATATTTAGAGAGTAAGCCTGATAAAACAAATTGTAAGTAATGCCATTTGAGAATTAAAATTAATATTTTTATGCAGCACTGGAACATTCAGGAAGATGTTGACTTCTAAAGTTAAGTGCAAATTGGAAAGCACAGGTTGCACAGATCTCTATCAAGCCGCCTCTCAATTACTGAGCATTCGACTCAAATGCAGTGGACTTTTTATTGCATTTTTCTGTTATCTGACCCCTGTAAAAAAGTTTTCTGGTGTATTCTGTGTCTGGTTTTGGGCCATTAATAATCTCACCAGAAGAAGTTTAATCAAAATATGAGCTATAAATAGTGTTTTCCTTGAAATTCTTTCATCATGATATATGAATTCATTTAAATACTGTATTCCTCTTACACCAAGCATCTTCTTTCTTTCTGTAGAAGCCCAGGTCCTTCCTTTATATCTTTATTTTTTATCTGCACAATGACTATGACAAAAAAATAGGATGGTCTTTTTTTTTTTTTTCAATTGATGGTGTCACAAGCAGTGACCTTTCTGTTAATCAGGTGGAAGTGATTAATCTAAAAAATATAAAATTAATTTATCTCAGTCAATAGGCTTAACATTTCAGATACATATGGTGTTATGTATGCATTTGATAGGGTGAGTTTTCACTTAGAATAATAAAGCCACAGTTTGATGATCTGACACGGGAGAAACTGGAAGAGAGCCCACTTCCACGATCTAATTCCAGACTCAGTCTTATTTTGTAAGTGCCTCCAGGAAGAAAATAGAGTACTCCAAGTTCTGTCCTCTCAGTTCTTATCTGTAACATAATACCTACCCAGCTGTTTAGGATCTCTTCACTCAGAGAAAATAGGAATAAAACAAATATTTAAATGAAGCACTTTTGGACTGTTACATAAGATAACACTATGATTTATAGATAATTTGCCCATTGATATGTAAGACATTATCAGAAGAAAATAATTTTCATGAATCTGCATGTTCATTCATTTATTCAGTCAACAAACATTTACTCATCACCATTAGTACCACTTTTGTTTAGTGCCTCAGGGTCAATAAGATAGTGAAAAGCAGTTTACAAACCACTGCCCTACATGAACTTAAAATTAGACAGATAAATTCTGTTCATATGTGAGGATTATGTGAATCCTCATGAAATAAATAGCTAAAGAATTATGAAAAATATTGTACACTGCTTGTAATGAGTATGTAAGTCTTCACTGTGAAAAGATCAATTTTTATTATGTAAAGCCTAACTTCAGTGTTCCATTTCCTCCAGTAACAGATTCATTTCTGTGATCTTCTTTGTTAATTTTTATATATTTATTAAGTAGGAACATATGTTATTATTTCAGTTAAGATATATATCTAGGGATACTGGGTAGACGGCATGGTGGTGGAGGTGGCAGAAGAGATTTTGTATCTTTCTAACTCCCCACATAAAAACAGAACCACTAAATCACAAACCCCCAAATCTATGTACATGTATGACAAAACAAGGTGACAAAGTTTGCCTACAAACTCCAAAACCCTCACATACAAGCAGGTGGCGATGACGCACCCAAAGCCTCTGATCTCAACATCTGTATGGGAGGAAGCTGAAAGAAACAGGGCATGTGATAACGCTGTAGAGGGAACCACACAATAGCCACACTCTTGGATTTCTTGATGAACCTAGATTAGATTACAAATTGTGATATCATATTCAAGAAAATTGGGCTTCCCTAGTGGCTCAGATGGTAAAGAATCTGCCTGCAATGCAGGAGACCTGGATTCTCCCTGGATTGAGAAGATCTTCCGGATAAGGGGATAGCTGCCCACTCGTGTATTCTTGCTTGGAGAATCCCATGGACGAGGAGCTTACTGGGCTACAGTCGATGGAGTTGCAAAAAGTCAGACACAACTGAGTGACTAACACTTTTTACACATAAACAAGTGAAAGTGCAAAAGGCTTAAAGAGTCATTTGACCAAAGTTATTGGGCTTCCCTGGTGGCTCAGAGGGTAAAGTGTCTGCCTACAATGCGAGAGACGCGGGTTTGATCCCTGAGTCAGGAAGATCCCCTGGAGAAGGCAATAGCAACCCACTCCAGTACTCTTGCCTGGAAAATGCTATGGACGGAGAAGCCTGGTAGGCTACAGTCCATGGAGTTGCAAAGAGTCGGACACGACTTCACTTTCACTTTCACTTTCACGTGGCTTATAAATGGCAGGGCCATGAGTCCCATGCAGGGCTCAGTGGCTCCAGACCCATGTGATGACCATTACAGCACATTGTCTCTCAAAACACAGAACACAATAATGTGCGTTCGCTCATTTCCTCAGTCATGTCTGTCTGATTGGAGGAATAATGTGCCAAATTTAGTTTTCCATACTAGGAAATCAGGTTATAGCTAAAATGAAAAAATACCTAGCAGTATTATATGATTTAGAAATATGAAAATAAATGCTAGCTTAAAAAGTTGAAAGCATGATCAGTTAATACACAATGGGAGAGAAGGGTGCTTTTTTTTTCTTATAATTTATGTAGTATTGAATTTTCTGAACGATGTATATATATATGTGTGTGTATACACACACACACACACACACATAAAAGGTTGAGAAAAAATTTTGATGTCATTGTTAATAGTATTGGCAAGAAATTTAAAAATACTATTTCTATGATCTAAGTGAAAATTGAATATAAACCTTTAAGGCTAACATTGGAGTGCCTTTTAATGTTAACATAGAAAAATATTAAGGAGAATTTCAGTTAAATCCCAATTCCAACCAGAGAAAACAACACTTGCTGGCTTCACCCCAAGCAATTTTGGCTGTAGTATATATTCTGAAAATTGTAGTGCTCTCTTCTTTTGTAAAAAACACTGAGTTTATTTGAAGAAAATTTCTACCTGAAATGTTTCCAAAATATATTGAAGTTTTAAAAATTATATTAAAATAGTAATGACAGATATCATTTGCAGAAAGATGTCAAATTCATTTCTTGTTTGATCATCAAAAAATATTGATGAGCCTGAGTATTCATATGATCAGCAAATGACTTGTCATAAAGTAAAAAAGAATCATACTTTAACTTCAAATGTTTTGACACAAAATTGAGTGATACTAGAGTTTTTCCAAAAGGTGATTTTAATAATCAGTATTAAGTGACAAAACTAACTTAACTAGATCTACAGGTTAATATTATTTAACTCAGGTCATGTAGTATTTTCCTTGAAAAATGTTTATGGTTGAAGTAAACTGAGTGCATGAGCATGCTCAGTAGCTCAGTCATGTCCAACTGTTTGTGACTCCATTGACTGTAGCCCTCCATGCTCCTCTGTCCATGGGATTTTCCAGGCAAGAATACTGTACTGGGTTGCCATTGCCTTTTCCAGGGGATCTTCCCAACCCAGGGATTGAACCTGCATCTTCTGTGTCTCCTGCACTGGAGTCTTTTTACTGCTGAGCCACCTGGGAAGCCCCATTCAGCACATAACAATATTTTATTCCTCCTCTTCATAACCTAAGATACTGACTTGTCAATTCTTAAACTCTGAAACTTTTAAATTACTATTGGAAGTTGATTGATAAGTTTGTGGGGATGTAAAGATAACTTGAAAACTAAAGTTGAGCTTCCCTGGTGGCTCAGACAGTAAAGAATCTGCCTGCAGTGTGGGAGTCCTGGATTTGATTCCTGAGTTGGGAAGATCCCCTGCAAAAGATCATGGCAACCCATTCCAGTATTCTTGCCTAGGAAATCCCATGGGCCAAGGAGCATGGCAGTCTACAGTCAGTTGTGTCGCAAACCGTCAGACACAACTGAGTGACTAAGCACAGCGAATATAACTTGAAAACTAAAGTATGCATAAAGTATAAACTTTTTATAGCAGCATAACATAATTATATAAAAATATACTAATAAGTGCTCAGGAAAATGAATTTTTGTGTACTTGACACAGCCACTTTATGAGCACTCCAATGAAGAAAGAGAATAGTACAACATTCTAGTAGCCCATGCTTACAATAGATTACTTTTATCTGTCTTTGAACTTTATAGAAATTAAGTAATAGTTTATTTATTTTTAAAAACATTTTATTTTTTTAAACATTTTATTTTTTTAATTTTTATTTTTACTTTATTTTGCTTTACAATACTGTATTCTTTGCCATACATTGACATGAATCCACCACGGGTGTACTTGAGTTCCCAATCCTGAACGCCCCTCCCACCTCCCACCCCATATCATCTCTCTGGATCTTCCCTGTGCACCAGCCCCAAGCATCCTGTATCCTGTGTCAATCATAGACTGGCGATTCATTTCTTATATGATAGTATACATGTTTCAATGCCATTCTCCCAAATCAACCCACCCTCTCCCTCTCCCACAGAGTCCAAAAGTCCGTTCTATACATCTGTGTTTCTTTTGCTATCTTGCATACAGAGTTATCATTACCATCTTTCTAAATTCCATATATATGTGTTAGTATACTGTATTGGTGTTTTTCTTTCTGGCTTATTTCACTCTGTATAATAGGCTCCAGTTTCATCCACCTCATTAGAACTGATTCAAATGTATTCTTTTTAATGGCTGAGTAATACTCCATTGTGTATATGTACCACAGCTTTCTTATCCATTCATCTGCTGTTGGACATCTAGGTTGTTTCCATTAATATTTTTAATTTAATTGCACTGAATACAGGGTTTGGGGTTTTTCTGGTGGCTCAGCTGGTAACAAATCTGCCTGCAATGTGGGAGGCCTGGGTTCTATCCCTGGATTGGGAAGATCCCCTGGAAAAGGGAATGGCTACCCACTCAAGTATTCTGGCCTGGAGAATTCCATGGACTGTGTTTCCATGGGTTCACAAAGAGTTGGACACAACTGAGCAAATTTCACTTTCACTCCCAGGGTTTAGTAAAAGCATTATGCCTAAATTGTAGAGGAAAATTTAATATTTGATCATTAAACATAATATTTGCTATAGGCTTTTGGTAAATATTCAATCACAGTTAAAATTTTTTTTAATTCATTGCTTGCTATGATTTTTATCCTGATAGAGTATTTAATTTTATCAAATGCTTATTTTATAACTAATAAAATGATAAATTTTCTCTGCTTTTTAGTTAAACTGGTTGATTTTGTTGATAACTTTTCATATGTTAAAGAAACTTTGCATTCATGGACCAAACCTTGAAAGTGAAAGTAAGAAAGTGTTAGTTGCTCGGTTATCTGACTGTTTGTGACTCCATGGAATTCTGTCAATGAAATTCTCAAGGCAAGAGTACTAGAGTGCATAGCCATTTCCTTCTCTAAAGGATCTTCCCAACCAAGGAATCAATCCCTGGTCTCCTGCATTGCAGGCAGATTCTTTACCATCTGACCCACCAGGGAAGCCCTGAACCAAACTTTGCTTCATCATGATTTCTTATTCTGTTTTTATATTTACTGGGATCTCTTTACTAATGTTTATTTGTGACTTATCATTGGTATTCAGGAAAGAACTTGGCCTTTAATATCACCAGAGGTCATTGTTTTAAGGAAAAGTTTCACATTACAAATTTAATTTTTAATACGTGTATAGTATTCTTCAGATTTTTCTATTTCCTCTTGTGTCAGTCCTAACAGTGTATTTTCCATAAACTTCATTATTTTAACTTACGACAGAAGGATGGCAGAGTAGATACCAGCCTTCTTCTCCTGCAAAATATCAATTACTAAAGTATATTCCTAAGGCACAGTGAAGCTTCTAGTAATATTCTTTTGCTTGATTTAGGTGCTAGTTACATGTGTGTCCATTTTGAGAAATACTTTTTTCATTAAGCTGTACATTTTGGTTTACATACTTTTTCCAAAGATTTTTTCCTTCATTCCAATTTAAATTAGAAAATAGTCTTTAATTTCCAAATATTTTGGCAATAATTAATTTTTAAGTATTTGTTTTAGTTTGACTCTAAATACTTGAATTATTTCAGTTCTTTGTTGACACTTGCTAGAAGTTCAGTATGTGATAACATCTTATGTTTATTGTAAAAATATTAAAAATATATTAATGTATTGTTTTATGTATGTCAATCCAGGCAAGAGTACTAGAGTGCATAGCCATTTCCTTCTCCAAAGGATCTCAGGCTAAGATTATTAATCATGCTGTTCAGTTACATAGTAGGGCACATTTTTCTGCTTAAATTGTGGGTTTGTTAATGTCTCCTTTTAGTTTTATCATTTTTTGATTTATGCATTTTGGAGTTTTTAAGATACATGTGTCTTTAAATTATTATTTTTGTTATCCACTTTAATGTTTATAGATTTCTTTCATATATAATATGTAAATTCTTTTATATAATATATATGTATTTTTCTTATATATAGATAATATATATGATCATATTACATGTAATAGAACTACATAAATTAAGGTCTGCATGACTGATGATAGCATATGGCACCAGGTTTATTTTCATTAGTATCTGCCTGTATTTTTAAAGGCATTTTAAACTTTATATTTAAACTTTTTCTATTCTTATATTCAAAGCGAATATCTTTAAGTAGCATATAGTTTTTGTTTTTCTTTAAAGCTAAGAATCTTTTTTTGAAGAAAAATAATTTAAGACATTGCATTTAATAAAACCAGATATATTTGAGTTTATATCTAGTTTCTTACTATTTGTTTTTTAAATTCTCCTATTAACTTACTAGGTATACTTTTTCTACTCTTTAGTCATGATAAATAAAATGAAACCCTTGATTTATTATGATGTAATACGATTGGTACTTTTATAATGCTCCTGACAATTCTAGTGCCTTAGTCCTTTAATTCAGTTCATCCCTACTTATCTTTTGTCAGTCATGTATTTACATACATGCATATACATTCCCCACAACACAAGATTTTATTATTGTTTTGCCCACTTGTTTGCTTTAATTGCTCTTTATTCCTTCATGTGTTATCTAGTTCATTTCGTTCTGCCTTTAGTATTTCTTGCCTGTAGTTCTTCTAATTCGGAGAAGGCAATGGCAACCCACTCTAGTACTCTTGCCTTGAAAATTCCATGGACGGAGGAGCCTGGTGGGCTGCAGTCCATGGGGTCGCTATGAGTCAGGCATGACTGAACGACTTCACTTTCACTTTTCACTTTCCTGTATTGTTAGAAGGAAATGGCAACCCACTCCAGTGTTCTTGCCTGGAGAATCCCAGGGACGGGGGAGCCTGGTGGGCTGCCGTCTATGGGGTCGCACAGAGTCGGACACGACTGAAGCGACTTAGCAGCAGCAGCAGCAGCAGCAGTTCTTCTAATTAGAAAAATTTCTCACTTTTGGAAATGTATTCTTCATTTTCAAGGGAGTTATCACTGGAAATATTATTCCGTAATGAAAATTAATTCCCTTCTCCGTTTTTAACATGCTATTCCATTAACTTTTGGCCTTCACCATATCTGTGAAGTGTTTGGCTACAAATCTAATTGTTGCTCCTCTTCAAGTAATGAGTCTTTCTTTGAATGACTGCCTTCAAGATTTTCTCTTTCAAGATTTGTTTTTTCATCAAAACAAGTAGTAATGCGGTGTATCTAGGCGCTCTAGTCGTTGTATGTATCTTGCTTGGTTTTTCTAGTGCATACAGAGTTATTGGCTTGTATTTCTGATTAGCAGCCATTTTCTCCCTACATTTTATCCCATTTTTCCAAAGAGTAACAAATCACACATATATTAGTTATTTTATGTGTCACATAATTTCTTATGAGCTTTTTTTCCCTCCATCTTCCAGTTTCTTCCCTCTCCTCACTTTAGACTGGATATTTTCCACTGGTACCTCTTTTGCAATTTGCATTCAGCTGTGAAATGTATATATTTAGTGTGTGCGTGTATGCTGAGTCACTTCAGTCGTGTCCAGCTCTTTGAGACACTATGGCCCATAGCCCACCAGACTCTTCTGTCCATGGGATTCCCCGGGCAATACTACTGGAATGGGTTACCATTTCCTTCTCTAGGGAATCTTCCCAACCCAGGGCTGAACTTGCATCTCTTACATCTCCTGCATTGGCAGACAAATTCTTTACCACTGGTGCCACCTGGGAAATATATTTACTAATGAATATCAATATTACATTTTTCAGTTCTATATTTCTCATTTATTTTATTTTCTATGTAGTCTCATTATCTAGAGACATTTATCTTATTTTTATGTATTTTATGTCAAGTTTTAAATCTCATAACTCCATGATTTAGGAATTTGTGTATTTGTTGTCTTCAATTCAGTTCAGTCACTCAGTCGTGTCTGACTCTTTGCAGCATGCCTGGCCTCCCTTTCCATCACCAACTCCCAGAGTTTACCCAAACTCATGTCCATTGAGTTGATGATGCCATACAACCATCTCATCCTCTGTCATCCCCTTCTCTTCCCACCCTCAATCTTTCCCAGCATCAGGGTCTTTTCAAATGAGTCAACACCTCAAATCAGATGGCCAAAGTATTGGAGTTTCAGCTTCAGCATCAGTCCTTCCAGTGAACACTCAGGGACTGATCTCTTTAGGATGGAGTGGTTGGATCTCCTTGCAGTCCAAGGGACTCTCAGGAGTCTGCTCCAACACCACAGTTCAAAAACATCAATTCTTCATCACTCAGCCTTCTTTATAGTCCAACTCTCACATCCATACATGACCACAGGAAAAACCATAGCCTTGACTAGATGGAACTTTTTGACAGAGTAATGTCTCTGCTTTTGAATATGCTATCTAAGTTAGTCCTAACTTTCCTTCCAAGAAGTGTCTTTTAATTTCATGGCTACAATCACCATCTGCAGTGATTTTGGAGCCCCCAAAAATAAAGTCTGACACTTTTTCCACTGTTTCCCCATCTATTTCCCATGAAGTGATGGGACTGGATGCCATGATCTTAGTTTTCTGAAAGTTGAGCTTTAAGCAAATTTTTTCACTCTCCTCTTACATTTTCATCAAGAGGTTCTTTAGTTCTTTACTTTCTGCCATAAGGGTGGTGTCATCTGCACAACTGAGATTATTGATATTTCTCCCGCAATCTTGATTCTAGCTTGTGCTTCTTCCAGCCTAGCATTTCTCATGATGTACTCTGCATATAAGTTAAATAAGCAAGGTGACAATATACAGCCTTGATGTACTCATTTTTGAATTTGGAACCTGTCTGTTGTTCCATGTCCACTTCTAACTATTGCTTCTTGACCTGCACACAGATTTCTCAGGAGGCAGGTAAGGTGGTCTGGTATTCTCATCTCTTTAAAAATTTTCCACAATTTATCGTGATCCACACAGTTAAAGACTTTGGTGTAGGCAGTAAAGCAGAAATGGATGTTTTTATGGAACTCTCTTGCTTTTTCTATGATCCAGCAGATGTTAGAAATTTTTTCTCTGGTTCCTGTGTCTTTTATAAATCCAGCTTGAACATCTCAAAATTCTTGGTTTGCATACTGTTGAAGCTGGGCTTGGAGAATTTTGAGCATTACTTTGCTAGCTCACATTACTTTGTATGAGATGAGTGCAATTGTGCAATAGTTTGAACGTTCTTAACATTGTCTTTCTTTGGGATTGGGATGAAAACTGACCTTTTCCAGTGCTGTGGCCACTGCTGAGTTTTCCAAATTTGCTGGCATACTAAATGCAGTACTGTAACAGCATCATCTTTTAGGATTCGAAATAGCTCAACTGAAATTCCATCACCTCCACTAGTTTTGTTCATAATGATGCTTCCTAAGGCCCACTTCCTAGGGCTATTCCAGAATGTCTGGCTCTAGGTGAGTGATCATGATTATCTGGGTTGTGAAGCACTTTTTGTACAGTTCTTCTGTGTATTCTTTCCACCTCTTAATATCTCTGCTTCTGTTAGGTCTATACCATTTCTGACCTTTATTGAGCCCATCTTTGCATGAAATGTTCGCTTGGTATCTCTGATTTTCTTGAGGAGATCTCTAGTCTTTCCCATTCTATTGTATTCCATTTGTTTGCATTGATCATGGAGGAAGGCTTTCTTATCTCTCTTTACTCTTCTTTGGAAATCTGGATTCAAATGGGTATGTCTTTCTTTTCTCCTGTGCTTTTCACTTCTCTTCTTTTCACAGCTATTTGTAAGGCCTCCTCAGAGAGCCATTTTGCTTTTTTGAATTTCTTTTTCTTGGGGATGGTCTTGATCCCTGTCTCCTGTAGAATGTCATGAACCTCCATCCATGGTTCATCAGGCACTCTATCTATCAGATCTAGTCCCTTAAATCTATTTCTCACTTCCACTGTATAATCATAAGGGATTTGATTTAGGTCATACCTGAATGGTCAAGCGGTTTTCCCTACTTTCTTCAATTTAAGTCTGAATTGGGCAATAAGGAGTTCATGATATGAGCCATAGTCAGCTCCTGGTCTTGTTTTTGCTAACTGTATAGAGTTTCTCCATCTTTGGCTGCAAAGAATAAAATTTGCAGTGTTGACCGTCTGGTGATGTCCATGTGTAGAGTCTTCTCTTGTGTTGTTGTAAGAGAATGTTTTCTATGACCAGGCTAAACTCTATTGGCCTTTACCCTGCTTCATTCCGCATTCCAAGGCCAAACTTGCCTGTTACTCCAGGTGTTTCTTGACTTCCTACTTTTACATTCCAGTCCCCTATAATGAAAAGGACATCTTTTTTGGGTGTTAGTTCTAAAAGGTCTTGTAGGTCTTCATAGAACTGTTCAACTTCAGCTTCTTCAGCATTACTGTTTGGGTATAGACTTGGATTACCATGATATTTAATGGTTTTCTTTAAACGAAGAGAGATGATTCTGTTGTTTTTGAGATTGCATCCAAGTACTGCATTTTGGACTCTTTTGTTGACCATGATGGCTATTCCATTTCTTCTGAGGGATTCCTGCCCACAGTAGTAGATATAATGGTCATCTGAATTAAATTCGCCCATTCCAGTCCATCTTAGTTCGCTGATTCCTAGAATGTCGACGTTCACACTTGCCATCTCCTGTTTGACCACTTCCAATCTGCCTTGATGCATGGACCTAACATTCCAGGTTCCTATGCAGTATTGCTCTTTACTGCATGAGACCTTGCTTCTGTCACCAGTCACACCACAACGGGGTGCTATTTTTGCTTTGTTTCCATCCCTTCATTCTTTCTGCAGTTATTTCTCCACTGATTTCCAGTAGCTTATTGGGTATCTACCGACCTGGGAAGTTCATCTTTCAGTGTCTTATTTTATTTTATTTTATTTTTTGCCTTTTTATACTGTGCATGGGGTTCTCAAGGCAAGAATACTGAAGTGATTTGCCATTCCTTTCTCCAGTGGACCACATTCTGTCAGGCCTCTCCACCATGACCCCTCTGTCTTGGTTTGCCCCACACGGCATGGCTTAGTTTCATTAAGTTAGACAAGCTGTGGTCTGTGTGATCAGATTGGCTAGCTGTCTGTTACTGTGGTTTCAGTCTGTCTGCTTTCTGATGCCCTCTTTCAGTGCCTACCATCTTACTTGGATTTCTCCTACCTTGGATGTGTGGTATCTCTTCACAGATGTTCCAGCAGAGCACAGCCATAGCTCCTTACCTTGGACATGAGGTAGCTCTCCTTGGACACTGCCCCTGACCTTGGATGTGGGGTAGCTCTTATTCATCAGTAATTATTAATTAAATGTCACATATTTTGTATGACTGAAGCCATGAAATTAAAAGATGCTTACTCCTTGGAAGGAAAGTTATGATCAACCTAGACAGCATATTAAAACCAGAGACATTACTTTGCTAACAAAGGTCTGTCTAGTCAGGGCTATGGTTTTTCCAATAGTTATGTATGGATTTGAGAGTTGGACTATAAGGAAAGCTGAGCACTGAAGAATTGATGCTTTTGAACTATGGTGTTGGAGAAGACTCTTGAGAGTCCCTTGGACTGCAAGGAGATCCAACCAGTCCATTCTAAAGGAGATCGGTCCTGGGTGTTCATTGGAAGGACTGATGTTGAAGCTGAAACTCCAATACTTAGGCCACCTGATGTGAAGAGCTGACTCATTTGGAAAGACCCTGATGCTGGGAGAGATTGAAGGCATGAGGCAAAGGGGAGGTTGGAGGATGAGATGGTTGGATGGCATCACTGACTCAAGGACATGAGTTTGGGTAAACACCTGGAGTTGGTGATGGACAGGGAGGCCTGGTGTGCTGCAGTCCATGGGGTTGCAAAGAGTCAGACATGACTGAGCAACTGAACTGAGCTGAACTGATTTTGTATGAAACATTATAAAAGGTGAGGATCAGTATTCCCATCTTCAAAGAAAGTTCAATATTTTCTCTTTTATCCAGTTATAATAGAGTTTATTTGTAGACTTTGTAAGGTGTAATCTACTTCTGTTCCACTCCCCACCAGTTAGGCATCCTAACTAAGAGTTTAGGATGTCTAGTGGTCAACTTTATTACTGAGTATTGACCTCCTGTTTGTTTGGTTGGTTGGTTTAGGCTTTTAATTAATTTATTTTTTATTGAAGGATAATTGCTTTACAAAATTTTGCTGTTTTCTCTCAAACCTCAACATGAATCTCCCCAACATTATGGGGTTGCTTAAAACTTCATTCTGAACTTTAAAATTTCTGTTAGTCTTCTCAGCCTTTCATCCATGTAGCTGATGAGTTTAACTAATTATTAGCCTTTCATCTGGGTAGCTGAGGATTTTGACTATTAGAGTATTAAGGGGAAGTCTTCCCATTGAATGTTCTGCTCATACTTTGACTCTTTTTCTCTCTCTGATCTTGATCCCCCAGGTATTGTCTGCCTTGAGAAACACAAAATATTTTTTCTCTCAGCTTGTAGGATTCCCAAAACCTGATGCTTTCCTCTTTATTTTAGTAGTGATTTTCTTCTAGAATTTGTAATCTTTCCAAGCACCATGGGTCAGTAGATCCTCCAAGGACAAAAGAAAGTAGGAAGTCTGTTCATCTCTTGGAAGTTCCCTTCTCTCCAGGACATTGGCTCTTCCAATTCTGCCCACTCTATCACTTCTCCTAGACACCCAACTTTGTGGCTGTATGTCAGGGAGAGGGATGTTATTTGGCTTTCCTAAGTGTTGTTTTCTGTATATCAAAAATGATAAAATAGACCAAAGGGAAATTGAGATATGCACTTTAGTTCTTAGTTATATTTGTCACATTTCTATCAAATTGTTTCTGATATTGTTTTTATTTAATAAACTGATGGAGCAAGTTGGCTATGAAATTTTACTTCAGACTTTCTACATGTTTCACTTAAGCCATTAAAAATTACTTATTTAAAAATTACTTAATTCGTAGTCATAAATCTATGCTTCAATCTTTTATCACTTCTTCTGTGATGACCTAGAGGGGTGGATGGGGGAAGAGAAGGGAGGCTCAAGAGAGAGGCTCAAATCAATTATGACTGATTTATGTTGTCATATGGCAGAAACCAACACAACGTTGTAAAGCAATTTTCCTCAAAATAAAAAATAAATAAAAATTTATATACTAAAGTACCAAATATCTGGTTCCTATTAACCAGAAAATAAACGTTATTTTCTTTTCTCTAATTATCCTGTCCTGGGCTAATGATATGAAATAACATTGGATAATGATTTATAATAAGAAATGATAGAAAAACAAGGGACTTGTATATATGTGAGTAATCAAGATTAGGCAATAAGTGCTAAATCAGACATAGAGTAGGGCTCTCAATATGTAGTTTAAAGAAAGTTATGAATCAATTATTCATTACTGTCATGCTAAGTTGCATCAGTCGTGTCCGACTCTGCGTCCCCAGAGATGGCAGCCCACCAGGCTCCCCCATCCCTGGGAATCTCCTGGCAAGAACACTGGAGTGAGTGAAAGAATATATTCCCTACTCTTTATTAATTTATTCACTTTGTGAACAATAATCATTTGTTGAATTAACTCTGATGAAATATTTCTGATAAGCTTATCTACTGTCTCAGAAAACATCAAAATGTGTGTGGGCACTTTTCTTTATCAACACCCACATCATAGTCATCTCCAACCGGCAACATATACAATATGTTGAGGCATAGCGTGTAGCTCCCCTACCCTCGCGTAACTTTTTGAAAGGTTTCAAATGTGAGGACTTTTGAAGTCCTTTTCTTTAACCGATAAACTCAATTACACATCAATGTCAATAAAGTGTTCTAAAGACAGAAACAAAGGTGGCAGAAATACAGGAAATTATGTCCTATGAGGGAAAGTGTAAAACATAAAAGTAGCCTAGGTTAGAAAACAACTGATTATCTAAGGATAATATGGGAAATTTTTATATAGTTTAAAATTCCATTGATGTCCAGAAGAGGTTGGTTAAAATATGTGGATTTGAGTTAGAATAATCAAAAATATTAGCAGCTTAAAATGGTAATGTTTTACCAAGAACACTGAGAAGGGTAATCTTTCACTGAGGTTACAAGAAAGTTGGCAAATGTTTTAAAAATTGAGACTTTATTGTTTTTCCCTTGACTATCCTGGATGGCATCACGGACTCAATGGACGTGAGTCTGAGTGAACTCCGGGAGTTGGTGATGGGCAAGGAGGCCTGGCGTGCTGCGATTCATGGGGTTGCAAAGAGTCGGACACGACTGAGCGACTGAACTGAACTGAACTGATCCATATGTCTAAGTTCTCTGGGAAGTGATATTGAGCAGATTGGGGGTGTGTTTTGGTTGTTATTTTATTTTATTAGTCTTTAGTCTCTGAAATATTCAGGGAACATGCATATTAATATGAATTTAAAATAATATGAGTTACAGATGTAGGTAAGGCCAATGAAGATGTTGAGAACTTTGTAGAAGAAATGAATAAAGGATGTTGATAGGTCTTAATTTCCCAAACTTGCAAAAGTACTGCAAGAACCAGCTTTCCATGCTTTAGGTTTCTTCCTTTTTATTTTCTTTTATTATGTTTTTTACTACTTGTTCTCCATTTATACAAAAATGTTTCAGTCAGTGCAGATTACTAAATCAAGCATGATTTAGTATATCATGTACATATATTTACAACTTCAGAGGCAAACCTGACTGTTTCATGGCGTGGGTCAAACCAAACATTTTTTAGAGTCATCCAGCCTATTTAATTTGAAAAGTATTTGACAATGGCATGTTTTTGTGTAAGTTAATGATGTGAGAAATATGCATTGCATCTTGGGCTACTTCAACATTCAGAAAGGTCTCCAACAGAATTTCTAATATTTTTTTTACCCCTTTCATGACACATTTAGTTGCACCAAATAATTCAAGTTCAGTTATATACTGTTCAAGTGCCTGGATATTTCAAATAAGACATTCTTAAAGTGTTTCTTTGCCACTAGGGATGGTTGGGCAAATGGAGAAAAATCTTGTCAGGTTTTTTTTTTTGTTGTGCCAGGTTCAAAATTCGCGTGTGCACTGCTCAGCCAATCATTGTAAGCCTAGTAGCCTAGAGGTGGCCTATAGAGACAAAGATGGAAATTCTTTAGGAAAGCCGCGCCCGCGAAAGAACTGACCAATCAGCAGTTAACGAGTAACCCGTGCAACCAATCTAAGTTTGCCAGCTGCTTATAATCCTATAAATACTGCTCGAACCCAGAGGTCGGGGCCTCTCGTCTTACTCCACTGCGTTGGATGTGGCGGGGGCCCTGACTCAGTCAGAAATAAATTTCCCTCTTTGCCTTTTGCATTGTCATGGAGGTCTTGTTGTTGTCGGTCTTGGGATTCGGACTTTCGGGCACAACATTTTTCAAAGAAAATTCTTGAATGTTTTCCTTACTTAGTTGAGGCACAAAAGGAAAGCAAGATGGCCTCTGGGCAATGTTCTACACATTGTGACCTGTTAAGGACCTCAGTTTTCAAGTTTATTTTGTCCCTTTGTTTCCTTTATTTTCCCCACAACTACTTGCCAGGCCATTTATTCCAGGATTCTAGCAGAGAAAAGAAACCTTGAGAGTCTGTTGCCATGAATATATTTGTATTTGTTGTAACTGCTCTTTTAGATAGGTAAGGAACAGAGGCATATATGAAAGAGCAATAGGAGCGTAGCAAGAGCACTGAAGAATTTCTGCATCCCCCACGCCTCTGCCTGTAGCATTTATAAAAACTGAGAGCCACTGTCTGTCCATATGTTTGGAGATGGGATAGAATGAAAACACCACAGCTTAGGAAACCTAGAAAACTTGATTCTGGTCTGGTTGTGGCCACTAATACTGTATCCTTAGCTTGGTGTATTATGGTTTCCTGAGCTGTAAAGTGGATACTGTCAGCTCGACTCGAAGCTTCTTTCTTGTTGTATAAGTTTTTGTTGACTGAAGGTGTGACCAAGCCAGACATTATCTGGTCAATATCTTCTCTGTGTGTGTTTGTCCAGTTGTCTTTGGCCCCACTCTGTGACCCCATGGGCTGTAGCCCACCAGGCTGCTCTGTCCATGGGATTCTCCAGGCAGGAATACTGGACTGGCTGCCATTCCCTTCATCAGAGAATCTTTCTGATCCAGGGATCGAACCCACATTTCCTGTGTCTCCGCTATTAGCAGGCAGATTCTTTACCACTGAGCCACCTGGGACGTGCTCTGTATTTTCTAATGAATGCTTATTCTAGATGTCTCCTCGGTGATTTCGCTTAGGCCTCAGTGAGCCCAAAGCTGCTGCAACTAGCAGTCATGGGTTTTGTCTGGCAACTCTGAGGGAATATTTGCAGTTAACACAGAAGTTCTGAAAAGAGCAAGAGGAAAGGCTGCCTCTGCCTGCTGTGACTTCTCATGGGCAACAAGAGTAGAACACTAAAAGAATGTAAAGAGAGTGGGATGAACAAGAATACCTGCAAAGCATCTGTGCAACTGTGGCACTAAAAAGTCTTCCTGTGAAAATTAGCTAAGAATAGGCTAGCAGCCTTTCTTTGTGGTTTTATCAGATTAGCTATTGGAGCAATGTGTGCAAGTGTGTATGTGCGTGCATTTTCTCTGAAAAATTGTTAATGTAAACACTGGATCATCCATTTGAGAAACAAGTTATTTTCTTGAGGGATCTCTTATTTTTAGTTCAGAAAGTTAACTGATTCTTTATGCCTTGGCCACTAAACTATCATCTTGGAGGTATATGGACAAGGTACAAGAAGTGATGAAGGGGATACCTTACAATCTGTCAGATACTGTGCAAACATTGTGTATTTATAGTTTTATTTAGTGTTCATAGTTAATTTATAATATTAGTTAATTAAAAAAAAGAAGCTCAGAAAGATCAGTAAATCCTCTAAGATCACACAACTATTAAGTGTTGGAGGAGCGATTGGAACCCAGGTCTTCTTCGCTCTGGTACTCTTCATTATGCCTTGTAGCCTCTCACTTCAACAGGGGCATTATCACTAATATCTACTAATTCTAAACACTGGTGAGTCTTTTATTTAAATCACCTCAAACTCAGCAGCTTAAGACAATACTCACACATTGCCTCATAGCTGTGTAGGGCAAAATTCAGCCTTACTGGTAGGTAGTCTGCTTAAGGTCTCGCAAGACCAGAATCAAAATGTCTGTGCAAGTTATGGGGGAGGGGGAATCTGATCACAGGCACATTTAGGTGCTTGATGTCAGAATTCAATTCAAACCCATGGGATTCTAGGACTGAGACCCCTGTTTCTTTGCTAGCAGTTACCCAGGGCTTCTCTCAGTTTCCCGAGGTCACTTGTATTCCTTGGCTTGTGGGACCCCCCATTTTCAAGCTGAATAATGGCACAGCAGATGTTTCTCTCTGAATCTCTTTGATTTTCTCTTTATTGTATCTTTATGATCACCTCTTCTGCCTCTGCTTGTAAGGACTGATAGAAATACATTGTGCTCACACTGCTAATTCAATATAATCTTCCTATTTTAAAGTCAACTATTTATTAACCTTAATTATCTCACCAAATTCCTGTGTGTGTGTGTGTGTAAGGTAATATATTCAGTATGGTATCTCATAACAGTCACAGTCCCAGGGATTAGGAATAGAATCTCTCTCTTTCTCTGTTTTTTTTTTTTTTTTCCTTATGTCAGTATCACTAGCATATGGAATCTTATTTCCTCAACCAGGGATTGAACCCTCACCCTTTGTATTGAATGTGTGGAGTCCTAACCCCTGGACTGCCAGGGAAGCCCCAGGAGTAGAATCTCACTGGAAACACAGTTCTTCCTCCCACAGGTGCTCTTCCTCCAGATCCCTTGAGGACAGTAGTATATGGTCTAGATGGATGCTCATATGCAGTGAATTTTAATTTCGATGAGAAATTTTAGTTTTAGGAATCCACTTTTATAGGAAGCAGTAGGAAAGGCTGTCTTTTGTTTAATGCAGAGACACTACTTCATCTTTCAAGGTTTTATCTCTCAATCGCATTACACAGCCCTGAGACATGACTCACATAAAGAGTGGCCAGAGCATTGCATTCTTGGCACAGTTAGCAAGAATTGCAGGGGATGGGAGACCCAGAGAGGACCCCCTCTTCTAACCAACTCCCCAAACTCTCATGGAGCCCCAAATGACAAATTAACTCTGAATCTGTTACACAGATCATTACCAGTGAAGTAAAAGATGTCTTGTGGATCAGACTTTCAGTTACATGTGCGCTCCATGAATTTTAATAAAGAGAGAAAGGACTAGAAATAAGTCTGACAATCACATTCTATACAGTATTGGTGGTTAGAGCATAGTCTCTACTGTTTGTATAATAATATTATTGATAAGAGTCAACTCAAAATCCCTGAAAAAGCTTAGAATGGCAGGTTAAAAAAAGATATAATGGAAATACCTTTGATTATGTTATAGTAGGGTTCCAGGTTTGCCCTGTACCTCTACAGATGTGTGATTTTTGACAGATCATTCTCTGAGAATGATCTGTCAGAAGCTCTCTGAGCTTCTGTTTCTAAATCTATTTAATGAAAATAATAATGCCTATTCTAAAGAATATTAAGAGAAATGAATGAGATTCTTGTAAAGCTACTAACATTGTGTGTATAAAATAGTAGGTATCCCACACATGTTTCTCTACCCCTCCCCTCCCCAACTCTACATCTATGGAGTGTTTGATACAAACTTGCCTTTGATCTGATAGAATGCCAATCCTCCAAAAATATCTGCTAAAAACCAATAGCTACTGTATGTTCAACACTACCATAGTGTACCAAGATACCTTGCAAAATTATTTTCAAAATTAATATGACTATATAGATGATGAATATAGGGTTGCAAATTATACTGAAGTCTACGTATACCTGTGAATCCCCTCACTCAAAACACTTCACTTCTGCATTCTAAGTTAGAATACTCTGGAGATAAATTTTGAGTATCATGTGTGCAAAATTCTTAATCTATCATAAAAGCATGTAGTAAAAATATAGGAAAACTCCCCATGCTGGAAAAAATGTGCCTCTTTCTCTGAGATAAACAGTCACCTGCAAGAGTCTTTAGGGAGATTATAGTGGTTGCACCACTCTGCACCAGTTTCCACAGACCACTTAGGCAGGGTATGAGGCCCTGTGGACCACCTATTCAAGTGTATTACTTTCTTTGATATCCCAAAGCTCCCAGTACCATTTTGTGGTGTATTTGCTTGGCTCTGTAATCATTATTGTGGTTAGAGTTTTTTTAAACATTCGTTTTTATGCTCTCCAGCACAGACTCAGATCTGCAGTGGAAAATACATTTATAAAAATACGTTGTTGAGTGTGTATAACTTGCATTCTGGGCTTGTCCCAGACCACCTGGAACACCTTCATGGGTTCCAGTTATCCAAGAGCCACATCATGAAAATCAGGGAGATGCTTCATTAGGTTACTACTGGCGGTTCTTTGAGATCCCGGAATAAACATTAGAAGCTGAGATTAAACTTACTCTCCTTTTGCTACAAATAAAGTGTACCTTTTCTACATGTTAGTGTCTTGGATAATATTTGAAATGTGCAGCATAAAAAAAAACAGTAAAATATTTGCCTTTCACGTTAGGCAAGAGTAAATTTTAAAATGACTGTAACGTTCTAAGAAAGCTGCCGCCTGTTTTTCTAACCCGGACACTGGAGTCTGCAAAGTACAGACCACACCCTTGCAGCCTACCTCAGGTTTATAGAAGGCCTAGTGTGTGGTCAGGGCCTCTAGACTCACAGTGAAAAGTTCATACCAGGGATGGGCTCCATGACACCAGTGGCTTTTTATAATTAATTAAGTCGAACTGTCCTCTGGCCAAGGTCCCAAGAAATCAGTCTCCCAAGCATATATATTCAGAGGTAGGGCATCTTAAGCTCCATGAATTTTTTTCCCCCAACACTCAGGATTCTGATTTTTAATAAATATTAATGCTCCAATTTCTATGCTATGGAAAGAGTAAGGAGAAGGCTTAGGAATCTAGCCCACAAATTTCATGGTTAGAGAGAACTAACTACCTGACCAGCAGACAGAGGAGGCCAAAGACGCACCAAACCACACAGCAGAAGCTCAGTTTGCCAGAACTGTGGCTGAGTTGAAGTGGATTTGGCCGTCCATATATTAATTCCAGGCACCCGGTGGTCTGAGACAGAAAAGGCAAAAGTAAGCAAACTAATTGGTGAGAGGATATGCTTTTTTCCCTCCTCATCCCTTTTTGTAACTGTTTCTCTTTCACATGTGCCTTCAACTTTCCCACAGCCCTGGAGGGAAAGCCAGGAAGGGAGGGGGTGGCAGGTGACAGCCCCGCTCTGAGGCGCTGCCTCTCCAGCCAGAGGCAGGATTTGCTTGGCAAGTCTCTCTAAAAATACATATATTCTCCAGTCATGCAAGGAGATTCCTTGTCCTTCTAAATGGAATGGCTCATCTCCTTCCACTTCCCCCTTTCTCCAAAATGAAACTATGTGCTCTTCATAGCCAGGTCTTCAGGCTCACATAAACTGACTAGCGACTTCTAAACAATAAATCTGAGCTATTGGCTGCATCAGAACTTGGCTCCTCGCCCACCATTAAACTTGGCTTGATTTGCCTTTATCCATTCTTCTTATGCAAAAGGAAAACAAAAATAGGAACACACATTTTAAATCAAATGCCAGCTATGCATTGTACTTCAGTAATGTTGCTGTTATGTTTTAGAAAGTCAGTTCAATGTTTTTAAGTGTAGAGTTCAATTTCTCCTTTAGATAATTGCTTCTGAGAAAAAAGGGCTCCCTCTAGCCACCAGCTTAAATAATACACATCCTGCTAACCAGAAACACTTTTCTTAAATGTGGGTTTATGTTTATACAGCAGTAAAACTGTATTCTAATATCAGTGACAGGACTTCACAGGACTATTAAACTTCCATCGTATTGGATTGGATTATTTTCTTTGCCTTTTGTTTTATTTATTTTTTATATATTATTGACAGGAAGATATTTCTGAAAAAGACAAATAATGAGTATAGCCAGTGGTAATAGGAATGATCTTTTAGAACAACAAATTGGAAATCTGTTATAGTATTTAAGGTAATGCTTCTCTTTATAAAAGTAAAAGAGGGAAGTCAAGATCCGAAAATTGTTGTGCTTTAACCACAAATCATATCAAAATTAACCATAATACTTGCGGTAGAGTGTGAAGTTTATATTTGTGAGACTTCATCTAAAAGACAATGTTAGAAAATATGTAAACATCATGCTTCTATTTTGAACCTACTTTTGCTGCGGTTTTATCAGAAGTTACACTTTGTTTCCTCATATAACTGTGCAGATATATTTATGCTTCTAATATGCTCACCTTAAGTGTTAAAAGAAAACTGAAGCATATAAACATTCCAAGTCAAATTATTTCAAAATGTATTTTAACTGCATTAAAACAGTGGGTTTTAATATTTCCCTGTCAAAAAGTCAGTCAGGTTGAGGGTAGGCATCTTACTAGGTTGGGACAAAAGTAATTGTAGTTTTGAACTCTGACTTTTAAATCATTACACCTAGGTGCAAAACATCTTCATTAAGCAGAATACGAACTATTACAGTCAACACAGTTTTACCAACGATAAATGTTTGTTTCTTCCTGCAGCATAAAAGTCCATGCCTCGGGATTCGATGAACTCTTGGAAAGCATCTTCTGTCTCCTGCTGGTTGTGGAAGCTTTTTTCCTGCAAAAGTTATCGAGATGCTTGAAGTGGTAGTTGGTTCGTGAGAGGTCAGGTGAATATGGCAGATGAGGCAAAACTTCATAGCTCAGGGTTTTTTTTTAACTTTTGAAGCATTGGTTGTGTGATGTGCGGTCGAGCCTTGTCCTGGAGAAAAACTGGGTTCTTTCTGTTGACCGATTCTGGCTGCAGGCTTTACAGTTTCCAGTGCGTCTCATTGATTTGCTTCTCAGATGTAATGGTTTTGCCAGGATTCAGAAAGCTATAGTGGATCAATGGACCGTAGAGCACCACATAGTGACCATCACCTTTTCTGGTACAAGTCTGACTTTGGAAAGTGCTTTGGAGCTGCTTCTTGGGGCAACCACTGAGCTGGTCGTCTCTGATGGTTGGATAAAAATCTATTTTTTTGTCACATGTCACAATCCAATCAAGAAATGATTCCTTTTTGTTGCATATAATAAGAGAAGGGTTCCCTGGTGGCTCAGAGGTTAAAGCGTCTGCCTCCAATGTGGGAGACCCGGGTTCAATCCCTGGGTTGGGAAGATCCCCTGGAGAAGGAAATGGCAACCCACTCCAGTATTCTTGCTTGGAAAATCTCATGGACTGAGGAGCCTGGTGGGCTGCAGTCCATGGGGTCACAAAGAGTTGGACACGACTGAGTGACTTTACTTACTTATAATAAGAGAAGACACTTCAAAAAACGATTTTTTTTTTATTTGCAGTCAGCTCATGAGGCACCCACTTATCAAGCTTTTTTACCTTTCCAATTTGCTTCACATTCCGAACAACTATAAAACTGTTGATGTTGAGTTCTTCAACACCTTCTCATATAGTTGTAAGAGGATCGGCGTCAATGATCATCTCAGTTGGCTGTTAACTTCCAATGACTGGCCACTATGCTCCTCATCTTAAAGGCTCCTTTGTAAAACTTTGTGAGCCAGATGTGTTGTTGATGTTGCAAGTTGTCTCTGCTGCTCCATGACCCATTTTGAACTCTAATTTAAAAATCTCTCAAATTTGCTTTTTATCTAACATCGTTTCTATAAAGTAAATATCAAATAAACAGCAAACAATAATGCATTAGCAAAAAAACATAAAGTGAGAAATGCACATTAAAATATGGTATAACATAGCCACATTTAATTAAGTATTCCAGTATCACATTTAATTAAGTATTCCAGTATCAAACAGCAAAGTTCAACAAATGCAAAACCACAATTTCTTTTGCACCAACCTAATACAAACAAAGCAGCAGCCATCTTCCACACAGGCAGCTAATGGATTTCCCCTCATTCCTCTGCCAGCAGGTCATCTAAGAACAGCATAGAGAAAGCAGGGCTAAAACAGTCAACTTGAGTGGCATGGCATATAGAATAAGCTAAAATTATGATAAAATGTGATATAATGATATGAATAAAATTATGAATGAACATTTAATTTTAAAGTTTTTAAAATGAATGAAAGGATTTATCTTGTAATACATTTATCATAGCAATTACTAGCATCTGATAGCAATTGGAACCTTGGTGGTAAAACTTTTTTTTTTTGGAGAGAGTGAGGGAAAAGTAGATACTTAAACTTTTAATTGTTCTGAGAGAGAACTGAAAGAGCACTCAGAATCCCAGGTTCTCAGCTCTTCTGCTAGAACCACCTAGCACTTGGGACTTCTTCACCCAGAGTCCTCTCATGCTTTAGCATTTTTAATTTGCATGCATGTACCTTGCATGTGGGAATAATTATGGCATTCCTTGAAGTAGAGTGGGTTTTGAGATGATATACATTTCCCCTTCCCACCTCCCAGAGCAAAGATCTCTATTTCTGCTTTAGTGTCTCTATAATGGCAATATACCACTTCTTGGCATGATGTCCAACATTGCATGGATACTTTAGATTCCAGAGATCAATTGGACATTATCTGTGCACTCTCACGCAGCTAGTTGTTTGTGGTTTCATTAGAATATTCTGAGTTTTAAGCCATCATTCAGCCTTTACTTTGATAATAAATACATACTATAATAATGTAGCCAGAATTCGAGAGGTATTCTAAATTCTCATCAACTTTAAGATGAAGAGTAAGGAACACTGGTGCTTCCTTTTGATTCTGTGCTATTGAATCCGGTATGTCGGATGCTGATCCTACATACTAGGGTGCATACCAGTCAGTGTGCATCATACATCAGTATCTGTAGACTGAAAAAACATAGGCTTTCATGGTTACTCAGATGGTAAAGAATCTGCCTGCAATGCAGGAAGCCTGGGTTCTGTCCCTGGGTTGGGAAGATCCCCTGGAGAATAGCTACCCACTGCAGCATTCTTCCTGGAGAATTCCATAGACAGAGGAGCCTAGCGGGATATATTCCATGGGGTCGCAAAGAGTTGGACATTACTGAGTGACAGACACTCACTTTTCACTTTCACTTGGGGATTTTGGAAGCCACACATTCCTGACTCAAAACAATAGCAAATCACACCTAAGCTCACACAGCTTTCTTTTAGGGGTAAGAGTATGTTTAGATCAGAAAACACCAGAAATATTCAGAAGTTTCCATGGTAGCTCAGTCGGTCAAAAATCTGCCTGCAGTCCAGGAGCTGCTGCTGCTGCTGCTGCTAAATGGCTTCAGTCGTGTCCGACTCTGTGTGACCCCATAGTCAGCAGCCCACCAGGCTCCACCGTCCCTGGGATTCTCCAGGCAAGAACACTGAAGTGGGTTGCCGTTGCCTTCTCTGAGACCCGAGTCCAATCCCTCCGGGTTGGGAAGATCCCTTGAAGCAGGAAATGGCAACCCACTCCAGCATTCTTGCCTGGAAAATCCCATGGACAGAGGAACCTGGCGTGCTATGGTCCATGGGTCACAAGAGTAGGACACGACTAAATTTACCACCATTCACAATCTTCTAGTTATTCTCAAATAGATGAGAATATTTCTGTTTTTCACTTAACTGATTTGGAATTGTCAGCTTCTCAAAATAAATATCATCTGTTCTAATTTGACTATGAAATCACTTAAAAATAATAGTATACTTAACACAGAAGACCTTCAATTTGAAATTCTGTCTTATACTTCAAATAGCCCAGTCTGACATAACAATTTTTTTAAATGACAAGAATAAATGAATTAGAATTTTGACTTTCAGTTTATTATTAATTGATTGAGTGTATTAAGAACATACATAACAAAGTAAGCTGAATATCAGTTGTATCTTTGAAACTTGTAAGCAATTAAAAGAATATTAAAATATTGGCCTGTAGCAAGAAAAAACTAGACTTAAAATGTTTGGAAATTACTTTTTCCTGTTTAAAATTGAATTTATTTTTTATTTATTGATCAATATTTTTGTAAATCAAGATTGTTTTTATTCATATGATTTATTTTTTACCTGTGTGTCTAAATAGTTCCAAAAAATAAGTTTGAACAAATTCCACCATAGCATGACCACAGAGCTATCATTAAATTCAAATTGCTTATTCCCATAGCTATTTTCAGGAAATTTTGCAAACTCAATCCAAAGCTAATTTATCAATAGTAATAATAATATTGTTATCACTGTTAGCATAAGGGTCTGCTGATATGTAAAATTTAGGGCAGGTGTGAAATTTTTCAACTCTAACACAGAAACCAAACCATTTTGCCTAAAGTGAAAAATTCCAAATATTCTTGTTTGATTCATGGAAGAGGTGATACAGGGGTGATATTTAATTTTATAAATGAGGGTGTGTGGGATTGCTAGTGGGTAGAGAGACAAGGTTATAGGGCCTAGTAAATGAAACTAATAGGATAAGAGTTGTACATGTTTTCTTTCATAATTAGAACAGGTAGCAAGTAGCTGAAATATATGTATGAATATGAGAAATGTATGTGTGGTGCTGAGAATAGAGACAGAGCTCTAAGTAGCTACTTTGAAATGGGAGCACTGGAATGGAAATAGAAACCAGAAAGCAGGATATACAATCAGACCACTCCCCAGCACATTTTAAGGGATTAAATTTAGGGATCACAATAAATAATTTAAAATTAATTGCAATAAAATCTAATTTACTTAAGACTATGAGGATCCTTTTTTTTTTGTAATGTTATTAGAGTATAGTTGATTTACAATATTGTATTAGTTTCAGGTGTATAGCATAGTGGTTCAATTTACACATACATACATTCATTCTTTTTCAGACTCTTTTCCCATATGTTATTACAGAATACTGAATAGAGTTCCATGTGCTACACAGTGGGTCCTTGTTGATTATTGATTTTACATGTTGTAGTGTGTGTATCAGAGAAGGCAAAGGCACCCCACTCCTGTACTCTTGCCTGGAAAATCTCATGGACGGAGGAGCCTGGTAGGCTGCAGTCCATGGGGTTGCAAAAGTTGGACATGACTAAACGACTTCACTTTCACTTTTCACTTTCATGCATTGGAGAAGGAAATGGCAACCCACTCCAGTGTTCTTGCCTGGAGAATTCCAGGGACGGGGGAGCCTGGTGGGCTGCTGTCTGTGAGGTCGCACAGACTCGGACACGACTGCAGCAACTTAGCAGCAGCAGCAGTGTGTGTATGTTATCCCAAGCTCCTAATTTATCCCTCCTCTCTGTGTTTCCTCTTTGGTAACCCTAAGTTTGTTTTTGAAACCTGAGTGTCTTCTTTAGTTCTGTAAATAGGTTTCTTTATATCATTAGAAAAAATTAGATTCCACATATGACTGATATCATATGATTATCTTTCTTTGATATACTTTATTTAAGATGGTGATCTCTGAGTCCATCCACGAGGCTGCAGATGGCATTATTTTGTTCTTTTTTAAGACTAATATTCCATTTTATATATGTTCTGCATCTTCTTTATCCATTCCACTATTGATGGACATGAAGGTTGCTTCCATATTTTGGCTATTGTAAATAGTGCTGCAGTGAACTTTGGGGTGCATGTATCTTTTCTAATTATGGTTTCTCTGGCTATACACCCAGCAGTGGGATTGCAGGATCATATGATAGTTTTATTTTTAGCTTTTTAATGAACCGCCATACTATTCTCCATAATGGTTGTACCAATTTACATTTCAAGCAACAGTGTAGAAATGTTTCCTTTTCTCCACACCCTTTCCAACACTTACTGTGTGTAGACTTTTTGATGATGGCCATTCTGACCTGTGGAAAAGAGATGGGAATACCAGACCACCTGACCTGCCTCTTGAGAAACCTATATGCGGGTCAGGAAGCAACAGTTACAACTGGACATGGAACAACAGACTTGTTTCAAGTAGGAAAAGGAGTACGTCAAGGCTATATATTGTCACCCTGCTTACTTAACTTCTATGCAGAGTACATCATGAGAAACGCTGGACTGGAAGAAACACAAGCTGGAATCAAGATTGCTGGCAGAAATATCAATACCTCAGATACGCAGATGACACCACTCTTATGGCAGAAAGTAAAGAGGAACTAAAAAGCCTCTTGATGAAAGTGAAAGTGGAAAGTGAAAAGGTTGGCTTAAAGCTCAACATTCAGAAAGTGAAGATCACGGCATCTGGTCCCATCACTTCATGGGAAATAGATGGGGAAACAGTGGAAACAGTGTCAGATATTATTTTGGGGGGCTCCCAAATCACTGCAGATGGTGATTGCAGCCATGAAATTAAAAGATGCTTAGTCCTTGGAAGGAAAGTTATGACCAACCTAGATAGCATATTAAAAAGCAGAGACATTACTTTGCCGACTAAGGTCCGTCTAGTCAAGGCTATGGTTTTTCCAGTGGTCATGTATGGATGTGAGAGCTGGACTATGAAGAAAGCTGAGGGCCAAAGAACTGATGCTTTTGAACTGTGGTGTTGGAGAAGGCTCTTGAGAATCCCTTGGACTGCAAGGAGATCCAACCAGTCCATCCTAAAGGAGATCAGTCCTGAGTGTTCATTGGAAGGAATGATGTTGAAGCTGAAACTCCAGTACTTTGGCCACCTCATGTGAAGAGCTAACTCATTGGAAAAGACTCTGATGCTGGGAGGGACTGGGGACAGGAGGAGAAGGGGATGATGGAGGATGAGATGGCTGGATGGCATCACCGACTCAATGGACATGAGTTTGAGTAAACTCTGGGAATTGGTGATGGACAGGAATGCCTGGCATGCTGCAGTTCATGGGGTCGCAAAGAGTTGGACATGACTGAGCGACTGAACTGAACTGATTCTGACCTGTGTGAGATGATAACTCACTGTAGTTTTGATTTACATTTTTCTGATGATTGGTGATGTTAAGCATCCTTTCATGTATTTTTAGCCATTTGTATGTCTTCTTTGGAGAAATGTCTATTTAGATCTTCTGCCCATTTTTTGGTTGGGTTATTTTCTTTCTTTCTTTTTTTTTTTTTACATAGAGCTGCATGTGTTGTTTGTATATTTTGGAGATTAGCCCTTATCATCACTTTATTTGCAAATATTTTTTCCCATTCTCAGTTGTCTTTTCACTTCATTTATGGTTTCCTTGGCTGTGCAAAGACTTTTAAGTTTGATTAGGTCCCATTTGTTTACATTTGTTTTTATTTTTGTTACTCTGAGAGGTGGATCCAAAAAGATATGGCTGAGGTTTATGTCAAAATGTGTTCGGTTTTCCTCTAAGAGTTTTATAGTGTCCAGGCATACATTTAAGTATTTGATCCATTTTTAGTTTATTTTTGTATATGGTCTTAAAGAATGTCCTAATTTCATTCTTTTACATGTAGCTGTCTAGTTTTCTTAGCACCAGTTATTGAAGAATCTGTCTTTTCTCCATTGTATATTCTTGCCTCATTTGTCATACATTAGTTGGCCATAGGTGCATGGATTTATTTCTGATCTTTCTATCCTTTTCCATTGATCTATGTATGTTTTTTTTTTTTTTTTTCCCAATGCCATACTGTTTTGACTACTGTTGATTTTTAGTGTAGTCTAGCCTGATACCTTCATTCTTTTTCCTTTCTCAGGATTGCTTTGGCTATTTGGGGTCTTTAAAAATATTTTTGTTCTAGTTCTGTGAAAAATGCCTTTGGCAGTTTGATAGGCATTGCATTGAATCTGTAATTTCCTTGGGTAGTAGAGTCATTTTGACAATATTGATTGTGAAGAAATAGTACATTTCAAACCAAGAAATAGTACATCTATTCATCTCTTTGTATCATCTTTGATTTCTTAAGACTATGTAGGATGCCTTATGAGAGACATCATCATATTTTCTTAGCTTAGGGCTAACTAGTTTAATGCCTCAGTCTCCCTTGTTATCAGAAGCCAGTTCTGTTTTGGCCAAATATTAGATAAATTGGTGTCACATCCCAGAAAGCTCTGACAAATATTTATTTATAGAAAAAGAACCCACCATTCTTTTTGGACCATACCTCATAGTATGTGGGATCTTGATTCCCTTACCAGGGATCAAACCTGCACTCCTAGCAATGGAAGTATGGAGTCTAACCACTGGACCACTAGAGTAGCTCCTTATAAAGAAAATATAGAAGCTTAAAAGTGTTGATAACAATCATCCTCAACCAGGTTAATTTGTAGCTGAACCCTACTTCAAGAAAATGGGCCATCTTGTAGAAACAGAAGCACTATGTGTTAAATTATGAAGTTTGGACCATTAGTCCATTCTTCATCCCTATAGAAGCCATTTGAAAATAGTTCTGGAAATCTAAGTTTTTAAAAAAGTAAATCAAAGGGATTGGCATCCTATTAAGGTATCTACCTGCAATATAGGATAAATATATTCAGTCCTTGGGTCAGGAAGATTCCCTGGAGGAGGAAATGGCAACCCACTACAATATTTTTGTCTGGGATATCCCATGGACAGAGAAGCCTAGTGGGGTACAGTCTATAGACTTGCAAAGAGTTGGAACAACTGAGTGACTGAGCATGCACAGACATGGAAAATATGCTGAATCTCATAAATAAGAGTAAGGCATAAGTGAGACAACAAATGAGGCACGAAGACCACATACCATATGATTCTATTTACATAAAATTTAAAACATTATAAAGCAAAGCTATTTGGTCTAGGTAGAATTGTATATAATGGATATTCTTTGAGCAGCAAGTCCAAATGGGAAGGGAGCATATATGAACTTTGGGCTCCTGAAAATGTTACATGGGTGTGTACAGTTTATTAAAAATGTATCAAGTAATATAATTGTGATAAGTGCATTTATCTATAAGTCTACTGTAGTTCAATAAATTAAGATAAATAAATTCAAAAAGATAAAAGAATGAATTAAATAAGCTTCGTGGTTTTTTTTTTTGGATTGAAGTTGTGTAGCTGCAGAGTAAGAGTTATTTTGCTAACATGTATGGATTTATCTATTTTTATTTCATAGGGTATAGTAATCTAATGTTTAGCATTGACTAGCATGGAAAGGTAGTCAGAATTCACTGCAGAACATTTTCAAGGGATGCCTTTGATAGTCTGTGTTGTAATGTACAGGATAAACCCTAGTAAATCCTTTGAAGGCTACTAAATGTTGGGCTCACTGCTGGAACACTTAACTTCTTTGACCTTTACTGAAGTCATGCCAGGAGCTCTACAGAGTACTGTGTTGTTTCCTGAAACACACTGTCACATGAGACTAGAAATTCAATAAGAAATCTGACTTTTTGCCCATAGGTTCTGGTGTGGCTTAATTAAACTAGAAAAAAAAATAATAAAAATTCTCACTTTTTAATGCTGGTTAAATATCTATGTAAGATGTAAAAACTAAAAGTAAAAATATTCAGAATATGTTTTCTAATTCCTTTCATTATTGAAGCAAAGAGGTTCAAGTTATATAAAATTCTAGATATTAACTTGGCCATTAACCTATGGCCAAGTTAATACATAGGTAGCTATGTATTAACATTTAGCAATTTTTAGACATTTTCTACACCTAATGTATTTTTAGAATATTGTATATATTTGTTCAAGGGAAAATATTCTGAAACTTGAGCAATATAATTGGCCTTAATATATCAGAATTTAAATCATTTAGCTTTTCAAGTTTAATGTGCTTTTAAATACAATTTAAAATGCATGCTTGATGTCACCTTAGGACAATTAAAACTCATTTTTCTTCAACTTGGACAGGTCAGTTGCACAGATGTGTGTGACTCTTTGCAACCCCATGGACTGCAGATTGCTAGGCTTCTGTGTCCTTCACCATCTCCTGGATCTTGCTCAAATCCATGTCCATAGAGTCGGTGATGCCATCCAACCATCTCATCCTCTGTAGTCCCCTTCTCCTCCTGCCTTCCATCTTTCCCAGCATCAGGGTCTTTTCAGGTGACAAAAGTATTGACCTTTTATATATCAGGCATGTGTGTTTGTGGTTAGTTGCTCAGTCATGTCTGACTCTTTGTGACCCTATGGACTCAGACTAGCCCACCAAGCTCCTCTGTCCATGGGATTCTCCAGGCAAGAATCCTGGAGAGGGTTGTCATGCCCTCCTCCAGGGTATCGTCCAGACCCTGGAATTGATCCTGTGTCTCTATGTTTCTTGCATTGACAGACGTGTTATTTACCACTAGTGTCACCTGGGAAGCTCTATATATCAGGCAGTAAGTGAAATCCTTTATATAATTTTAAAAATATATATATTATATAAAATATATTATATAAATTAAAAAATAATATATATATTATAT
>SJXQ01007021.1:139618-205963 GCA_006408695.1 Aepyceros melampus | reverse complement strand
GGGGGGCTCCCAAATTTTTTTTTTGGGCAGATGGTGATTGCAGCCATGAAATTAAAAGACACCTGCTCCTTGGAAGGAAAGTTATGACCAACCTAGATAGCATATTCAAAACAGAGGTATTATCTCTCCAACAAAGGTCCCATCTAGTCAAGGCTATGGTTTTTCCAGTGGTCATGTATGGATGTAAGAGTTGGACTGCGAAGAAAGCTGAGTGCCAAAGACTTGATGCCTTTGAACTGTGGTGTTGGAGAAGAGTCTCCTGAGTCCCTTGGACTGCAAGGAGATCCAGCCAGTCCATCCTAAAGGAGACCAGTCCTGGGTGTTCATTGGAAGGACTGATGCTGAGGCTGAAACTCCAATACTTGGCCACCTCACGCAAAGAGTTGACTCATTGGAAAAGACGCTGATGCTGGGAGGGATTAGGGGCTGGAGGGAGAAGTAGATGACCGAGGATGAGATGGCTGGATGGCATTACAGACTCGATGCACATGAGTTTGAGTGAGCTCTGGGAATTGGTGATGGACAGGGAGGCCTGGCGTGCTGTGATTCATGGGGTCGCAAAGCGTCGGACATGACTGAGCGACTGAACTGAACTGAATGAAGAACCAAGTACTGTTCTAAGCATTGCTGTGAAAGTGTATCACGAGGTTTATAGTTAGCAGAAGTTATAAAACATTATTGGACATTAATCATTGGAACTCAGATGAAAGTAGAAGAGAAAATTGGATCAGAAGGGAGATGTAGGTAAATAGTTATAAACATTTAGAAGACAAATATACTTTACCATTGGGATTTGAAATTTTGAGAGGAATTTGGTGTTGGAGAGATGATGAAGGGGAGCTATTTCTGAAAGACGCATAGGCAAGGACTTTGGGGTGGAAAATGATGTTACGTACATGGAAAACACAAGTGGTTTTCTTTTACTAGAGAATAGATTCTCCTTTTGTGTGCTGTTTTCAGAGTTACCAATCTAGAACAGTATATAGTCTGACCTCAGCACATTGAGACTCGTGATCACTACATGTTGTTTTGTTTTTAAGCCGTGTCCAACACTTTTGTGACCCCATGGACTATAGCCTGACAGACTCCCCTGTCCTTGGGATTTCCCAGGCAAGAATATTGGAGTAGGTTGCCATTTCCTTTTCCAGGGGATATTCCTGACCCAGGAATTGAACCTGTGTGTCCTGCATTGCAGGCAGATTCTTTACCACTAAGTCACCAAGGAAGCCCATAGTAACCTGGGGTAGATCTAGCTGGGAGAGAAGAGGGATACAGCTTGGCTTCCCTGAGGGCTGTTTCTGCACATCCACACATTCTGAGCCCCAAACCAATCAAAAACAAATAAAAACATTCAACTTGAAATATCCTTTAAAAAATGTATTTTTAAAGTATTCTTTTAAATAGGTCCTAGAGGAATTTCCATGGCCCTTTGCATACTGAAATTTTCAGAAATGTTCTAACTCTCACTCCCTTTCTTCTAGGTCCACCTTCTTTGAGTGATGAGTCTCCTCCTCACTGTGAGAATGAGCAGGAAATAAAGTTGGCTCCTTCCATTCCTCATCCCTCCTAAACCACCTGGAGCAGGGATTTCACCTCAGGAAACATTCCTATGCTACTTTGGTGAATAAAAGTATCTGCTTTCTCTAGAAAAGGAGCAGAAAGAGAGGTAGAGAGGGAAATGGGGAGTGAACAAAAGTGCATCCTACGATGTGCGGTGGAAAGACCCAAGGGACAGTACTGCGTTACTTATTCAGCCCTCCCATCATGTGGTAGGTGGTGGGGCTAAGACCCAAACCCACCTACATCTTCCTTCAGAACACTTTTTAAAGAGATAAATGGAGAACCAGAGTTTGGGGGTAGAGAAATTGAGAATTACTGTGAAGGGAGAAAAAATAAAATTGATGACTGATTTTTCTTTTTAAGTCATTGAATATACTGATTGGTGATTATCTCTGACCTTTCATAGGGTACAGTGGAAGGATAAAAAAGAAAGGATAATACAGGAGGCCAGCAAAGGAATTGAGGATCATAGTTGTGAGGGCTTTCCAGGAGTTTCCAAGCCAAGGAGAGGTTGTTTTGGCAGGATAGCAGCTCCAAAGAAAGGTTTGCCACCTCTGATTTCAGATGGGAAAAATGGGTCTCTTTGTGAGCCCAGGGAAGTATTCAGACCCTCTAAAACAGTGTTTTCCAATCTAGGCCATAAGTTAGAATTCTGATGGGATTCAAAAAACACAAACGCCTAACTCTACCCCAGCTTCTCTTGTAAGGCATCAGGGGTTAAGCCTGGCCTTCAATCTGTTCTAAAGCTCCCTACATAATTTTAATGTACAGCTAGTATTGAGAACCCTGCCTTAAAGGGGTGGAAGAATCAAAAGAAAATTGAAATAATAATTAATACAGTCAAATATTTATGAGCAAAAGAATGAATAATTTTCTGATATTGATCAAAAATTTTACGTATACCCCCCCAATACTTATATAATCCAAAAACATTTGTTTTTATTTTTATTTCAGTAGTATTCCTGATGGTAAAAATTGTTTAAAAGACAATGTGACAAGGTAACAGATATCTTTGGGTGATTGTATATAGGTGAAGTTCTTTTTTATTTTTGTTTCTTTGTTTCTGTTGGTTTTTCAGAAACAGATTTAGAATGTGCTAATTTTATCAGAAGATATAAATAAGACACAAAGCAAAAATCTACATACTGAATCATTTTACCTACTGTCTATAGAAATGTATACCTATAATTACATGATAATTTGACAGAGATGTTCATGTAAAAAAGGATTCTTTAAACATAATAGCAATTCAAACTTTAAAAAATTTCACCACTGACTTCAGATATTATTTGCTTTTCTCAATAAAACACCGTTCACATTGTCACCAAATGTTATTGCCCACTGAGTATTTTCTGTTCATTGTTTTCATCTACTGCAACTCCTGAGGGTTGGTACTTCAATTAGTCCTGTCTAATAAGTGAGTAAACAAAGGCACAGATGGGCTAATTAACATGTCCAAGATCAAGAGACTACAAAACAGCAGAGGGAAGATTGGATCTCGGTGTTCTTCATAGTCGAGACAGCATGCTGGACTACCCAGTGCTGAAGTGCCACTTGAGTTTTGAAAGTCTTCAGAACTCCCATGCATCTGGGAGGTCAGTTATCATATCATTAGGCAGTCTTGCCAACTTAATTTAATGGCCAAGTGGGCACCTAACTGTGCATGTTACCAGGTACTCAGCAGAGCTACTTATCTGGAAGAATCTTAACAATAACCTCAAATCTATACAATAGTTTATGAAGCTTAAACTAATCATGAATTGGATGTTCAATGTAGAGAGTTCCAAGTTATTTTCCACTTAAATAACAATCTCAGGAGGAGGTGGTGATCTGTCTTCATTAGCCCTCACTTTCGCATAATGGCCATTAGTGACAACAGAGATGAATTTTATAGGTGCTAATTGACCCTTCAGGAAGCCTTTGAAGTTCTCCCACTCGTTGAGGACTTCTTTGAAGTTTTCTTTTAGCTAAAGTGCCAGGTCAGAGACCTGGGAAAAATGTATATTAGAGAAATAAATGCAGATACCAAACCTTTGCACTGTATGAGTAATTGCAAAACTGTGGTTCAGTAACTGACCAAAACAAACCTGAGCAGAAAAACCTTGACGTTAAAGGATTCCCCAAGTTGCTCTAAGTTTTCTGAGGAAGGACGTAAGATTTTTGTATGTGTTATCACTCTTTCTCATAACCATATCAAGAGAGAAAAAAATAGCCAGCATATTTATAGTGTTCTTGCCTGGAGAATCCCAGGGATGGGGGTGCCTGGTGGGCTGCCGTCTCTGGGATGGCACAGAGTCGGACATGGCTGAAGCAACTTAGCAGCAGCAGCAAAGCTTTCACAACTCATTTGATTCACCTAAAAACACCATGAGTAAATGTGAAGCTTAGGAAGGTGAAGTAATTTGCCCAAAGTTTCTCTGCCGATGAATAGACAAATTGGAAGCCATTCGGGCAAATGGTGCAGGATACCTTTCACTCCACCTTAGCTGCCTCTATTCTTGAGTTGGAGAAGTTGAGTCAGAATTCACTTAGCAGAGAGGAAACCCTGGTCTAGTCACGGATGTCATAAAGAAGTGAATAATCAAAAGCAGGAAAAGTACAATGTTCAAGAACTTACATTCTAGTTACGCTGTGCATTGACTAATATCCAATCAAAAGCCAGGCATGATGTGAACAAAATAAAAACATATGCAAGGGTCTGTCATTGGACTCAGGAGAGGGTCCAAGTTTGCTTTCTATCCGTCGGCTTCCTTCCTCTCTGGTCACTAGCCCTATCATTTAGAAGGTGTTGAATTGGGAAGATGAGAAAAAGCAAAGTCCTCAGGAGGCTGGTACAGTCAACAAGTTACCAAAAAAGCACATCAGACATGAAGACTCTGATAGGGGCTCAGGTGATGGTGGTAACTGGGTGTCAAGGATGAGACAGAAGGAGAATTATTAACACAAAGACACAATCTCGAGGCAGGTTGGCAATGAGTTTCCCTTGAGGTAATACTCTTAAGGTGAATTAAATCAACAACATGGCCAGGGTTGGGACGGGTGCCAGAGCTCTGAGCAGGGCAAGTCTGTACCCTGTAGGTAGGGGTGGGGGCTTCAAACACGGGTGACAGGACAGGTAAACGTCTGAGGGCATTCATTCAGGTAGCCTTCACGTGGCAGGGTATCTGCAACATGATTCTTCATTAAATTAAAAGTGGGATCCTTTTAAAAAATTTCCTTTCAGGTTTCCAAATAGAATCTTACATTTTAATTTAGCATTATTATTATTATTTTTTTTAATGTGGAACTCTCTGAGGGAAAGAAGTAGGGACAACTGATACCTATGGAGCTCCCTGTAGCTCAGGATAGTGCTTGGCTAGTCCATGTCTCACATGGCAGAGCAGGGGCACATGGGCTTCACCTCTGGTTCAGAAATATGAGGTAGCTAGAGAAATATTATTTTTAATAGTAACGTTATCTGGCCAGGTTTCTAAGGATCATAAGATGCTCTTCCCCAGAGTCAAAGGAGCTGACTTAAGTGGGAGACAGGCATCCTTGGTGAAAAAGGAAACAAATAGATGGGGAGGATGGGAGAAGAGGCACCAGCTTAGCAGTAGTTAGCCTGCCCAAAGTTCCACCTGGCTCTTGAACTTATGATAGGAGAGATTGCATTAAAATTCTGTCCCAGCAGAATCATTGCTGGTCAAAAGTCCCCTAGGCAAAGGGAGAATGGATGGATAATGATACTCTGAAATGGTGCAGCACTGACTTAGTCCATGGGATGGAGAGAGATATGGCTTAGTTTCACTGTAACTGTCTGAAACCAGAAGACTAGAAAGGGTGACCCTTCACATCCACTGCCACCTGCCTGATTTTATATGCAGAATCCTTGCTCTTTTATACCTTGGACTATTGGAAAACTTTCAAAGACAAGCAATCTTAGCACATTCTGTGTCTTTTGAGAACTGTGGATGAAAGGGACACATAAATTTTGGTTATGATTACTTATGTGCAGTAATTTTAGTTGGATTTCCCTGACACACCTTCTCCTTTGTAATTTTTTCTGGGACTATGTTTATGTGTGAGAGTGTGTGTGTGTCTAAGTGGCTTTGACCCTAGGGCTCTCTTTGATTTATAGGCAGCTCTATAAGTTTTGCTGGGCTGGTTTCAGAGCCTGTTTGTTCTGGCATCCCAATAAAGACTTCCTTCCCATGGCAACATCAGCCTATGAAGCAAAGCCTAAGGGGAAATACAGTTTTTGTTGCCAGAATGAGGCAATAGCACTTTTGGGGTGCTATTTTGTTGGGTGGTGTATTATTTCTCAAGCAACCTCACTAATGGAAAATGAAAAAACCTAAGCACTGGAATATTACTGCAAAAAGCAGTAATCTCAGTTTTCCTCAAACAAATTGAATGATCTTGTACAACTTTACTTAGTTTGGAGGGGGTTTCAATTTGTCCTCTACACAGAAGCAAGACTGTGGGGCATGACCCCTATGAGTAGACCCAAAATAGGCACACCACGTTCCAAATATTCTTCTCTTTTATATTTTAGAGTCAAAGTTGAACTCCAAGGTCAAGTCTGTCCTGTCATGACTAATGCCCTCTGCTTACTTTCAGAAGAAACCTGTGTTTTCCAGTCACAGCTGCCCATCCGAAACTCTTGGGGAGCTTTCAAAAAACACCAAATTCCAGATTGCACCAGCAGTCAGAGATTCTGATTTCCTGGTGTCGTGAGGGCAAGGCTTGGGCAACACATTTTTCAAAGGTCTCCAGATGATTTAGATGTATGGCCAATGTGCAGGATGTGCAGGACCAACTGATCTGCTTCAATCCTTTTGAGATTCTGAGAGGGGATATAACCTCCTCCAAATCATGCAGCAAATGGGTTGTCTTTTGACCACACATATTGACTCACAGTTCATTAGAATTCCTACATGTAGTTAGTTGTACTGTTCTTATCTAATTAATTTTCCGGCTAGTCACAGAGCAGATCAGGCAATCTGTAGCAGTTGAGTACTGAAATATAAGGTGCTGACTCCCGTTGAGCTCTGCACCAAACCAGAATTGGCTGATTTGCTATCAAGAATGTGCTTATGGCTGAGGGAGGAGGAAAGATAGAGTTGAAGTAGACTGTACTGCCACACCCTTCTGCCTGAAGAACATTTCCTGACAGCGTATGTCATCTGCACTGGAAAGGTGACTCCTGGGTATTTTAATCCATTTATGCTTAGTATTGCCTGGTGATAAAAATTCCTTACTGGGCTCTGTACTCCTACCCTTACTTCTTGATGGTTCAGGTAGGTGTGTACATGTCACAAAGTATAAGATGGTGGTAATTTTCTCAGCAAACTGGTTTGTACTGATGCGAACTTTGTATCCAAGGGCTCTCAGCTTATAGGTATGGGTTGTATTTGAAACAAAAAACCTAGGCACATTTTATTTTTTGTTACTGTTTCTGTGTGATGTTCACTAAAAAAAGAAGAGTCATTTTTGGTAGAGACTTCTACCTTTTTGGTGAATTTTAGTGCCAGACTTTAGAGTATCCAGAGCACAGGAAGAGTAAACCAGAAGTCCCTGAAAGAGAGGACTCATATTAACACTTGGTTTCTTAAGCATTCTTAGAGGAATCTCTCCTCTTTCACTACCCTACAGTCTGCCCCCATTTCACAGATGAAATCATTGAGGCTCATTGCAAGTAAATGACTTGCTAAGAGCCATAGAGTAAAATTAAATAGCAGAACTGAGATGAAATAATAGGATTGAAAATTCCAACTCTACAATTTCTACCCATTTCACCCTTCAAAATTAAATAAATCATAGTATAATACTAATTAAATGTTAAAGGCAAGAGCTCCAACATGCTTTTATGGATCATCTTATGAGCATAATATGTGTATGTGAATCCTGTGTGCATAAGCATCCTTGTTTAACTCTCTTACTTATCTATATACTAGAGGCAGCAATAATCTTGATAACCATCAGTCATTGAGAGTATAACACAAAAGAGCAATAAAGCTTGAAGGCATCCAACATCCCTATGCCCAGGAACATGTACGCCTAGAAAAGGCAAATAAATTCTCAAGATCACTCACATAAAGAAGGTTTATGGAATACTATAAGCAATCAATCCTGATTTATTTAGCCTTAATATTTATAGAATTCTATGATAAATATGGTTGATATTGTGAATACCCAGCATAACACAAGAGAAAAAGGGAAAATTTCTAACAAAAGCTAAAGTAATATGACTTGAGCTTTCCTAGTAACATTAGACAAAGTTCTCCTCGTCTCTGCTTGTCAGCTCTACTGACTATCAGATAAAGCATTAGAGCAGAGGATCTTGAAGGCTCTACCTTTGTCTGAAAGGCCTTCTTTTCTGTGAAACTGGTAAAGACCAGCTAGTTGACAATGATTACTGAATAAATGAAGGAGGAAATCTCTTCAAGGCATACATCACCTCAGAGGTATTTTTGCCAAGTTGAAAAGGGCTACAGAAGAAGCTAATGAGAAAGAAGAGATTTTAATCCCTCAAGTCCATGAAAATATGTGGGCTTTCCCTTTTAGCTTCTCTAGATAAAAGATATGTGAGTCTCAAAAGTACAGAGAAGAGAAATAAAGAACAAAAGAAGCTATTAAGTTAAAAAATCATATACATAATACACATATTAAGTGTATGGTGAATATTCTGTTCTTTAAAAGGAAAGAATTTTAGGAGAGGCCTCTGGGTAAGTAGTGTCTTTGGAAAAAAAGGGTTACATGAACACACAAAGTTCCCAAATGATAAATAACCTGGAGACTATGTTCTTACAAGCTCACCTCACCAAGGGTAATGAGGAAATACCTCCTAATTTTCATACTAGGGTTGACTTGGGCCCAGAGCTCTTGAGAAAGGATGATAGGTGTAACCTAGTCTGGTTGACTGGTTCTTCATGGAGTTTTAAATGGCTGCAGGGGAGAAAGGGCAGATGGCAGCAGCCCCACCCAGGGTGCCCAAGCTCACTCAGAGTTTCTACTTCCCGTGGAATTTTCTAGAAGGAAGAGTTCCTCCTGTGATCTGCAAAGAAACTTTAAATGTCTAAATGTACCTACCCTGCTGCTGGTGGGAAATGCGCTTATAACACTGATTATAAATCAGATACCTCTGCCTCGGCTCCTCATGCTTAGGACCAGCCATCCTATCAATTCAAGGAATTGCATTCTGGTTTCCTGACTACTGAGGATAGGAAAAATAGGTGGTTCCCCTCGCTCCACCCCAATCTCCAAAGCATGGAAGAGTTTTTGACTTAGGAAGCCAAATCCATCTCCCTAGTGTAGATGGAGGGTAAGTGTAGGTGTTTGCTTTACGTTCAGATGCCAAGCGGTGCATACCTTTCTGAGGCGAGGTCTGGGTGTAGTGGGGAGTGTCCCAGAGGAAGTCAATGTTCGCAGCTTTATTTTTTGTGTGTGTGAGCTATTCAGTTTAATTATACCCATGCTGCTAGCTGACTTTTTATTATTACTCTTATTCATTTTAATATCCACTTTTCTTGGCTAAACATAGAGAAAAGATTCATTTATTGTTTGAACAGTTTCACATTTATGATGCCCTATTAGTTTGCAAAGCTGGAGACTCCACTTTAAATGTGCTTAATAGTCCTCAGAGAAGATGAGCTCTAACCAACTTCTAGCTCAGGGCAGAGGAGCTTTGGCATTGCTCAGAATTGAAAGGCACTTGACTGACATGAGGTGGGGGCAGGGAGAGGGGGATAAAACTGGGCAGGAGTGAGGGGCCTGGGGATCAGGAGCAAGATGAGACAAACGAGACTGACAGTGCATATGTCCCTGTTCAGTTTTAAGTGGGTAAGGAGAATAACAGATTATACTTGACATCTCGAGAACAGCAGCTGTCAAAACTGTCAGTCAGTGGGAGATTGATTCCTCTCAATTACTTGTAGAACCAAGAAGTTAAGAGACAGAAAAGATCTATGAGGCCATGCAACTCACTTCAAGTCCCACAGCATTAGCAAATTTACTTTTTCAAATCAGCATCTGAGGACACAAGGCAAATTTATTATCATTTTCTGTTGATGGAATAGAAAGATGAGGAAGAGCAACATCTATTCATCCATCCTGTCATTTCACTCATTCACTCAACAATCTTCCCACCCTCTTCCATCAACAATGTAGCGCTGAGTTTGTGCCTGGCCAGGTGCTAGGTTCTGATGATACAAAGATGTGCTAAATGCTAAACACTGGTGATTCAAAAGTGGTAAAAGTCAATCCCTGCCCTCAAGGAGCTCACCAAATTCTTTGTGAGTTAGATTGCAGACCCAGTGATGCAAATGCCCTGTGTGAGGTACACTCACTAGAAAGGTGTATGCCAGATACTGACAAGAAACAACCAAGAATGAGGTAGTCACACCTTATGATATTTGGAGAAGGTACCCCTTTCCAAAGTTAGAGCTGCCAATCTGGACCTTAGGGGAAGAGGAGGAATAAACTTCTTGTTCCCTATTCCAACAGGGTCAGAACCTCTCATTACCCTCAAGCCAGGAGACACTGAATAAGCATATCTCACTTTACTATTTCAGAGTTGGAGGCATTTTAAAGAAATAATCCAACTTCATCATAATCATCTGGGAAAAATTAGGAAACACACATTCCAGAGCTCCCAACTCCAATGCAGTTTTTGTTTCAGTGATCCAGAGGAGATTTCAAGAATCTGTACTTTTATGTAGTTCAAGAAGTAATAATGATGTGAGTTCACATTTGAGAATCGCTATCAAACAATTATTCTTAAAATGTGTTCCCCACACCAGCAATATCACCATAACCTGGGAATGTGTTAGAAATGAAAATTCCTGGGCTCTATCCAAAACCCATTGTATCAGAAATTTTGAGGGTGAGGTGCAGTAGTCTGTTGTTGAACAAATCTCCCAGATAATTCTGATAAAAGTTCCAGATTCAGAACCCCTGATGTGAGGCAACCAGCTCATCAGATGATACTCCCCAGTTCAGTCTCTCAGTCATGTCCAACTCTTTGTACCCCCTTGGACTGCAGCACACCAGGCTTCCCTGTCCATCACCAACTCCCAGAGCTTGCTCAAACTAATGTCCATCAACGTCATCTATCATGATACTCCTACATGATAGCTAAAGAGAGTTTACTAAATGAACTGTGTATATAGTTATGGACAATTTTAGGAGAACCAACAAGGGATGAAGCAGCCTCAGATTAGCAACATTTAAAGTAGTTACCACCCTACACCTAGAAGGGACACAGGGAAAGAATGAGGTCATAGGCATCTGATAAGAGATATAATATAAAAAGAGGGTTCATGAAATAAGACCTGCCCTCTCTGATCCTAATGGAAGTAAGGAGGTTATGGTAAGAATGGGATAAATGCACAGTGTGTTATTTTCTCTCACTTTTCAAATTCTTAGCTGTGTCTTCCACTTTGCAAACCCAGCCTGAAGTTAAAGGGCAACTATACCCAGTCTATAAGTTCTGGGGAGATCAATTTCCTAGCACACAAAATAAAGCAAATAACTAACAGAGAATGAATTAGACATAGGAGCAGAAAACGAAGTGTAACCAGCATATACAAATCTCCTGGATTCTCCTCCCCTACAACTCAACTGCCAGTGTTACCTTTTCAACATTTTAAGTCACTTCTACTGTATCTCTCTCTGGATTCTGCTTTGTCTACACAAACTTTGGGATAGGAAACTCATTATTACTGGAGAAGAGTTACAAAGTCTTCCTTCCTATTACTCGTATCCACTTTTCAATGTTCTTCTACTTGGAAGATCTCCAGTTCATTACCTATTTGAAGATGCCCATCTCATTCCACCAATGTCATTAATTCCTTGAATTAAACATCTGCAATTTCTTTTATTGTGCCTCTTCTGACAATGTGTAGAATATCTTCAAGTGTGGTTACCCTGGTCACAGTTGAATTTGTCATGCTTCTCTGATTATAAAGATCTCCCTTGATTTACAGTGGAGTTACATCAGGATAAAGCTGCCATAAACTGAACATATAAGTCAAAAATGCATTTAACCTATAGAACATTAGAACTTAGCCTTGCCAAACTTAATCACATTCCAAACACTTAGGATAGCCTAGCACTGAGGAAAATCATCTGATAGAGAGTCTATTTTATGAAAAAGTGTTGACTATATCATGTGCATTCTTTGACTTTACTGAAAGTGAAAAATCAAATGGGGTTGTAAGGGGTACAGAATGATTATAGGTGTATTGGTTGTTTACCTCTGTGACTGAGTCACTGAGCAGGAGCTATGGCTCCCTGGCCTTGTCCAGAACAGGGGAGCACATTGTATCACTTACAGTTAACCCTGGGAAGATTGAGATCCAACATTCAAAGGGCGGTTACTGCTCAATGTGTATTGCTTTCATGGCATGGCAAAGTTGAAAAATCGTAAGGCAAACCATGGTTAAGTCACAGACCATCTGTACTTGGAAAACTCCTCTTCTTTATTTTTCCCATGGAAATCTACATAGACCAATCTGATTCCATAAGCATTTGCCCATCAGTCAGTACATGTCAAGAAATATGCTTAAACAAAGAGATTTCAAAAGCTCTGACTTCAGGCTCTTCACTGTAAGACCTGTGAATATGAAATGTTTCTAAATTGCATCTCGCCTCTCAGGAACTATTAAAAACCATGATTTGCATTATTTCATGTGTCTCTCTAACATTCTAGTGAAGTAAAATCAGAGCTAATGTCATATCTTATTTGAGGATTGCAACTTTCAGTTAGATACTGTCTTGCCAAGAGTCATGGCAAATGGGAACATAGCCCTGAGTTCTGGTGCTTCTGTTTTGGCCAGCTGTGGCTCCAAGTTGAACTGCAGAAAGGTTAAGTGAATATTATTTTAAGAGAGATATTGCATGTCTCTCCCTCACATCTTGATTTCTATGACTTCAGTAGGCTTGTACCTGGATTTCTCTCCCACTAAAATAGAAAAGATTAGCACCTACTTTCCTCATAGAGCTTGAAAACAAACTAATTTGTGTTTTGAAGAGCCCAAACTATCCTTAAAATTACTTGAAAAGATGCAATTCATCATGTCTATAAGATGGTGGATTCAGAATCTTAAGGCTGGAAGACCTTTAAAGAAGTTTTGATCCAATCAGCCTTAAATTTTCTGCATGCCTCAGTATCACTTGAAGGGTTTCAAAAACTATGCATCAGGCCTTAATCCCAGCATTTCTGATTCAGTAGGTAAAGGATGCCAAGTCACTTCAGTCGTGTCCGACTCTGTGCGACCCCATAGACGGCAGCCCACCAGGCTCCGCCATCCCTGGGATTCTCCAGGCAAGAACACTGGAGTGGGTTGCCATTTCCTTCTCCAATGCATGAAAGTGAAAAGTGTAAGTGAAGTCGCTCAGTCGTGTCCGACCCTCAGCGACCCCATGGACTGCAGCCTACCAGGCTCCTCCGTCCATGGGATTTTCCAGGCAAGAGTACTGGAGTGGGGTGCCACTGCCTTCTCCTGGGTAAAGGATGAGCCCTGACTTAATGCAGATACAACTGGCCTAAGAACCATACTTTGAGAACCACTGATCTAGTTCATTCCTGTATTACAATGATGACATCACTAAAGCCCGGAGTAACACGGAAAGTTACCTAAGAAGACACGGCCATGACCAAAACATGAATCTTTCAGTTCAACTTTTTTTGATGTGGATTATTTTTTAAAGTCTTTATTGAATCTGATACAGTATTGCTTCTGTTTACGTTTTGGTTTTTTGACGATGAGGCATATAGAATCTTAGGTCCCCGGCCAGGGACTGAACACACACCCCTGCACTGGAAGGTGTAATCTTAAACACTGGAAAGCCAGGGAAGTCCCTATTTCTCATTTCAAGTTTTCTTCCATTATAAAACTGCTTCCCTCTTCGGAATGGCCATGTCATTTAGGTTATTCATATCAGTTTTAAGTTATCAGTAGTACTCCAAATAGATACACAATCAATTAAAGACTGCGGTTTTACAAAATGGATTCAAGACAAGCCTCCTGTCTGCCTTTAGGCCAGATTCTCAGTCAACAAACCTCTCCTATAGATAAACCTTGGAGCCAATACTCTTTCCCTTTTCTAGCTTTAATAAAGGGCTAGTGTGACTTAGTTTACTTCTGTCCGATGGCAGACACTTGAAAACTGATTGGAAACTTTGAGAAATTCATTTACTCTCACCCATGTTTCTGTTCTCTCCATCTGTAAAAGGAGGTCAGCTGTATTGTACCTCATGTGCAAATCTGTGTGCTGGGAGGTTTAGCGGGTAAGTGACTGCAAAACATGTTGCAGATGGATGTGTTATGGAGGAATGCTTAATATCAAAGTGAGATGTCATTTTCTTTCACTCTGCATCTGTAGTTTGTAAAACAAATGCTTCTAAATTCACAGTATTTTTCTCACATGTACTATTTTTTCCAGAGTGATATTTTCCGAAAGACTCATGCTGACTTAAGCTTCTGGAACCTTGTGGGTGGATCTGCTAAATTAAAGACTTGTATTTAAATTTTCTACATAACACTGGTGGGATGAATGCATCATAGCGCCTGAGGAAAGTAGAAAAGATTTCTAGTCCTGAGGGACATGAGTAGAACTCTGTGGGTCGAAGGTCTGTGAATCTAACAAAATGTGAAGCCATTTCTCTACCAAAATGTATAAACAGAAGTATCACTGGTACCCTGGAAAAGCCTCAAGTGTAGTCAACTACAAGGCTAGCTTGTTGGATGATAGAAGCATAAAGATAGATAGATAGACATAGATGATATAAATATAGATATTAGGCACAATAACTTTTCAGAAATAATTAAATGTATACAAGATTTAAGTTGTATACAAGATTTAAGTTGTGATGATCCAGATTTCAATTCTGGTTGTATTCGTTTGTATGTAATATTCAACATGAATCTGAATTTCACTTTATTGATGTTTAAAATGGGTTAATAACATCTTTCTTGCCTACTGATAGCCTGTTATAAGGCTCAAGCGAGATAATGGAAGTTATTTGTAAACTGCTCTCCATATGAAAGCTATTCTTATTATCAATATTCTATTGAATATTGATCCGTTAACCTTTCTCCATTTTCTATATAGGAAACTTGATATTTTATATTTAGAATATCCCACGACCACATGCTGAAACTGTCTTTAAAGGAATAAAGATGATCTAAACTAAGATGTGGAACTCCAGTACGGATATATATCTGTGTGTACTTGTTTGTGTACATAAATCTTTGTGTATGTTTGTGTATGTATACACAAACGTTCAGAAGTTATTTGCAGCCCTATAAATATTTGTGGAGATCTTACCTGGAGATAAAGAGAGGAAAGAATGGCCTGTTCCAGGATGAAATAGATCTGGTAGATATATCTACAGAGATGTTGCCTCTTCTATAACAGCTCAGTTCTGTTCAGTCGCTCAGTTGTGTCTGACTCTTTGTGACCCCATGAATCGCAGCATGCCAGCCGTCCCTGTCCATCACCATCTCCTGGAGTTCACTCAGACTCACGTCCATCGAGTCCGTGATGCCATCCAGCCATCTCATCCTCGGTCGTCCCTTTCTCCTCCTGCCCCCAATCTCTCCCAGCATCAGAGTCTTTTCCAATGAGTCAACTCTTCGCATGAGGTGGCCAAAGTACTGGAGCTTCAGCTTTAGCATAATTCCTTCCAAAGAAATCCCAGGGCCGATCTCCTTCAGAATGGACTGGTTGGATCCCCTTGCAGTCCAAGGAACTCTCAAGAGTCTTCTCCAACACCACAGTTCAAAAGCATCAATTCTTTGGTGCTCAGCCTTCTTCACAGTCCAACTCTCACATCCATACTGGCTTCATTTCTTCAAATTAAGACCCTTTTACCATTTTCTATAATTTAGGATTTATAAATTGAAAGGTTAACATATTAAATAATACAGCATCTTCTGTGAAGGTGCTTTTTAAAATATGTGTTATAGAATATGTGAATTGATTTTTAATTCATTATCTCAAGGCACCTCAATCATGAGTACAACCTAGTTCTCTTTATGCCTTAACCTACTCTTGAGTTACATCAAATCTATTCTCGGAATTTCACTGTCATCTAGAAACATATACACATACAGAAATATACAGCTCTATATGAAAGCTGAATTACATTTAAACAACCCAAAATGTCTGGTGATAGTACTCTCTTAAAGTTGAGAAATTGCTGGTGATCTTGTATGCAATTATTTCAACACATTGTAGCCTTTCCCCTCATTTAGGAAACAGCAGATACAGACCTGAAGAACTGCAGTGGCATAGTGCGTAACTCCCTTCGTCTGATATATTCTCTTAGACTCAAAGGTGTCAATTACAGTCAGTGGACATGTGTTATCAAGAGAGTTAAATCACCAAAACATACATAAAGCACCTGGCAAAAAATCCAAGTTTGAGGATATTTCTTCTCTCTTTGACAAGTTTGTTCAGAAGCATTCCATCTACAATTCCTAGATTCTTCTCACTCAGAACAGAGAGAGATAGGGGAGATCAGATGGAAAACAAGTTAATTCATCACACACAGATGAATTGAAGTGGCCTGGTGGTGAACATAAAGCTGCAGACAAATATTTTGTTTTCTGCTAGGAGGATAGGGATGATGGAGGTTTTGTGTTTTTCTTACCAGGAAGGTTTGGGTGACATGGAAAAAAAAAAAAGCACAAGATTTTAACAATGACCCTAGTATTTAAAACTATCAAACCTTCCAGTGTAAGACTCTCCAGACACACTGACTGAACAATAAAGAAAGAACATTAATTCTTCCCTATTCAGTGTTCTGCTCTTGATTAATAAATAACTATACCTCACACGGAGTTTAGAATTTTATGACACTTATTCAAATCAATTCTTTATATAAACAAGAACCCATAAAATGATTTAACTGAGGTTCTACATACCCAAGGGATATCTCTGGTCATAACTGTCCTCTCCAAAGTGACAACTGTGTACCACAATGGTGACTTAAGAGGGGGAGTGGCATTATTTGCTATGGATCATAAATCACAAAGTCTTAGAACTACTGGATTAGAGCAGAAAGTCCCAGGGTTCATTCAGAATGTCTACAGTCCCACTCTGATGTTATATTAGTCTCAAAAGGTATACTTGGAACTCAGCCAACATGAAAGAAGTAGAGACAACACCCTGGTCTAAACTAAGCATACATTTCTTTATGATCTTACTGAGTCAAGAAATTGACTTTCCTTAAGCACCCCACTCCAGTATTCTTGCCTGGCAGATCCCATGGGCAGAGGAGCCTGGTGGGCTGCAGTCCATGAGGTCACTAGGAGTCAGACACGACTGAACGACTTCACTTTCACTTTTCACTTTCATGTATTGGAGAGGGAAATGGCAACCCACTCCAGTGTTCTTGCCTGGAGAATCCCAGGGACGGGGAAGCCTGGTGGGCTGCAGTCTCTGGGGCCGCACAGAGTTGGATATGACTGAAGCGACTTAGCAGCAGCAGCAGCAAGCAACATTTTAGAACAGTAGTAGCAATACATTTTAGGATAAAAAATCCTTTTTGTAAAATAAATCTTCAGAAAAATCCCAATATATCGAAAGGTTAAAATGGGGGTGATGGGTTCTAAAGTGGGACTAGATTCTTCAGAGAACTTCATCAGCCTCTGAGGCTTCTTTAGGAGAACATATATATGAAGATACTGGATTATGGATGTAGCTTAAAATGTTGTAAGCAAATAAAGAGACTCTGGAAGCTTCTGAAGATATTCCATGTCTATATCCTCTTGAATTAGTTGCATCCATGTGTGGAGTGAAGGTTAATTTTAAGAAGTGAATTTGAGAAGCTTTCAAGGGTCTTTGGATGACACCTTGATCTGGGAACCTTACACAAGACTTAATAAATCAGTATGATACAAAGCATCTTGATCACCAGGATAATATTTCTCCACTCATCTCCACCAAATGACTTTCTGGTACTGTTTAGTTCTCTCGAGGATCCATTTCTCAGATTCTACACAATGAAAGTTCTCCTCTGTTCTGAGTTGTCTAGTGTGTCCTAGAGCGAGAGATGAGTTGTCTTAAATCCCAAACCAACTGCCTCTGCCAGCCTTGTGCCTTGCTTCTGCTTGCTAGTTTGCTGAGTCATGTCTGACTCTTTGTGACTTCATGGACCGTAACCCACCAGACTCCTCTCTTCACAGGATTTCCCAGGCAAGAATACTGGAATGGGTTGCCATTTCCTCCTCCACGGGATCCTCCTGACCCAGGGATCGATTGAACTCCAGTCTCTTGTGTCGGCTGCATTGCAGGTGGACTCTACCTGCTGAGTCATCAGGGAAGCCCTTCCTTGCTCCTAGCTCTGCCTTTTTCTCCTTTACCCTCTTTATCTAGCCTTAATTTTTGTTCCCTCATCTCTGGATGCAGAATGCATGTTTTTCTATATCTATTTTGCAAAACAGATACAGAAAATCTCAGAAATCTCTCAGTTTGTATGGGTGTTGATTTGACAGTAGTTCAACAACTTACTTTTAAGGTCAATAGCAACATGATATTTTTTATCATAAGCATTTCATTTGACAGAACTCTTGTCTTTGTTAAAGATTAAATCATTCAGCTTTAAGTAACTCCACTGACAATCTTCACCTCCATTTTTGTCTTTCCTGGAGGGCTACACTATTAATAGAAAACACAAAAAGCACCATTTATTAACCAATGTATTATTACTTAATTTATTAAATACGGTGCTTTCTGATGTTTTTATGATTTTAATCCCTAAGAACAACAATATGTTTCTGCATATGCAGTAAATTTAATGGATTCTCAGATCTACCTTATTGAAAAAAAATCTGTCATCTAAAAATTAGGTAAGATAAGATCCCAAGATTTCTGTTCCAGAGGTCTAGGCTAATTATTTTAGAATTTGTTTTTGGTGGAAGCTGCCATCTTTCCATATCCACTGAATGAGAAGTTCAAACTTGGAGACTGAAAGTTAGTTCCTTGTGATCTTTTTAGTAATCACTAAAGTTATTCATGAATATTCTAGGCACATAGTATAACTGCATTTGTTTATGCTCTTGAAATAGACAGGCCTTTTATGCTAGCTTTGGCCAATGGAAGAAGATCATATTGATATATGATATATGTGGTTTCCAGGCAAAAGTCTTTACACATTGGCACCTGACTCCTCGTGATCCTTTCTGCTTGTCATGGTAACTGCTGATGTCTATGCAACAAAGCCTCTGTCAGCTTGCATACCTGAGTCAAAGTGGTGTAGAGAAGGATCACCAATAAATCCACAGTGGATCTACATTATGAATGAGAAAACTTTTGCTGCTTAAATCACTGATATTTGGAATTATTCATAAAGCAGGACAACCTGGATTATTCTAGTTGTATAATCATCAATGTTATTCACTCTATGACATCAGCATAGTTATGGTAACATAACATAATTTGGTAACACAGCAAGTGTGTTAGCAAATTTGTTAGACTTCTATGTGGTCCTCTTTAGTCAGGACTGGTATCGAGTGGGTAAAAATGAATGACAGATCCTGTCATTATAAAGAAAGTAGGACGTGTACCAAAAACTATGAAAAAAAAGCAATATGTATTCAGGGCCTTAAGGCAGGATGAAAGTGCTAGGAAATTTTGATTCCTTCCTGTCGGAATGTCATGGAAGCTTCCAAGAAAATATGAACATGAAGCAAACTTTAAAGGACAGACAAGAGTTTTGCTGGTGGCTTTTACAGTAAAGAATCTGCCTGCAATGCAGAAGACCTGGGTTTGATCCCTGGGTTGAGAAGATCCTCTGGAGAAAGGAATGGCTACTCACTCCAGTATTCTTTCCTGGAGATTTCCATGGATACAGGAATCTGGTGGGCTACAGTCCATAGGGTTGCAAAAACAGACATGACTGAGACTAACACTTTAAAAGATGGACAGAATTTGAATATACAAAGATGATAGTGATGGAGTCCCCACAGTAGGATGCAGGATGAACAGTGCCAAAGCAAATCAGTGTAGGGCATGCTCCAGAAGGGTGAATGTGATTGCCTACCCAGATGAACAAATGTACTATTGACACCTGGGGTTTAGATTCTCAGTTAGAAGCCAACCTCTCCATTGGGATAAGGAGGGCTGCTCCTCAAGACAAATCAAATTCTGCTGGTTTTTTAAATGACAGAAGCACCATATATATGGGTCTATCTTCTTCTTGCAGCAGGGTGAGACATTATACTCAGTGTGACACAGAGTCAAGACATCTTATTTCAACAAGTGGCTGTATATACTTTTTTTGAAAGAACTGCATCCGAGCTCAGTTAGTTTTCTTTTCATCAATTTACAGTGTCTAATATAGTATTTTGTTTATCTCTCAACATAAGTTTCTTGGCATTCTCCCTTCCAAAGGCAGAATTAAGCACCTTTATTTCCTCTCTTATTTCTTTCTTTCTGTTACACATTTACCAATAGTCTAGTAAGGTCAAGTATTTATGCTTTTTCTATAGAATTTCCCTCTCCCTCTTGTTGCACTTAGCAGTTTCTACTTTGTGTCATGCCTAGCCTAGAGGATCATATTCACATCTTTTTCATCTTTGTATTTCCTTGCCGTTTACTACCCTTACCCAACACAGACATTTCCAGTATGTACTAGATATTTGCTGAATGAATTGTTTTTTCCTCTTGTTTCCTTTGGCTTTTCTTTTTAGCTCAAGCATGGACAGCACCTCTATTGTATCTGTTCAAAGATAGATTTGACCACTTTGACCACAGTGGGCACCCAATCATTAGAGATCTTTCCTTCCCTGTGTTAACCAGGGACTTCAGCCATCTAATTTCAGCTGTGTAAATGAAGAGTCAGATCACAAGACTGCCAGGATATTTGTGGTTAAACCACTCGACCACCTTGGGATTGTGTTAACTCTGTATTTTGGTTTGAGGGAGTGTGTGTGGGTTGGGATTGATTTGATTTAGCCTGCTTTTGTTTTTTTTTTTTAAAGAACTGTAACAGGATAGTGTGCTTCACATTCACTTTGTTAAAATAAAGCTAGCAGCTCTGAGAAATGGTTTTGTTTGCTTTCTACCACTGTTTGATATCAAACTGGTGCCCAAGCAAGGTGAGAGGCCTTGAGGCACTCTACCTGAGGAGGAGGAGGCATGAGGCATTCCTTTCTAACATACAGGTTGAATGTAATCTGAACAGTCCTTGAGATAGGCAATAGTGAGGAAATGGAAGGAGGAGTTGATTTCTTTTAGATTTAATATTTGCCCCAGGATGTGAAGATTTCCTGTTAGAAGCAATTCTGGTAGAAAGAACACAGCAGCCCTGTAAAAGGTTTATCTGGAATACAGCAGCAGTTAATAGGTTTTGATTCCTCAATAATACCTTTACACTCTTGGGCTCAAATTTATTGACTCAATCTTGTTATGAAACTGGACTCTCTATCTCCTCTTGTTTTTGACATTGTTTTCTTTTAATATAGAGAAATGATAGGAACTCTGTGTATGCTGTCCTTTAAATGGGAAGCTGCTGATCTACCACTGATGGTACCTTCTGGCAGGGTGAGCAGATGCACATTTAATCATTTCAAAGATATTTCTATAAGATCAATAAATAACTTAATTTAGGCATGATATCTGCCTAGTAGAATAGAGTAAGTTTATGAAATATCCTAGAAGTGTTAAGACTGGAAAAGTTTTGAAGATTATGGTGTCCAACCCATGACAAATGAAGAAAAAGACATTCTAGATGGAGAAATTACCTTTCCAAGACAGCACAGCTATTCAATGGCAAATCCAGTTCAGTTCAGTCGCTCAGTAATGTCTGACACTTTGCGACCCTGTGAACTGCAACACAGCAGACCTCCCTGTCCATCACCAACTCCCAGAGTTTATTTAAACTCATGCTCATTGAGTTGGTGATGTCATCTAAACCATCTCATCCTCTGTTGTCGCTTTCTCCTCCCATCTTCAATCTTTCCCAACATCAGGGTCTCTTCAAATGAGTCAGCACTTCACATCAGGTGGCCAAAGTATTAAGAGTTTCAGCTTCAACATCAGTCCTTCCAGTAAACACCCAGGACTGATCTCCTTTAGGATGGACTGGTTAGATCTCCTTGCAGCCCAAAGGACTCTCAAGAGTCTTCTCCAAACCACAGTTCAAAAGCATCAATTCTTCAGCGTTCAGCTTTCTTTATAGTCCAACTCTCACATCCATACATGACCACTGGAAAAACCATGGCTTTGACTAGATGCACCTATGTAGGCAAGGTAATGTCTCTGTTTTTTAATACGCTGTCTCAGTTCTGTTCAGTCTCTCAGTCATGTCCGACTTTGCGACTCCATGAACCCCAGCACGCCAGGCCTCCCTGTCCATCACCAACTCCCAGAGTCCACCAAAACCCATGTCCATTGAGTTGGTGATGCCATCCAGCCATCTCATGCTCTGTCGTCCTCTTCTCCTCCTGCGCTCAATCCCTCCCAGCATTAGGGTCTTTTCCAATGAGTCAACTCTTCCAATAAAGTGGCCAAAGTATTGGAGTTTCAGCCTCAGCATCAGTCCTTCCAATGAACACCCAGGACTGGTCTCCTTTAGGATGGACTGATTGGATCTTCTTGAAACTGGTTGGATCTCCCTTCTCCTCTCCAAGGGACTCTCAAGAGTCTTCTCCAACACCGCAGTTCAAAAGCATCAATTTTTCGGCGCTCAGCCTTCTTCATAGTCCAACTCTCACATCCATACATGACCACTGGAAAAACCATAGCTTTGACTAAATGGGACCTTTGTTGGCAAAGTAATATCTCTGCTTTTGAATATGCTATCTAGGTTAGTCATAACTTTCTTTCCAAGGAGTAGCCGTCTTCAAATTTCATGGCTGCAGTCACCATCTCCAGTGATTTTGGAGCCCAGAAAAATAAAGTCTGACACTGTTTCCACTGTTTCCCCATCTATTTCCCATGAAGTGATGGGACCAGATGCCATCATCTTCGTTTCCTGAATATTGAGCTTTAAGCCAAATTTTTCGCTCTCCTTCTTCACTTTCATCAAGAGGCTTTTGAGTTCCTCTTCACTTTCTGCCATAAGGGTGGTGTCATCGGCATATCTGAGGTTATTGATATTTCTCTCCATGAAGTGATGGGACCAGATGCCATCATCTTCGTTTCCTGAATATTGAGCTTTAAGCCAAATTTTTCGCTCTCCTTCTTCACTTTCATCAAGAGGCTTTTGAGTTCCTCTTCACTTTCTGCCATAAGGGTGGTGTCATCGGCATATCTGAGGTTATTGATATTTCTCTTGGCAATCTTGATTCCAGCTTGTGTTTCTTCCAGTCCAGCGTTTCTCATGATGTACTCTGCATAGAAGTTAAATGAGCAGGGTGACAATATAAAGCCTTGACGTACTCCTTTACCTATTTTGAATCAGTCTGTTGTTCCATGTCCAGTTCTAACTGTTGCTTCCTGACCTGCATACAGATTTCTCAAGACGTAGGTCAGGTAGTCTGGTATTCCCATCTCTTTCAGAATTTTCCACAGTTTATTGTAATCCACACAGTCAAAGGCTTTGGCATAGTCAATAAAGCAGAAATAGATATTTTTCTGGAACTCTCTTGCTTTTTCAATGATCCAGCAGATGTTGGCAATTTGATCTCTGGTTCCTCTGCCTTTTCTAAAACCACCTCGAACATCAGGGAGTTCACAGTTCACATACTGCCGAAGCCTGGCTTGGAGAATTTTGAGCATTACTTTACTAGTATGTGAGATGAGTGCAATTGTTTGGTAGTTTGAGCATTCTTTGGCATTGCCTTTCTTTGGAATTGGAATGAAAACTGACCTTTTCCAGTCCTGCGGCCACTGCCGAGTTTTCCACATTTGCTGGCATATTGAGTGCAGCACTTTCACAGCATCATCTTTCAGGATTTGAAGTAGCTCAACTGGAATTCCATCACCTCCACAAGCTTTGTTCCTAGTGATGCTTTCTAAGGTCCACCTGACTTCACATTCCAGGATGTCTGGCTCTATGTGAGTGATCACACCATCGTGATTATCTGGATTGTGAAGATCTTTTTTGTACAGTTCTTATGTGTATTCTTGCCACCTCTTCTTAATATCTTCTGATTCTGTCAGGTCCCTACCACTTCTATCCTTTATTGAGCCCATCTTTGCATGAAATGTTCCCTTGGTGTCTCTAATTTTCTTGAAGAGATCTCTAGTCTTTTCCATTTTATTGTTTTCCTCTATTTCTTTGCACTGATCACTGAGGAAGGCTTTCTGATCTCTCCTTGCTATTCTTTGGAACTCTGCATTCAAATAGCTTTCCTTTTCTTTGATGCTTTTTTCTTCTCTTCTTTCCAGAGCTATTTGTAAGGCCTCCTCAGACAGCCGTTTTGCTTTTTTGCATTTCTTTTTCTTGAGGACAGTCTTGATCTGTCTCCTGTATAGTGTCACGAACCTCTGTCCATAGTTCATCTGGCACTCTGTCTATCAGATCTATTCCCTTAAATCTAATTCGCATTTTCACTATATAATCATAAGGGATTTGATTTAGATCATACCTGAATGATCTAGTGGTTTTCCCTACTTTCTTCAATTTAAGTCTGAATTTGGCAATAAGGTGTTCATGATCTGAGCCACAGTCATTTCCCGGTCCTGTTTTTGCTGACTGTATAGAGCTTCTCTATCTCTGGCTGCAAAGAATATGATCAATCTGATTTCGGTGTTGGCCATCTGGTGATGTCCATGTGTAGTGTCTTCTTTTGTTTTGTTGGTGAGGGTGTTTGCTATGACCAGTGCGTTCTCTTGGCAAAACTCTGTTAGCCTTTGACCTGCTTCATTCTGTAGATCAAAGCCAAATTTTCCTGTTAGTCCAGGTGTTTCTTGACTTCCTGCTTTTGCCTTCCAGTCCCCTATAATGAGAAGAACATTGTTTTGGGGTATTAGTTCTAAAAGGTCTTTTAAGTCTTCCTTCAACTTCAGCTCAGCATTACTGGTCAGGGCATAGACTTGGATTACTGTGATATTGAATGGTTTGCCTTGGAAATGAACAGAAATTATTCTTATTTTTGAGATTGCATCCACATACTGCATTTCAGAGTCTTATGTTGACTATGATGGCTACTTCATTTCTTCTAAGGCAAATCCAGGAGATATAAACTGAAACCGTGCTCTGTTTTCAAATGTGTCAATGTCAAGATAGTCAAAGACTGAATGTCTTCAAGTAGATCTTTGTTGAAATAAAAGAAACTGGTGTCAATGTCATGATAGTCAAAGAAAGACCAAAGACCTCTTTGGTTCCATTCCAAAGAGGAAGGGTTCCAGAGTGAAAGAAGTAAAAGAGAAAGTACAACCAAAGGTAATATCTTTGAGCAGATCTTTTTTGGAATAAAAGAAATTGTTGGAGCAATTGTGTAGAAGGTGAATGGGGTCTGCAGATTAGATGGTCATAATGATTCAGTGTTCATTTCCTCATTTGAATGACTATATTATGATTTATAAGAGAATGTCTTTGTCAGAGTTACATCCTAAAATACTCAGGGATGGAGTGGTCTCATGTAAGCAACATCATTTTTGTGATTCCAGGAAAAAACTTTATACCACTCTTGAAAAAATTTTTGTTTGAAATTAAATTTAAAAATATAACGAAAAGAAAAACTACATAATTTTTAAAGATGCATTCCTGTTTCTTTGAACAATAAAGATGTGTCAAAAGACACTCTAGGATTACCCAACATATTGCAGCCCTTTGAATTTCCCTACTTGCAACTGTGTATCAATAGCTGTTAGAGAATCAAAGTGCCTTTCCTTAAGATAATAATCGTGAACTGGGACCTTTCTCCTTTTCTTCCTGTTGACATCTTTCATGCACAGTGGAATAACAGCTCATCAAAATATCCCTTTACACACTACTCTGAGGTTTAAAAAAAACGATTTTATTACATTATGCCAATGCTTTTGGTTTTCATCTCTTACGTCTCTTTCAGTTTAGTTTAGCGTCTCCATCCACCTTGTTTTTAATGCCGTTTCTTTGGCATAAATCCAAGTCAGTTCTCCAGTAGACTGTTCCTCATTCTGCATTTGATACCCACATGTTATCACTTAATATTTTCCTTGCTGGTGAAGGCAGGAGTGAAACAATATCCATTAGTTATGTACAAAGTTTACTTGGTAGCTACAGCCTGGTTTAATAATTCAGTGAACACGTCTACTTTGGTTTTATCTCAGGATAGCTACCTACTGCAATATAATTTGAGGGAAAAGATAGGAATATCTATTCAGAATTCTTTAAATCCCTTAAAATCACTTTAAAAAATTAATGGCTTAGTGGAAAGACAGTGATAAAAGCATGATTTTTCATTCTTGTTACTAGAGCAACTAGAAATCAAAAGCAAAACAAACAGTTAAAACACAAAAACCTGTGAACAACATTTACAATTAAATGGGATGACAAAGAAGTTCTACAAATGCCACAATACTAACTGGTCAAAAATGTCAATCTCTGAGTGGGTAAAGAGAGAAAGACTCTATATGACAGACGTAAAAAGAGAAAAATCCCCAAATAGACCATGAATATTCACTGTAAATCACAGCAGGCCAATTTGAGAACAGCACTGAAGCTCGGAGGGGTTTATCTGGTCCAATATCAAGTGAGGGCAAGGAGCCTATGATAAGTAGGATTAGAAAAGGATGGAGTGGTCTAGCCCTTTGTTAAATCATGAGCCAGCCAGGATTCCTTTCCAACAGATCCTTATGCAGAAGGGAAATGACAATCAAAATTGAGCACGATGGTACAGGAGAGGCAAAAGAATGAGAAGAAGCAGATAAATGTGGGGAGGGAATCAGAACCAGGAGGTCTCAGAAAGCAAACCAATGACATTTTGGGGTAAGCATGAGAAAATAGCAGAAAATCTGACTTATACCAAACATTTTGACAGTTTCACTTTATGCCCAAACTAAATGGGGAGTACTTTTAAGAAACATAAGCTGAGGATTTTATATGTAGCACAACTGACTTTTAAGTAGAAATGCAAGCAAAGTTATTAACATTTAAGAACTCAGAGAATATTTTTTCCCATGAGCCTATTCTGAGGAATTGCTACAGAATAAGCTTTTCAAAGTCAAAATGATTAAAGAGACAATATCATAAAGTCTGGGATTGATTATTAAATAAATGGTTACTAGGAGAACTAGCTGCAAATGAGGCTTAAAGGGGACAGCATACAGTAGATAATGGAGACATGTTCTGACAGAGTAGATATGGCAAAACCATGATACATAGGGAGAAAATGGGCAAGACGTTCGCCTGTCCTCAGGTATTGTATTGTTTGTGGCGGCAGTAGTGTTATTCTGAGGCAGCACGCGTCTGTGACCGGTGCACTAAGCGCGGCTGAGAGGAGCTACCCCATGTCCGAGGTCAGGGGCAGACCAGGAGGATCCCATGCCCAAAGGGCAGCAGCCAGGAGGAGTTACCCCACATCCGAGGTCAGGGGCAGCGGCCTAGAGTGCCAGGCTGCAACAGTGCAGGAACGGCCTAGAGGAGCTCCCCGCGTCCGAGGCCAGGGGCGGCGGCCAGGAGAAGCCACCCCACGTCGGAGGTCAGGGACGGCGGCTGGGAGGAGCCACCTCATGCCAGAGGCCAGGGGTTGTGCCCAGGAGGAGCAAACCCATGCCTGAGGTTAGGGGCGGTGGCCAGGAAGAGCAACCTCACGTCCAAGGAGCGGTGGCTGCAAGGGCGCAGGAGGGCCTAGAGGAGCTATCCCACGCTGAAGGTGAGGAAGGGCGGCGGTGAGGAGATACTCTTTGTCCAAGGTAAGGAGCAGCAGCTGCGCTTTGCTGGAGCTGCCATGAAGAGATACCCCACGCCCAAGGTAAGAGAAACCCAAGTAAGATGGTAAGTGTTCCAAGAGGGCATCAGAGGCAGACACACTGAAACCATACTCACAGAAAACTAGTCAATCTAAAAATTAGGACCACAGCCTTGTCTAACTCAACGAAACTAAGTCATGCCCGCAGGGTAAACCAAGACGGGCAGGTCATGGTGGAGAGGCTGACAGAATGTGGTCCACTGGAGAAGGGAATAGCAAAACACGTCAGTATTCTTGCCTTGAGAACCCCATGAACAGTATGAAAAGGCAAAATGATAGGATACTGAAAGAGGAACTCCCCAGGTCAGTAGGTGCCCAACATGCTACTGGAGATCAGTGGAGAAATAACGCCAGAAAGAATGAAGGGATGGAACCAAAGCAAAAACAATACCCAGCTGTGGATGTGACTGGTGATAGAAGCAAGGTCCGATGCTGTAAAGAGCAATATTGCATAGGAACCTGGAATGTCAGGTCCATGAATCAAGGCAAATTGGAAGTGGTCAAACAAGAGATGGCAAGAGTGTACATTGACATTCTAGGAATCAGCGAACTAAAATGGACTGGAATGGGTGAATTTAACTCAGATGACCATTATATCTACTACTGTGGGCAGGAATCTCTCAGAAGAAATGGAGTAGCCATCATGGTCAACAAAAGAGTCTGAAATGCAGTACTTAGATGCAATCTCAAATACAACAAAATGATCTCTGTTCATTTCCAAGGCAAACCATTCAATATCACAATAATCCAAGTCTATGCCCCAACCAGTAATGCTGAAGAAGCTGAAGTTGAATGGTTCTATGAAGACCTACAAGACCTTTTAGAACTAACACCCCAAAAAAGATGTCCTTTTCATTATAGGGGACTGGAATGCAAAAGTAGGAAGTCAAGAAACACCTGGAGTAACAGGCAAACTTGGCCTTGGAATGAGGAATGAAGCAGGGCAAAGACTAATAGAGTTTTACCAAGAAAATGCACTGGTCATAGCAAACACCCTCTTCCAACAACACAAGAGAAGACTCTACACAAGGATATCACCAGATGGTCAACAGCGAAATCAAATTGATTATATTCTTTGCAGGCAAAGATGGAGAAGCTCTATACAGTCAACAAAAACAAGACCAGGAGCTGACTGTGGCTCAGATCACGAACTCCTTATTACCAAATTCAGACTTAAATTGAAGAAAGCTGGTTCTAGAAAAGGCAGAGGAACCAGAGATCAAATTGCCAACATCTGCTGGATTATCGAAAAGCAAGAGAGTTCCAGAAAAACACCTATTACTGCTTTAAAAGCCTTTGACTCTGTGGATCACAATAAACTGGAAAATTCTGAAAGAGACAGGAATACCAGACCAACTCACCTACCTCTTGAGAAATCTGTATGCAGGTCAGGAAGCCACAGTTAGAACTGGACATGGAACAACAGACTGGTTCCAAATAGGTAAAGGAGTACGTCAAAGCTGTATATTGTGACCCTGCTCATTTAACTTCTATGCAGAGTACATCATGAGAAATGCTGGACTGGAAGAAACACAAGCTGTGAGAAATCTGTATGCAGGTCAGGAAGCCACAGTTAGAACTGGACATGGAACAACAGACTGGTTCCAAATAGGTAAAGGAGTACGTCAAAGCTGTATATTGTGACCCTGCTCATTTAACTTCTATGCAGAGTACATCATGAGAAATGCTGGACTGGAAGAAACACAAGCTGGAATCTAGATTGCCAGGAGAAATATTGATAACCTCAGATATGCAGATGACACCACCCTTATAGCAGAAAGTGAAGAGGAACTCAAAAGCTTCTTCATGAAAGTGAAAGAGGAGAGTGAAAAGTTGGCTTAAAGCTCAACATTCATAAAATGAGGATCATGGCATCTGGTCCCATCACTTCATGGGAAATAGATGGGAAAAAAGTGGAAACAGTGTCAGACTTTATTTTTCTGGGCTCCAAAATCACTGGAGATGGTGACTGCAGCCGTGAAATTAAAAGACACTTACTCTTTGGAAGGAAAATTATGACCAACCTAGATAGTATATTCAAAAGCAGAGACATTTCTTTACTGAGTAAGGTCTGTCTAGTCAAGGCTATGGTTTTTCCTGTGGTCATGTATGGATGTGAGAGTTGGACTATGAAGAAGGCTGAGTGCCAAAGAATTGATGCTTTTGAACTGTGGTGTTGGAGAAGACTCTTGAGAGTCCCTTGGACTGCAAGTTTTTTGTATGGTATTAGGATGGGAAATAGATGGGGAAACAGTAGAAATAGGGTCAGACTTTATTCTTTTGGGCTCCAAAATCACTGCAGATGGTGACTGCAGCCATGAAATTAAAAGGCGCTTACTCTTTGGAAGAAAAGTGATGAGCAACCTAGATAGTGTATTCAAAAGCAGAGACATTACTTTGCCGACTAAGGTCCGTCTAGTCAAGGCTATGGTTTTTCCTGTGGTCATGTATGGATGTGAGAGTTGGACTGTGAAGAAGGCTGAGCACCGAAGAATTGATGCTTTTGAACTGTGGTGTTGGAGAAGACTCTTGAGAGTCCCTTGGACTGCAAGGAGATCCAACCAATCCATTCTGAAGGAGATCAGCCCTGGGATTTCTTTGGAAGGAATGATGCTAAAGCTGAAACTCCAGTACTTTGGACACCTCATGCGAAGAGTTGACTCATTGGAAAAGACCCTGATGCTGGGAGGGATTGGGGGAAGGAGGAGAAGGGGACGACCGAGGATGAGATGGCTGGATGGCACCACAGACTCAATGGACATGAGTCTGAGTGAACTCTGGGAGTTGGTGATGAACAGGGAGGCCTGGCGTGCTGCGATTCATGGGGTCAGAAAGAGTCGGACACGACTGAGCGACTGAACTGAACTGAACTGAAAGTAATGTTGCTTTAATATTAAAAGCTGCAGTTTCTATATTTACTTACATCAAGGAATACTGAAAGCACATTGTTCAGTAGTTACTATAGAAACATCTTGGACTACTTAACTGTGTTTCACAATAATTACTGTAGAAAAAATTTATATTTCAAAGTGTCACCAATTTTTGCAAAATCCTTCTGCAAAGCATCAACTTATAATGAAAATTACAATTTTAAACATTTGTCCTCAAGAAGAAATATAATATAGAATTGATGTATATTGTGTGCTATGTGATTAGTCACTCAGTCATGTCTAACTCTTGCGACCCCACAGACCATAGCCTGCCAGGCTCCCCCGTCCCTGGGATTCTCCAGGCAAGAATACTGGAGTGGGTTGCCATTTGCTTCTCCAGGGGATCTTCCCCACTCAGGAATGGGTCTCTTACATTGCAGGAAGACTCTTTACCGACTGAGGTATGAGGAAGGCCCTAATAAACATCATAAAATTGACATGAAAATCAGTTCATTACCTGTGGTACAAAGAATATAATTTATATGGTAGTAAATAACATTAAAATTCTTATTACCTGAATGAAAAATATCTTTGATGTTTTCCTTACCAGGTTAGTGTGCAGATCAAAAAATTACAATTGAAAGTTTTGAAAAATATAATGTATGTTGACTGTGTGAGGTATTGGTACCTTCACAGTCTCTTATGTTAGGAAATGCTAAAGAAGAAATCAGCTTGGTTTTAACAGGTTGGAAAGATAAAACTGATAAAGACACTGAGCCATAAATATAAAGGAGGAGCAAAACCTTACATAATTACAAATACAGTGATACTCTTACAGTCTTTGAAATTCATTGATCATCTGCTTAATTTATCATTATGAGGACTGAATGGTTAGTCTGTTACATCAGAACCCAAAATGTATCCTGATGTATTTTTTAAAATGAAAAAACCTCTAAATAATAGCAATTCTTGTCATATGCGATTCATATCCATAATACAGAAGAGGCATTAATTAGGGTATGATATTTAATCAAGTGCCTTGAAGATAATTCAATTAAGAACATCAGCATAAATAATTTGAAGTTGCTAAAAGTATAATTTAAGCAGAGCTATAATCTGTAGGCAAAACAGTGGAATTAATACATTATGAAGTACTAGAAAAAGAAATGGGTTTGAATTCAAGTTCTGCCACTTTCTGCTTAATTTCTGAGATGCAGTTTCCCAGTTGGTTAAGAAAAGTGACAACACATACCTTACACTGTTAAAAGGTTTAATGAAATAATGTTTGAGGATGAAGAGCCTGGTGTATCCAGTAAATAAATATTAATTCCCTTTCACTGTCAATGAATACAAGATCACCTACAGTTTAAATCAGTTTTGTTTGGATTATTGTTTTATTGGAGGGAAAGACAGACAAAGACTAAGTTGTTAAGCATATGACTTCATCTATCTTCAGGCCTATCATAGTGCCAGCCACTCAGAAGAGACTTAAAAATGTGCATAGCACTGTGCTGAAGTGCATCATATGCTTTATTCACGGAATGCTGCTCTAACATTTATTTTCTTATTTAAGTTTTTAACTCCTGTCTTAAATACAAGCTCTTCCTTGTTACTCACATGATCAAAAATTTTTAGTAGCCATTAGTTAGTCAGGTCCACCTTAATCCACCTTTCTACTTTTACTTCCACTTATCCAACTGTCAGCAAAATTAGGACATTCCATAACTATGCTTTGTACTTTCTGACAGCCTTCATTTCCTCTGCAAATATACCACTGCTTTCTTCTCAGTAGTTGAAATATAACTTCCTCTTTAAACCCGAGGTCTAATGTTCTCAAGTACATTCTCCTTAGCTCCCAACTGGAAGTAATCTTATTTTCTCTAAGTACAAGGGGGGAATTACTTTTTTTTTCTTTCTTTTTCATTAGCCACATACCAATCTCAAGGCACTATTTTAGCGACTCTGGAAAGGAATAAACAACATACACATCTTTAGAAAACCTACAATTTAGAAAAATACAAAGAGTACATTAATAAATAAGACAGAGAGATAGACATGTAGGCCTGAAACATTGGTAGATTAAAGGATGGATAGTAAGAAATCAATCAAGTAGGTGAAGCTAGATGAGAAAGGTCAGAATCATTGCTTCATTTAAAAGATATTTGCAAAATTTTAGAATGATGGTCTAAAATTATACTTTAGTAATTCAAATGGAAGTGACATCTACATGAAAGTGAAAGTGAAGTCGCTCAGTCGTGTCCGACTCTTTGCGACCCCATGAATTGCAGCACAACAGTCCTCCCTGTCCATCACCAACTCCCAGAGTTCACTCAAACTCACGTTCTTTGAGTCAGTGATGCCATCCAGCCATCTCATCCTCTGTCGTCCCCTTCTCCTCCTGCCCCCAATCCCTCCCAGCATCAGAGTCTTTTCCAATGAGTCAACTCTTCGCATGAGGTGTCCAAAGTACTGGAGTTTCAGCTTTAGCATCATTCCTTCAAAGAACACTCAGGACTGATCTCCTTTGGAATGGACTGGTTGTATCTCCTTGTAGTCCAAGGGACTCTCAAGAGTCTTCTCCAACACCACAGTTCAAAAGCATCAATTCTTCGGCACTCAGCCTTCTTCACAGTCCAACTCTCACATCCATACATGACCATTGGACTAGGAGCATGTAAATATGTTGATTTCACTTAAGTTCTGATTAGAATAGTTCTTGGAACAATTTCACAATTTCTGGATAGAGACTGCCTTTAGAATTTGTGTTATTTTTATTACATAATAGTACTTAAACATTAAGCAGAAAATTATGTAGATAAGATGGTTGGATGCATCATTGACTCAATAGACATGCATTTGAGTAAGCTCTGGGAGTTGGTGATGGACAGGGAAGCCTGGAATGCTGCAGTCCATGTGGGTTGCAAAGTGTTGGACATGACTGAGCAACTGAACTGAACTGAACAGAAAATTATAATTCCTTCAACTGCCATATTTCTTTGTTCATTCAACAAATCTAACTTTGGACAAAGTACTAGCTACTGCAGATGCAATGGTGAAGAAAATAAAGATTTAGTATTGTCTTTAAAGAGTTCAAGGAAACAGACTTTCAAACAACTAATTATGACAATTTTTTAACAATATTGTATTCAAAGTCCTATATGTATTTGTGGTAGAGTTATTATGGATGGGCAACCATAGTTTTCTCAGAGGTATTAACATTTGAGGGCTTCCCTGGTGGCTCAGCAGTAAAGAATCTGCCTGTAATGCAGGAGACATGGGTTCAATCTCTGGATAAGGAAGATTCTCCTGGAGAAGGCTTTGGCAACCAACTCCAGTATTCTTGCCTGGAAAACAGTCCATGGGATCTCAAGAGTCAGACACAACTTAACTAAATCACCAGCACTGACATTTGGACTGGACCTTAGTCAAGTACTATATGGAAGAAGAGCTATAGTCAATCAAAAAGTGTTAATGTCTTATGTTTGGCTTTAAAGATTTGTTATTAGTTGCATTTGAACTTGCCTATGCCTGTTGTATGGAAAATCCTTTTCAAATCAAATCATAAAGCCACAAAGTGAAACCCTGATTTAAGGAATAAACTGAAAGCAGTTTAATTTTGTCAACATTTTCCTATTTTCCTTATACACATCAAGAGCAAACACTGATGAAAGTCTTTGGATTTCGCTTCCAAAAATACTTCTCAATTTTACTGACTTTTCTTGGCCCTATTGTCATTGCATTCACCTTCTCTTTGCCAGATTATAGCAACCGATCTCCCTGCTATCTGTAGTCACTCTTATAATAGTGTTGTAAAGGATGTTTAAAGAAACACAGCTTCTAAATAGAAGCTTCTTTCCTTGAGTTATTTGATGGATAAGGGAATCATGCTGTGAACTTGTTTCATGTGTTTGTGTGCCTGTGTGCTCAGTCGTGCCTGACCCTTTGTGACCCCATAGACTGTAGCCTGTTAGGCTCCTCTGTCCATGGAATTTTCCAGGCAACAATACTGGAGTAGTTGAAATTTCCTCCTCCAGGGGATCTTCCCGACCCATGGATCGAACCTGCATCTCTTGTGTCTCTTGCATTGGCAGGCAGATACTTTACCACTGAATCACCCAGGAAGCCCAAATTTGTTTCATAGTATTTCTTAACCCTAGAAAGTGAAGTCGCTCAGTTGTGTCCAATTCTTTGCGACACCGTGGACTGTAGCCCACCAGGCTCCTCTGTCCATGGCATTCTCCAGGCAAGAATACTGGACTGGGTTGCCATTTCCTTCTCCAGGGGATCTTCCTGATCCAGGGATCAAACTCAGGTCTTCTGCATTGCAGGCAGACACTTTAACCTCTGAGCCACCAGGGAAGCCCATATTAACCCTATATGGAGATAAATCCACACACCTATGGACACCTTATCTTCGACAAAGGAGGCAAGAATATACAGTGGATTAAAGACAATCTCTTTAACAAGTGGTGCTGGGAAAACTGGTCAAACACTTGTAAAAGAATGAAACTAGATCACTTTCTAACACCATACACAAAAATAAACTCAAAATGGATTAAAGATCTAAACGTAAGACAAGAAACTATAAAACTCCTAAAGGAGAACATAGGCAAAACACTCTCTGACATAAATCACAGCAGGATCCTCTATGACCCACCTCCCACAATACTGGAAATAAAAGCAAAAATAAACAAATGGGACCTGATTAAAATTAAAAGCTTCTGCCAACAAAGGAAACTATAAGCAAGGTGAAAAGACAGCCTTTGGAATGGGAGAAAATAGTAGCAAATAAAGCAACTGAAAAACAACTAATCTCAAAAATATACAAGCAGCTTATGCAGCTCAATTCCAGAAAAATAAACGACCCAATCAAAAAATGGGCCAAAGAACTAAATAGACATTTCTCCAAAGAAGACATACGGATGGCTAACAAACACATGAAAAATGCTCAACATCACTCATTATCAGAGAAATGCAAATCAAAACCACAATGAGGTACCATTTCACACCAGTCTGAATGGCTGCGATTCAAAAGTAACAAGCAATAAATGCTGGAGAGGGTGTGGAGAAAAGAGAACCCTCTTACACTGTTGGTGGGAATGCAAATTAGTACAGCCACTATGGAGAACAGTGTGGAGATTCCTTAAAAAATTGCAAATAGAACTGCCTTATGACCCAGCAATCCCACTGCTGGGCATACACACCGAGGAAACCAGAATTGAAAGAGACACGTGTACCTCAATGTTCATCGCAACACTATTTATAATAGCCAGGACATGGAAGCAACCTAGATGTTAAATGCTGGAGAGGGTGTGGAGAAAAGGGAACCCTCTTACACTGTTGGTGGGAATGCAAATTAGTACAGCCACTATGGAGAACAGTGTGGAGATTCCTTAAAAAATTGCAAATAGAACTGCCTTATGACCCAGCAATCCCACTGCTGGGCATACACACTGAGGAAACCAGAATTGAAAGAGACACATGTACCCCAATGTTCATCACAGCACTATTTATAATAGCCAGGACATGGAAGCAACCTAGATGTCCATCAGCAGATGAATGGATAAGAAAGCTCTGGTACATATACACAATGGAGTATTACTCAGCCATTAAAAAGAATACATTTGAATCAGTTCTAATGAGGTGGATGAAGCTGGAGCCGATTATACAGAGTGAAGTAACCCAGAAAGAAAAACACCAATACAGTATACTTACACATATATATGGAATTTAGAAAGATGGTAATGATAACCCTGTACATGAGACAGCAAAAGAGAAACAGATGTATAGAACAGCCTTTTGGACTCTGTGGGAGAGGGAGAGGGTGGGATGATTTGGGAGAGTGGCAGTGTAACATGTATGATATCATAAGTGAAACAAATTGCCGGTCTAGGTTCGATGTGGGATGCAGGATGCTTGGGACTGATGCACGGGGATAACCCAGAGAGATGGTGTGGGGCGGGAGGGGGGAGGTGGAGTTTGGGATTGGGAGTTCATGTACACTCGTGGCTGACTCATGCCAATGTATAGCAAAACGAATACAGTATTATAAAGTAAAAAAAAAAAGAATGAAGTTAAATGATGAAATTTGTTTTGCTCTCCGTAAGGTCATTTCAAAATGCAAAAAGAAAAAAAATAATTTATTTTTTAGATACTTTCCACTAGAAATACACTAAAATTTTACTATAATACACTGTACATAGCAAAGGTCCTATAACAACAGCTTATTTTGGAACACTAATAAAAAGGGCATTTATTAGGTAATAAAATGTAACTAACAAAAAGCAACATCAACTATACTGTGGCCCCATTTTTGTACACAAAAGACATTACAGTAATACCAAAACACTCCACCGAGTCTCAGAAATTACATAAAGCATACTGAAAACTGTTCACAAATATGCTTTGACTGTTTAGATTGGCCAATAACACTGTACATAGCAAAGGTCCTATAACAACAGCTTATTTTGGAACACTAATAAAAAGGGCATTTATTAGGTAATAAAATGTAACTAACAAAAAGCAACATCAACTATACTGTGGCCCCATTTTTGTACACAAAAGACATTACAGTAATACCAAAACACTCCACCGAGTCTCAGAAATTACATAAAGCATACTGAAAACTGTTCACAAATATGCTTTGACTGTTTAGATTGGCCAATTTTTCTGTAAAGGGCCAAACAGTATTTTTAACTCTCACGTTGTTGCTGTTTCCTTTTACTTTTTTGGGGGTGGGGGGGGGGGGAGTGTAGAGCGGGGACTGGGGCAAGTGGTTATTACAATCCTTTAAAAATATAAGAACTATTTTTTTGCCCAGAAGCCACATAAGAAAAAATAAGTTGTGGACCAGATTTGCCAGTAGGCTACAGTTCGCCCTTTCAGAATAACTATTCATTTTTATTTGCTTCAAAATCTTAAACATGAAAGAATCTTTTAAATGCCAAATACTACATTTTCCAAAGGCATTAACTTCATTAAAGAGTAAGGGTATACTTACAGTAATATAAAAGACTATATTTTATAATTGAAATGTAATAGAAACCATTCCCACACATTGAACATGTTAGAATCAGATTCTGAACTGCCAGTTCCAGGAATCTTGTCACTTAAAACAAACTGAAACACTAGATTCCAGTGAAAACCCACAAGTTAAAGATAGAATACAAAACTTTCCAGGCACAATAACATTGCAGGTAGTGAATTAAAACACATTCTTTGTTAACTGAAAGGTCAATTACTGTTTAAAACTGCATAAAAACGTTTTTTGTGGAGAGGGAGTAAAAAGACATGCAGCTTAGACACATGACAATACAGTTTACTTATACTGAATGGTACAGATTTTCACTCTTTGGAGGTATTTTAAAGTATAAAGATTACTGTATGATTGAAGTGAAATAAGATTAGACCTTGACAGATCTTACTCATGAATCAAACACTGTAAGTTTGTTTTTAGATTTCTAAATGAAATACAAATCACAGGGGAGGAAATTAAATGCTTGAGTTCAGTTGATATGGAACCCAATCACACTCAGTCATCCCATGGTTAGATCTCAGTATTCTCTGAAACACTACCAGTTATTTGTAAAGGAAAAGGTCAGAAACCCAAACACTAATAATCTTATATGAGTATCATACTCTTGATTATATTTAGGTAAATGCAATACACACCGTGATGTGTCATAGTATTACTTAATTCCTGCAATGATTCAAAATGTTTATTCCCACCTAAAACATAAGTAACCTTAAAGGAATTTCTGTCACTCTCAGAACCAAGCTTATTGCTAAAATATCTAGGTACACACACACACAAACTCAAACAAAAGATGTGTTTTTGATCATATGGGAATAGATTACAAAAGCAGGAAGTCCAAGAGATACCTAGAGTACCAGGCAAGTTTGAACTTAGAGTACAAAGTGAAGCAGGGCAAAGGCTAACAGAGTTTTGCCAAGAGAATGCCCTGGTCATAGCAAACACTCTCTTCCAACAACACAAAAGAAGACTCTACACATAGACATTACCAGATGGTCAATACCGAAATCAGACTGATTATTTTCTTTGCAGCCAAACATGGAGATGCTACATATAGTCAGCAAAAACAAGACTAGGGGCTGACTGTGGCTCAGATCAACTCCTTATTGCCAAATTCAGACTTAAATTGAAGAAAGTACGAAAAAACCACTAGACCATTAAGGTATGACCTAAATCAAATCCCTTACAATTATACAGTGGAAGTGACAAATAAATTCAAGGGATTAGATCTGATAGATGAGGTGACTGAAGAACTATGGGCAGAGGTTCGTGATCAAGAACACCCCCAAGAAAAAGAAATGGCCTGAGGAGGCCTTACAAACAGCTGACAAAAGAAGAGGAGCAAAAGGCAAGGGAGAAAAGGAAAGATATAAGCATCTGAATTCAGGGTTCCAAAGAATAGCAAGGAGATAAGAAAGCCTTCCTCAGTGATCAATGCAAGAAATAGAGAAAAATAATAGAATGGGAAGGACCAGAGATCTCTTCAAGAAAATTAGAGATACCAAGGGAACATTTCATGCAAAGATGGGCTCAATAAAGGACAGATATGATATGAACCTAACAGAAGCAGAAGATATTAAGACGAGGTGGCAAGAATAAACAGAACTATACAAAAAAAGACCTCCATGATAACCCCGACAGTGTGATCACTCACCTAGAGCCAGACATCCTAGAATGTGAAGTCAAGCAGGCCTTAGGAAGCATCACTACAAACAAAGCTAGTGGAGGTGATGGAATTCCAGCTGAGCTATTTCAAATCCTAGAAGATGATGCTATAAAAGTGCTGCACTCAATAAGCCAGTAAATTTAGAAAACTCAGAAGTGGCCACAGAATTGGAAAAGGTCACTTTTCATTGCAATCCCAAAGAAAGGCAATGCCAAAGAATGTTCAAACTACCACACAATTGCACTATGCATGCTAGCAAAGTAATGCTCAAAATTTTCCAAGCCAGGCTTCAACAGTACATGAACCATGAACTTTAAGTTTCAAGCTATATTTAGAAAATGCAGATGAACCAGAGATCAAATTGCCAACATTCGCTGGATCACAGAAAAAGCAAGAAAGTTACAGAAAAATAACTACTTCTGATTTATTGATTACGCCAAAGCCTTTGACTGTGTGGATCACAATAAACTGTGGAAAATTCTGAAAGAGATGGGAATCCCAGACCACCTGACTTGCCTCCTGAGAAATGTGTATGCAGGTCAGGAAGCAACAGTTAGAACTGGACATGGAACAATAGACTGGTTCCAAACAAGAAAAGGAGTACGTCAAGGCTGTATATTGTCACCCTGCTTATCTAACATATGCAGAATACATCATGCTAAATGCTGGTCTGAATGAAGCACAAGCTGGAATCAAGATTGCTGGGAGAAATATCAATAACCTCAGATATGCAGATGACACCACCCTTATGGCATAAAGTGAAGAGGAACTAAGAAGCCACGACAAAAGTGAAAGAGAGAGTGAAAAAGTTGACTTAAAACTCAACATTCAAAAAACTAAGATCATGGCATCTGGTCCCATCACTTCATGGCAAATTGATGGGGAAACAATGGAAACAGTGACAGACTTTATTTTGTTGGTCTCCAAAATCACTGCAGATGGCGACTGCAGCCATGAAATTAAAAGATGCTTGCTCCTTGGAAAAAAGCTATGACTAACCTAGACAGTATATTCAAAAGCAGAGACATCACTTGCCAGCAAAGGTCCATCTAGTCAAAGCTATGGTTTTTCTAGTACTCATGTATGGATGTGAGAGTTGGACTATAAAGAAAGCTGAGCACTGAAGAATTGATTCTTCTGAACTGTGGTGTTGGAGAAGACGCTTGAGAGTCCCTTGGACAGCAAGGAGATCAAACCAGTAATCCTCAAGGAAATTAGTCTGGATTATTCATTGCAAGGACTGATACTGCAATTGAAACTGCAATATTTTGGCCACGTGATGCAAAGAATGGACTCATTGGAAAAGACCCTGATGCTGGGAATATTGAAGGCAGGAGGAAAAGGGGATGACAGAGGATGAGATGGCTGGATGGCATCATCAACTCGATGGATATGAGTTTGAGAAAGCCCCAGGAGTTGGTGATGGACAGTGAAGAATGGGGTGCTGCAGTCTATGCAGTCACAGATAGCTGGACACGACTGAATGACAGAACTGAACGAAATGTCAGACCACCTTACTTGTCTCCTGAAAAACCTGAATGCAGGTCAAAAAGCAACAGCTAGAACCAGACATGGAACAGTGGACTAGTTTCACATTGGAAAAGGAGTATATCAAGGCTGAATATTGTCACCCTGCTTATTTAACTTATATGCAGAGTGCATCATTCGAAATGCCAAGCTGGTTGAGTCACAAGTTGGAATCAAGATTTCTGGGAGAAATATCAACAGCCTCAGATATGCAGATAATACTTCTGCATATTTAATACCTAATGATACCACTCCAAGACAGAAAGCAAAGAGAAACTAAAGAGCCTCTTAGGAGAGTGAAAAAGCCGGCTTAAAATGCAACAGTCAAAAAAAGATCATGGCATCCAGTTCCATCACTTCATGGCAAATAGATGGGGACAGAGTGGAAACAGTAACAGATTTTATTTTCTTGGGCTCAGCAAATGGTGACTGCAGATGTGAAATTAAAAGATACTTGTTCCTCAGAAGAAAACCCATGACAAACTAGACAGAGTATTAAAAAGCAGAGACATCACTTTGCCACCAAACGTCTGTATAGTCAAAGTTATGGTTTTTCCAGTAGTCAAAGTTATGGTTTTTCCAGTAGTCATGTAAGGATGTGAGAGTTGGACCATAAATAAGTCTGAGTGCCAAAGAATGAATGCTTTCAAACTGTGATGCTGGAGAAGACTCTTGAGAGTCCCTCAGACTGCAAGGAGATCAAACCAGTCAATTCTAAAAGAAATCAATCCTGAACATTCACTGAAAGGGCTGAAGCTGAAGCTGAAGCTCTAATACTTGAGCTACCTGATGTAAAGAGCTGACTCATTGAAAAAGACCCTGATGCTGGGAAAGACTGAAAGCAGGAGGAGAAGCAGGCAACAGAGGATCAGAAGGTTGGATGGCATCATTGACTTAATGGACATGAATCTGAACATCCTCCAGGAGATAGTGAAGCACAGAGAAGCCTAGCATGCTGCAGTCCATGGGGTTGCAGAGTTGGACACAACTTGGCAACTGAACAACACCACAAATATTTTTTAAATTAATGGGTGAAATTAATTTAATATAAAAATATTTAAATTTTATATTTAAAATTTATTTAAATTTTATATAAAAATAATTTAATATTTCCACAGATTCTTCCACAGTGAACTAACTAGCACTGAGCCTTTGAATATGGCAATTAAAGACAGGTATAATGCAGTCACATTTCCCTGCCAATTATTTCTCTAAAATTGGTCATTTTCTATTTACAGGACCAGCATCCTAGTTCAGGCTTTATGTCCTCGAATTAGACATATATATATCATAGATTCTTCACTATTCTTTTACTGCATTTTACATAATATACTGCCAGCTTAATCTACCTAACTCAAACCTTCCCTCACACCATGACCAAGCTCAAAATCCTTCTAGGACTCTCCACTACTTTATACGAAGTCTATGCTGTTCAATGTTTCTAGTCACTTTCTCCAAGGAAGGCCTGCTCTCAATCTCTCTCTGACCTCACACTTGCTGTCTCCTGGGCATACTGAAGATTCTGCTCATGTCTGTACTTTCCACTTTCACATATGTCAGAATGCTATGATTCTTCATTTCTACTCTTCCAAATCCCACTAACTCTTTCAGACTTTCCCAGGTGTGGTCATCTGAAAATGAATTAAAACTAGTGTTTACTGGAGACCCACTGTGTGGAACTAATTGACAAACCCACTAAGATGAATAAGAATCTGAGCATCTCACTGGAATTTACAGTCACAAGGGGGATAGAAGACACATGGAACTATAATTTAATATGGAATACCATAAATGACACTAAAGATATGTAAATATAGTAGAATTCTGCAGTCAGGGAACAGGAGATCACTTCTGACTGGGGACAAAGAGAGCAATCATGAAAAAATCATTTAAGTTGATAGCTGAACCCTGGTTTCAAAAGGCAGAGATGGTGAGGATGCCACATGTAATGGAAATTGCTCAATAAAAGACACTAGAGACCTACAGCAATCCATACTCTTATAATTCACTTGGAAATTCATCACATACTGTCTTGAAGTTGTCTGGATCATTTTTTGTTTACCTAATACTGCATGTATGTATACCCTTAACAGGACCTCGTCTAACAGGAGAAGTAAGATAAAAACTTGTGAAATAACAGAAGTAACAGTAATTATCTTGCAGGGTTATGGTAATAAGTGAGGTAATGTGTATGCAAAAGTGGTGGTTATCAATATATAACAGATGCTTGAAAAAGGATAGTTTCCTTCATTTCTGGTATATAACTCTTTGTTACAGCCAGTTCTATAATGACCACTAAGATTCCTGCCTCCTGGTATAAACACCCTATATAATCCTACCTTTGAGTGTGAGTGGGACATATGAATAAGATGGATGTCACGGCTGTGACAACGTTGTGTTACATGGCAAAGCTAAAAGGATTCTGCAAATATAAAGTCCCTAACCACTTTGGCTTTAAGTTAATCAAAGGCAGGCTACCCTAGAAGGGCCTAACCTAATCAGGTATACTCTTAAAAGAGAGTTTGGAGGACCTTCCTGCCAGTCCAGTGGTTAGGACTCCATGCTTTTCACTGTCGAGGGCCCAAGTTCAATCCCTGGTCAAGGAAGTAAGATCCTACAAGCTGCACCATGTGGCCAAAAAAAATAATAATAAAACAAAACCAAGAACTATCATTAAAAAAAAAAAAATGAGGGGCCTGGGCCTTCTCCTGTTGGCCTTGAACCAAGCCCCTATGAGTACTATAATAATAATGAAATGAATTCCGTGAGCTCTGAAGAGAATCCCAAGTTTCAGATAAGACCGAAGCCCCAGCCAAAACTCTTGACTGCAGCCTCAGGAGACCATGAACAGAGGACCCAGCTAATCCAGAGCCACACTTGTGATCCATGTGAGATAATAAAAAGGGTGTTACTTTAAGACACTATATTTTTAAAATAACTTATTATGGAGCAATAGAAAACTAACTAATACACTCTACTTTCAAATACCTTCCCTTATCAAATGCATTTTTTGATAACTTTCATTTGTTTAAACAGATTCGAGATTCAGACATTATGAAGCCCTTTCTTCCCTCTCTCACATATACACAGAAGTGCACACACACATCAATTTTATAAACATAAAAAGTACTTGAGTGGAAAATAAATAGTATCTAGCATGACAGTATTATTTTGTTGAAACATATTTTCTCATCTATAAAATGAATATAATAATAGTATTGACCTTATGGGGTTGATATGAGGAATAAACAAATTAATATGTGTAGGCAATTTAAATTCTTGATACTCAGAGTGTAGTATGACCCGGAGCAATGGCATCTGATAACAGTATTTTTTAAGTATGACTTCATTTGAACAGATCTCCAGGTAATACACACACACACTTAAAACCTGAGAAGCATTTCTTTAATCAGCACCTACCACAAATAAGTGCAATATGATCATTGAAAGTGAAAGTCACTCAGTCATGTCTGACTCTTTGTGACACCAGTCCATGGAATTCTCCAGTATAGTCCAGAACTATACAGTCCATGGAATGCTCCAGGCCAGAATACTGGAGTGGGTAGCCTTTCCCTTCTCCAGGTGATCTTCCCAACCCCAGGATCAAACCCAGGTCTCCCACAATGCAGGCAGATTCTTCACCAGCTGAGTCACAAGGGAAGCCCAAGAATACTGGAGGGGGTAGCCTATCGCTTCTCCAGCAGATCTTCCCGATCCAGGAATTGAACCAGGGTCTCCTGCATTGCAAGTGGATTCTTTACTAACTGAGCTATCAGGGAAACCCTAGTATGATCACTGTATTAAAAAAAAACTCATTTCTTTTCTATATTCTCCATTGTATTTTCATTAGAATATAAAGAAATCTCATTTGCAAACTCATTTCTACAGTAAAAGCTGCCTGTGATTATCTTTAATCAGACTATGAATTAAGAAATTAAAAGAAAATAAACTTCTAGTTGAGTTTGAGATGGTTTTGCTCTGCAACCAAAATGAATTATAAGTCATATTAGCTACCAGTCACTCAGATCAATGGGAATATTTTTAGTCTAGATAGCATTTAACCAATCTAAACACAAAACAAAAAATGTAGATTACAGTAAAGTTTAGTTTACAAGCAAGTGTGAAGCTTGCCTCATATTACTGTGAATCTAGTCTTTTACAATTACTTGGGCATGTGTCTTAAAGGAAATCACCCTGTATTTGCCATCTATTGTCTTCTTATAATTTACCATGCATATTATAAGTAACTAAATACAAGTCTGAGGTCAACAAACAGAAAGTCAGCTTGAAAACCAAATGAAGCAGTATCAAGTGTACCTCAAATTTCAAAAGCAGGAGCAATTCAGAACATGAAGGAGTGAGTATACAAAGGTGACAAGTCATTTAAAAATAATCCCTATGGCAATTGCATTGAGGGACCTGACTTTCTGCAAAGATTCCTTGCATTCAAATTAATTCCCTTTAACACACTTCATTTTTTGAACAGCATTTGAAAAATATGCAAAGATACTTTAATTCATTTTACTTTAGATCTTTCCCAGGAAATTAAGAGCAATTTTAGTCCTTTAAAGTCTGCATCCCTTTTTAGCTAAATTACAGGCTAAGGTAAGACAATTTAGTGACTTGAACTTCCACTTTTGCTTTGACAGGCAAATTGCTGAAAATAATTAAATAAAAGAATACTCCAAATCCCCCCAGCAGGAAAACATTTCTATGCCACCTCCAGCTCTAACTTTTGATATCTGCGTTGACAGAAATGTCAATTATAGAACTAATAATAAAGTGTATTGAAAATGTATGAAATGTCTCATCTATAAAAGAAACTATTACTTCCTACTCTGATTCTGTAGCTTTTTTAATATGGGTGATGGCTAATAGATTTTAAAAAGACAAGCTGACATCTCAAACAGTGAAAACTTGTTAAGAACAGAAGTAAAAAATTTTAGGGAAAAATAGAATTCTGATGACTTGTTCTTATTCAAATCATATATAAGAATGAGAACTTGAAAGTTTTATTTATGTTTTCATATTTTCAAGTGCAATTTCAGAAATGTTACTTCCGTTTTTCTAGTCTTTCTCAGTATGAAATCATCTTGAAGCAATGTAAAAGAAAACATAATTTATTCTGTAATTTTTGTGATAAATATATTTACTTTTATTTATTCCTTCATTTATTATTATTCATGCTATTTACTCAGAAGGCAAAAATCTCACTGAGAAGGTGATACTTATTAAAGAGGAGGGAGAGACCCATTTGGCAATCCAGGAAACAAGGTGTCCTTCCAGGGGGATGAGCAAGTGTGACAGCCCAGAGGCAGATTATAGCAGTGTCTGTGAAGGACACAGAAAGTGAAGAAGAACTAAAGAGCCTCTTGATGAAAGTGAAAGTGGAGAGTGAAAAGTTGGCTTAAAGCTCAACATTCAGAAAACTAAGTTCACGGTATCCAGTCCCATCACTTCATGGAAAATAGATGGGGAAACAGTGCCTGACTTTATTTTTCTGGGCTCCAGAATCACTGCAGATGGTGTTTGCAGCCATGAAATTAAAAGATGCTTATTCCTTGGAAGGAAAGTTACGACCAACCTAGACAGCATATTAAAAAGCAGAGACATTACTTTGTCAACAAAGGTCCGTCTAATAAAGACTATGGTTTTTCCAGTAGTCATGTATGGATGTGAGAGCTGGATTATAAAGAAAGCTGAGCACCAAAGAATTGATGCCTTTGAACTGTGGTGTTGGAGAAGACTCCTGAGAGTCCCTTGGACTGCAAGGATATCCAACCAGTCCATCCTAACAGAGATCAGTCCTGGGTGTTCATCAGAAGGACTGATGTTGAAGCTGAAACTCCAATACTTTGGCCACCTGATGCAAAGAGCTGACTCATTTGAAAAGACCTAGATGCTGGGAAAGATGAGCGCAGGAGGAGAAGGGGACGACAGAGGATGAGATGGTTGGATGGCATCACCGACTCAATGGACATAAGTTTGGGTAGGCTCCCGGAGTTGGTGGTGGACAGGGAGGCCTGGCGTGCTGCAGTTCACAGGGTCGCAAAGATTCAGACACAACTGACCAACTGAACTGAACTGTGAAGGAGAGCAAAGGACAAGAGTGGAATTTGTGGGGCAGAAAGTGACAGCAAATGAGGTCAGAAAGGTTAAAATCAGAAAGCAAAATCACATACGGCCTTATAAACCATGGTAAAGAACTTTGGCAAGCAAAATGAAAAGCCAATGGAGGATTTTTAGAAGAGAAGAAATGTAATCTAACAAATTGCAAAAGGATGACTATGGCTAGTGCAGAACCACAGACAAACGGGGAGTGAACAAGGATGGAATGCAGGAGACCCGTTAGCAGGTACTGCAATAATCCAGTCCAAGAAATGATAGCACCAGAAAGAGGGTAGATTCTGGATTCTGAGATCAGAGCCCAGGAACTGCCACTTGCTCACAGGGGAAACCTACAGGGAAGATGAGCCTTCAGCCATTTACTCCACCTGGAACACGTTCTCTTTGTAGAACAGAAAAGAAGCAAAACCACCATACACGTGCAAGGCCTCATGTCCAGGATATATCTGTGAATAGCTAGGAACCACTCTAATCTGCCTGAGTGTGTGTGCAGCCTTGCATGTATACACAGCCACCCAGACCACCAGTGATATGCAGAACTAATGAAGCCCAGTCATTCCTTAAATCTCCTCTGGAAGGAGGTTTCTTCTTTTCCCCTTTCAATCAGAATTACATCATTCTACATAAAACACTGGTCTTCACATTCTTTTACCATTAAAAAAAAAATCACTATTATTTCCAATAATGTTCCAGGGATATGTGCTTTTTCTACATTTGCTCCAAATCGAGTAAATCCTCCAGAGGTGAAAGCAAAGCTACCAGTTTTTACAGCTCGCCCCATCCTAGCAAAACCACCACAATAATAAGCCAGTAGTGGGAATGAGCAGAACGGGAGATGCCTCAAGTACTAAAACACCATTCACAGTTCTCACTCAAGGCTCAGTGGTTTTTCTTGAATAAATGCTTTCTCCATATTTTTATATAATTTGATCACCTTCTCAAGTCCTTCACTGCCTGTTTTTTGACAGTTTTATTGACATTTATGATTGCTTTTTCATAAGCAGATTTGCCAAGCTTCTCACTCAAGCCATTCCTGCACTGAATACATTTTGAACATAATTTGCCTGAGCAACCTACTAAAAAATATCATAGAAAATATTTTTAAACATTGCTAAGTATGGAAACTGTCTGTATACTAAAATCACTATTTTCTTTTGACTGTTAACATGTCTTTGTTGAAAAGCTTACTCCGGTGGCCTTAAGTAGAAAGTCTCTAAGCAGAGTAAACAGCATTTGTAAAGACACAGGAAGCCTGCTAGGAAACTGCACCCTTAAGTGTTGGGTGGGTAACTATTTTTAGCTCTCCCTTCCCTACTACTATGAGCTCAAATCTCTTACACCCTAAAAATGCCCTTTTGTGGCCACATGCAACTCAATGTTTTAAAGTCCAGGCTCTTTCCTCTTCTTCCCCATTGACTTTCTTGAAAAAATAGTCTGAAAAGTATTAAAAACATCCCTTTCTCACCTCTAGTCATTCCTCAGTCCAGTATAAGAAGGCTTCTTTTCCAGTTGTATTAAAATGACCCACAGGGGTACCCAGTAGCCTCTCAGATTTACCGAATCCAATGAACAATCTTGTTTTATTATACTGAATCTCCTTGCTCCATTTGTCAGTACCGCAACATCATTTTCTCCTTTTGAATCCCCACTCCTTGATCCATTACAACCTTGTTTTAGTTCTCCTCCTACTGTTCTGACCATTTCTTCTGCAGATCTTTTAGTTGGACTTTCTCTTCCTGCATCGACCCTTAAATGTTAGTGATCTCTCAAAACTCTGTTAACCCACTCCTCCCACATTTTCTCTCAAAGAAATTTCAGCCAGTTATTGCTTCACACTGATGACCCTCAAATCTTTATCTCCAGTTGTTAAAACTTCTCTCACAATATAAGACCATTTCTAATCACTGAAAAATAGCTGTACTTCAGTGTTCCACAGTGAGTTCAAATCCATCACTATCTGAAACCGAATGTATCATACCCCCACCCCACACCCACTCTTCCCAGGTATTCCTATCTTGTGTACTGGCATCAACATTATCCTGTCACCTAACCTAGAAACCTAGATTTAATCTATGATTCTTTCTCTTTCCTTCTCTTCTTTCTGCTGCCCATGACATCCAATTCAGCTATAAGCCTCATTGCTTTTACCACAGGAATATTCTCACATCTCTTCTGCCCCCTCGTTCCTTATATGCTGAGGCAGCCATTTTGATACAACTGCAATGAACGAACTTTGTCAAAAGGGCTACATCAAAAATGAAGTTGGAGTCCAAGTCAGCTCTCTTGCTAAGACTAGAAAATGATGGACTTCCAATTCTTCATACAGGACTTTCAGATCCTGCAGTGAATGTCTCCAAACATTTTGCTGATTAATAACAAGTCAAAATCGGGATCATTTAGTTTGCCATTTACTTCTAAATATATCAGTTCTCTAATGTTATTTTCCGTAAGTAAATGGTTCTTCCCTTACACTGCACACCTACACAACTTTCAAACCTCATGAGCCCTAAATTTTCACTGGATCAAAAAATAACCTTTCCAAGACTTGAATGGCATGGAGTCAGACAAATGGCGTATGTCAGACAAAATGCATGGTAAGTCTATTAAATAGCAACTACATTGTATACCACAAAGCAGATGAATACTATGGAAGTGATATTCTGTGACTCCAAGGCTAAGATATAAAAGGCATTGCAACTTCCACCTTAGTTCCCTGGACTGCTGTCCGAGGAGAGCTAACCATTGTACTACACGGACACCCAAGCAGCACTAGTGGGAGGCCTATGTGGAGAGAAAGTGAAGTATCTTGGCCAACTGCCACCATCATTTTGGCAGTTATTATGAATCAGCCCCTTGGAAGCTTCCTCAAGCTTTCAGCCCCATCAATGTCATCTTCAAATAACTAAATCCTCCAAATAATATCTGACTCTCCATAACAAACATGAAGCCACAACTGACCAGACAAGCCTAATTCATGACCCACAGAAACCATGAGATAATAAATGTTTTCTGAGTGGAAAAAAAAAAAAAGAAAGAACTCTACTAACTACATGTAAAGATTTAAATGGTTCATAGACACATCATTAATTGGGGGCGGGGCGGGGGGGTAGGAAACCTGACAGGGAATCCCCTGGCAGTTCAGTGGTTAGGACTCTGCACTTCTACTGCAGGCAGTCCAGGTTCAATCCCTAGTCAGAGAACTAAGGTCCCACAAGACACAGGGCACAGCAAAAAAAAAAGAAGAAGAAGAAGAAAGAAATTGACAAATTCGACTTCATAAAAATTAATCTTTCGTTTCTCAAAAGACATTGTTCAGAAAGTGAAAAGGCAAACTACAGAGTGGGAGAAAATATCTGTAAAACCATACAACAAAGGACCTTTGTGTGTGTTAAGTCGCTTCAGTCGTGTCCAATTCTTGGCGACCCAATGGACTATACAGCCTGCCAGGCTCTTCTGTCCATGGGGATTTTCCAGTCAAAAATACTGGAATAGGTTGGCATTTCCTCCTCCAGGTAAAGGACCTTTACCAGTGTATTTAAAGAAAGCTTAAAAATCAGCAAGAAGACAAATAACCCAATGTTAGAAAGGGCAACAGATTTTAATCGAGTCTTGACAAGAAGGATAAACAGATGGCAAAGATGATATAAAGAAACTTTCTTTTTAATAAATCCTATCACTTTCAATTTCACTATCCTATAAGCAGATAATATAAACGTTAAAAGTAAAGATCCATCATTTAGCTCTAGTTTCTATAAAAAGTGGGCTTCCCTGGTGGCTCAGAGGTTAAAGCATCTGCCTCCAATGCAGGAGACCCGGGTTTGATCCCTGGGTCGGGAAGATCCCCTGGAGAAGGAAATGGCAATCCACTCCAGTATTCTTGCCTGGGTAATCCCATAGACAGAGAAGTCCATGGGGTCGCAAAGAGTCGGACATGACTGAGCGACTTCACCTCTATAAAAAGTACTGAGCACAGAGCCAAATGAAGTATGACTCTCATGAGGTTGGTGAGCAAATTTCAGTAGGATTCATGCAGTAAACAAAGCAGGTAACTGCTAGCGTTTCATAAAAGTGAATGGTAAGTGATAAGGCAACAACAATAAACAAACCAAAACTGAATCATGTCAAATGAAGAGTAAAACATGACATTAACCATTGAAATTCTAAAAATGCTTAGGAGAATTTGAAACTTCTCATTAAACACTTCAAACGTGCAAGACAGCAAAGTTAAGCTGTCAAATTTAAATAATTGTGTAAATTGCACTTAGGAATACACAACCAAGGAAACAAATGGACCAAATTCTCTTCTGCATCTAGTAGAATCTAGTCTAAAAGCAGCAGAGACTACAGAGAAACACCACTCCTCCCCCTACCGCTTAGAGAGACAGCGCGTGAGAGAGTCATTTCCTAGGCAGGTTGATAAGAAGTCTAGGGGTCCCCAAGGAGAGAGGGGTCTGGAATTCTCAAGGAGAAAGAAAGGACAACATTTTTTCCTTCTCTACATTCCTTAGGATTATATAACAACAATGTATTATGCCTGAGGACAGGACAGTCTCTAGATTAAACCTTCTGGCTAATTCTGTTATCTTAAAATGTAAATTATGGGAGTAGGTCTGGTGAGGACCTTACAACGTCCAGACATTCTTTAGATTTACTAGAGAGTATATAACTTCATTGCTAACACTAACAAGCGGGTACTCTTTCTACCCCCTTCTGATGCCTATGTCAGAAGCTTTCTCTGTCTCCTTTATACTTTAATAAAACTTTATTACACAAAAGCTCTGAGCGATCAAGCCTCGTCTCTGGCCCCGGATTGAATTCTTCTCCTCCGGAGGCCAAGAATATCGGCGTCGTAATTCAACAACAACCTTTCACGCGCGCGCACACAAACACACACACACACACACACACACACACACACACACACACACACACATCTGTGAGGATACAAGTAAAGCAGCTATGTAAAGAGAACAAACTGAGTAAGTTTCATTTCTTACCCTCTTCTGCTTCATCCTCCTGGGGTGACAATGGGCCCCCTCCACTAGTAGGAGTGACTGGATCCTCCTTCTCAGACTCTCGCTGTAGACTCACCACCTCATATATTGCATCCCCAGCATTGGCATGGCCTTTTCCCTCAGACTGAGAAAGATATAAAAATGTGTTTAAACATTAGAAATTTGAAGGAAACCCTGAAAGATGGTGTATTTCAATGGTCATTAAAAAGAGCTAAAATGAAGAAGAGCAGCAGGTCATGTTTGAACTACAGCACGTCTGAAGTTGAGAAAAATCTTTCAAGTGCAATGTTGAAATTACATTCTAAATGTATGGTTCTTTTAGTATTATTTTAACCAATACAATAAAACCTATTAACCATCTGAAAAAAATCTCAATTTCTTTTATCAGAAAACCTAAGACGCCACAGATTCCAGGGCAGACAGATAAGCAAGTGATGCTGGATTCTTAGGATTGACTACCTTGCTCTGAGATAAACAGATACCAGCTATATCCATCAACTAATTCATGGAAGTAGGTAGTTTTCACCTTACAAATGGCTTACATTCTAAATGGCCTTTTTTTAAGGAGGAAAATTTCCAAGACAATCATTAGTTAACCAACTTAGCATGGCCTACAAAGTCCTAGATAAACTGAACCTTGCCTCTCTCATGAGCCTCATCGCATATTCAGAGACTGTTACAATACTATTCTTCAGCCGCTCTGGCCTTGTTTCAGTTCTGAGAACTTTTTCTTTTTTCACCTGCCCAAGGCCTTGGGATATCTTTTTCTCTCTGACAATACAGCTTTTCCTCCTACTCTTTGCTAACTACCATCAATGCTGGATCCTTATTTCTTAATGTTACTTCTGTTGATGTTGTTCACTGGCTTTGTCGAGTCCACTATTTGTGACCCCATGCACTGCTACATGCCAGGCTTCCCTATCCTTCACTATCTCCCAAAGTTTGCTCAAACTCATGTCCATTGAGTTAGTGATGCCATCCAACCGTCTCATCCTGTCACCTCCATCTCCTCCTGCCCTCAATGTTACTTCTACAAAGAATCTAAATTCCCATTTCCGGTTCTCATCATAACTTTTCCTTCTCCCTCAATGCATTTACTATAATATAACTACACATTATGTTTTTATTATATTTGTTTAATGGCTATCTCATCCACAACAGAGGAAGTATCATATGGGCAGAGATCATGCTGACTTTCAATCAGAAACAATATGGTACCTGACACATAGTAAGTATTCAAAAATATCTGTGGAATCAATGATTAGACTAATGGTAAAACATTAATTTTAAAGTCAAATAGACCTGAGTTTGAATTCAAATTTCACTACAAGTTAAGAGTGTGGTCTTGGACAAAATACTTTGCTGAGGCACAGTACCTCTTATCAATAAAACCGAAATAAACTATCTCATTTATATGGAGATTAAATATAATAATACTTAGAACATAAAATCAGAGTGACTGAAACACATTTTTATTACTATTGTTATCTCAGTTTTTACACCATTTTACTACACTCTAAAGAACACAAAATAAGAATAGTATAGGCATATAGAGAGGTATAATCATCTCAAATATCTACCTGTACTGTAATTAATGTAAATTACAAAAACATAACTACTTTAATTATTCATTCTTTTCAAGAATTTCTTCTGAACAATAAATCAAATTTCAGGCCCATTTTCAAGCCATTTAGCAAATAATAAAAGGTAGAAATGTCCACTGCATTAAACATGTAAAAAAAAGAAGATAGCCATGAAAAATTATGTGGGTTAGGTTTAAGTCAAACTTTTTTTTTTGTAATTCTACTATATTCAGGAAACAAAGATCTCAATCCCTAAAGCAACAACTAAAATAATTATATAAAGAAATACAATAAAAATGAAATACTAGAAAACAAGATGGCAAAGGAGTAGGTAGACATGGAGTATATCTCTCTCCATGGATACATCAGAAATACACCTTCAGACACAGAAGTGCATGCAGAACACCAGCTGAGAGCAGACAGGAGAAGCTGAGCAGCAGAGAAGAAGATATAGAATCATGCAAAACTCGGGAGGATGAAGGAACTAAGAGGAAAAACAGGAGCATTACAAGGATTGGACCCGCCCTTGGTGGGTTGGGGAAGTGAAGCAGGGGTCCGATCCCCACATCAAGGCAACTGCGTGAGTCAGAGGAGAAACATTTAAGGCTGAGAGTGAAATAGCTGATCTGTGGCAGCCTAAATGGAAGGAGAATCAGACAGTCCTTGCAGCAGCCATATATACCCCAGACAGGGATGCAGGTCCCCTAGAAGGGGCAGCAGCTGGGAGCTGGAGCTTAGAGACTGTGTAGCAATCACAGGGCGAGGGCTCATCTTGATTGTGGAGAGATGGACCAAGGGGAGGTGAGGGAGGAGACTGTAGAGGGAAATGCCTGTAGAAGAAAGCCAGGCAGCATGGAAGCAAGGCCATACTGCTGAGTCAAGCATAGGGCATGGAGTCATCACCATAGCCTCTCTCCCCATAGGCCAGCATCAGCAGCAGAACAATACAGAGCCTGGCCCATCAAGTGCCTGATGCACCAAACTACAGAATAGGACCCCACCCAGGGTGCCCCTTTAAGTGCCTGACACACCAATCTACAGGGTAGGACCCCAGCCAGGGGGGACTCTCTATATGCCTGACACAATGAACAACAGAAAAGGACCCCAGGCACGGGAGCCCTCTAAGTGCCTGAATGGGTGGAGCTACGGAGAAAGACTAGCCAAAGAGGCCTTCTGATCACCAGCTACCAGAGGCTCCAAAAAAGACTCTGATAGGGCCATAACTCCTGCGGCTGAGGCAGCCCATATCCCTGCACACTTGGCGCCACCAGGGTCCCCATGACCCAAACAGCTGCGCCACCTTCACACTCAACCCTCACTGGGGCAGAGCTGCCAGAGGCAAAAAAAAAGTCTTGCATCTATGCATGTGGGGTGTCTTCTGCTGTGTCTGACTCTTTGCGACCCTGTAGACTGTGGCCTGCCAGGCTTCTCTGTCAGGGGGGTTCTCCAGGCAAGAATACTGTAGTGTATTGGTCAATACTGATAGCCATACCCTTCTAGAGAACTATATTTTCTGCTGCCCTAGCCGTCAACTACCCTGATTCTGATCCTAAACAATGGAGTTGGAGAAATCAACCTTCCTGTCATCAGATTATACTACAAAGCTACACTCATCAAGATAGTACGGTACTGGCACAAAAACAGAAATATAGGCCAATGGAACAAGATAAAAAGCCCCGAAATAAACCCACACACCTATGGGTATCTTATTTGTGACAAAGGAGGCAAGAATATACAATGGGACAAAGACAGCCTCTTCAACAAATGGTGCTGGGAAAATTGGACAGCTACATGTAATAGAATGAAATTAGACCACTTCCTAACACCATACACAAAGATAAACTAGAAATGGATTAAAGATCTAAATGAGACAAAAACTATAAAACTCTTAGAGGAAAACATAGGCAGAATACTCAATGACATAAATCAAAGCAAGATCCTCTATGACCCACCTCCTAGAGTAATGGAAATAAAAACAAAGTAAACAAGTGGGACCTGATTAAACTTAAAAGCTTTTATACAGCAAAGGAAACTGTAAGCAAGGTGAAAAGACAACACTCAGAATGGAAGAAAATAATAGCAAATGAAACAATGACAGGGGATTAATTCTCAAAATATACAAGCAGCGCATACAACTCAATACCAGAAAAACAAACAACCCAATCAAAAAGTGGGAAAAAGACCTAAACAGACATTTCTAAAGAAGAAATGCAACCTTTGTTAGCCATCTGCCAACAAACACATGAAAAGATGCTCAACATCGTTCATTATTAGAGAAATGCAAATCAAAACTACAATGAGGTATCACCTCACACTGGTCAGAATGGCCATCATCAAAAACTGTACAAACAATAAATGCTGGAGAGTGTGTGGAGAAAAGGGAATGCTCTTGCACTGTTGGTGGGAATATAAATTGATACAACCACTATGGCAGACTATATAGCGATTCCTTAAAAAACTAGGACTAAAACCACCATATGACCCAGTAATCCCACTCCTAGGCATATATCATGAGGAAATCAAAATTGAAAAAGGCACATATATCTCATTGTTCATTGCAGCACTATTTACAATAGCTACAACGTGGAGGAAACCTAGATGTCCATCGACAGATGAATGGATAAAGAAGTTGTGGTACACATACACAATGGAATACTACCCAGCCATAAAAAGGAACTCATGTGAGTCAGTTCTAATAGGTGGATGAACCTAGAGCCTATTATAGAGTGAAGTGAGTCAGAAAGAGAAGGATAAATATCATATACTAACACATATATATATATACAGAAACTAGAAAAATGGTACCAAAGAATTTATTTGCAGGGCAGCAATGGAGAAACAGATATAGAGAAGACATTTATGGACACAGGGAGAGGGGAGGAGAGGGTGAGATATAGGAGAGAGTAACATAGAAACTTACATTACTATATACAAAATAGCCAAGGGTAATTTTCTGTATGTTTCAGGAAACTCAAACAGGGGCTCTGTATCAACCTAGAGGGGTAGGATGGGGAGGAAGATGGGAAGGAGGTTCAAAAGGGAGTGGATATATGTATACCTATAGCTGATTTATGTTGAGATTTGACAGAAAACAACAGACTTCTGTAAAACAATTATCCTTTAGTTAAAAAATAAATTAATTAAAAGAAAAAGAAAATACTAATCAAACATTCAAATAATCCGGAAGATGGCAGCAAAGGAGAAACAAAGAAATGTATAAAAAGAAATAAGCAGAAATAAATAATAAAATGGTAAACTTGTATGTAAACATATCAATAGTTATGCTAAACATAATTGCCTAAATGTAACAATTTAAAAACATAATTCTCAGGTTATGTTGAAAACAAGACACAATTATAATCTGTTTACCAAAAACCCCACTTTAAATAGTCATATAGGAAAGTTGAAAGTAAAATGAGGTTAGAAGATGTACCATGAAAACACCTATCAAAAGAAAGCTGAAGAGACTATATTAATAAAAGACAAAGTTGAATACCAAGTAAGAAAAAAAAAATAACTAGGTATAAAGGACACTGCTGTTAAGTCGCTTCAGTCATGTCTGATTCTGTGTGACCCCAGAGACAGCAGCCCACCAGGCTCCGCCGTCCCTGGGATTCTCCAGGCAAGAACACTGGAGTGGGTTGCCATTTCCTTGTCCAATGCATGAAAGTGAAAAGTGAAAGTGAAATCACTCAGTCGTGTCCAACTCTTCGTAACACCATGGACTGCAGCCTACCACACTCCTCTACACATGGGATTTTCCAGGCACGAGTACTGGAGTGGGGTGTCATCACCTTCTCCAATAAAGGACACTACACTATGTGACCTACACTAAAAGACCTAGTCAACAAGAATATATAAGAATCTTATAAATGTATGTAGTTAACAATAGGCTCTCAAATATATAAAGCAAAAAATGACAGAAATGAAAAGAGATGGACAAATCCACATTTACAATTGGAAACATAAACATTCCTCTCACAGAAAGGAAAAGAAGTATATGAAAATTTAGCAATGTTTAGAAGAACTGTACATCATCAATAGGATCTGACATTATACATCACTCCATTCAATAACAGAAAAATACACGTTCTTTTCAAATGCACATGGAACATTCACCAAAACAAACCGTGTCCTGGATTATAAAGCAAACTCTAAGAAATTTTTTTAGACTTAACTAAATAATGTTTAGTGACCATAATAAAATTAAACTGAAAATCAACACCAGAAATATATCTGAAAAATCCCCAGATACTTGGAAATAACACACTTTTAAACACTCCATAGATCAAAGAGGAAAACTCAAAGAAGAAAACATTTTGAACTGAGCAAAAATGAAAATTCAACAAGCGAAAATTAGTGGGATACATATAGGATTTAGAGATATAAATATACGTATTTCAAATGAGCCATCCAAAAACCAATAATCTAAACATGCACCTTAAGGAATGAGGAAAAGAAGTGCAAAATAATGCAAACAGAAGCAAAATAATAATAATAAAGGTAACAGTACAAATCAATAAAACTGGGGACATAAAAATTTAAAATCAATGAAAGCAAAAGGTAGTTTCTTTACAAAGATCAACAAATTGATAAACTTCCAGCTAAATTCATAAAACAAAAAAGAAGATACAAACTATCAATACCAGGAACAAACGCATGGGTATCACTATATACTTCATGAAACCAAATGGATAATAAATACAGCAAAGAGGCCTATGCATATTAACTGTACAATGTAGAAAAATGCACTAAATTTAAGCTGTAAACCATAATAAATCAGTGCAGATGATTGCAGCCATATTAACAGGCACTTACTCCTTGGAAGAAAAGTGATGACCAACCTAGATAGCATATTCAAAAGCAGAGACATTACTTTGCCGACTAAGGTCTGTCTAGTCAAGGCTATGGTTTTTCCTGTGGTCATGTATGGATGTGAGGTTGGACTATAAAGAAAGCTGAGCACTGAAGAATTGATGCTTTTGAACTGTTGTGTTGGAGAAGACTCTTGAGAGTCCCTTGGACTGCAAGGAGATCCAACCAGTCCATTCTGAAGGAGATCGGCCCTGGGATTTCTTTGGAAGGAATGATGCTAAAGCTGAAGCTCCAGTACTTTGGCCACCTCATGCGAAGAGTTGACTCATTGGAAAAGACTTGAATTGATGCTTTTGAACTGTTGTGTTGGAGAAGACTCTTGAGAGTCCCTTGGACTGCAAGGAGATCCAACCAGTCCATTCTGAAGGAGATCGGCCCTGGGATTTCTTTGGAAGGAATGATGCTAAAGCTAAAACTCCAGTACTTTGGCCACCTCATGCGAAGAGTTGACTCATTGGAAAAGCCTCTGATGCTGGTAGGGATTACGGGCAGGAGGAAAGGGGATGACAGAGGATGAGATGGCTGGATGGCATCACCAACTCGATGGATGTGAGTTTGAGTGAACCCCGGGGGTTGGTGATGGACAGGGAGGACGGGCGTGTTGCACTTCATGGGGTCGCAAAGAGTCGGACACAACTGAGCGACTGAACTGAACTGATATATTGCAAAATAGCTACCACAATAACATCATTCACATGAAATAGTTAGTTTTGGTAATTTACTAACAGATTGCATTCTTTCAGTAGAAGTATAGTTGATTTATATGTTTCACATATAAAGTGATTCAGTTTCGTGTATATATGTATACATGTGACATATACATGTATACATATTCTTTTTCAATTCTTTCCATTATAGGTCATTACAAAATATTGAACATAGTTCCCCGTGCTATACAGTGAACTGAAGTGAAAGTCACTCAGTTGTGGCCAACTCTTTGGAACCCTATGGACTATACAGTCCATGGAATTCTCCAGGCCATAACACTGGAGTGGGTAGCCTTTTCCTTCTCCAGGGGATATTCCCAACCAACGAATCAAAGCCAGGTCTCTTACATTGTAGGCGGTTTATTTACCAGCTGAGCCACAAGGGAAGCCTGTGCTATACAGTAGTTCCTTGCTTTTTATTTAATTTATATGTAGTAGCATCAGCTAATCACAAATTCCCAACTGATCCCTCCCTTAACTGATCACACTTTCAGTTCAGTTCAGTTTAGTCGCTCAGTTGTGTCCGACTCATTGGGACCCCATGAATCGCAGCAGGCCAGGCCTCCCGGTCCATCACCAACTCCCGGAGTTCACTCAAACTCAAGTCCATCGAGTCGGTGATGCCATCCAGTATCTAATCCCCTGTCGTCCCCTTTTCCTCCTGCCCCCAATCCCTCCCAGCATCAGAATCTTTTCCAATGAGTCAACTCTTTGCATGAGGTAGCCAAAGTACTGGAGTTTCAGCTTTAGCATAATTCCTTCCAAAGAACACCCAGGACTGATCTCCTTGCAGTCCAAGGGACTCTCAAGAGTCTTCTCCAACACCACAGGTCAAAACCATCAATTCTGCAGTGCTCAGCTGTCTTCACAGTCCAACTCTCACATCCATACATGACCACTGGAAAAACCATAGCCTTGACTAGACAGACCTTAGTCGGCAAAGTAATGTCTCTGCTTTTGAATATAGTTACTATCTAGGTTGGTCATCACTTTTCTTCCAAGGAGTAAGCATCTTTTCATTTCATGGCTGCAATCACCATCTGCAGTGATACTGGAGCACAGAAAAATAAAGTGTGACACTGTTTCCACTGTTTCCCCATCTACTTCCCATGAAGCAATGGGACCGGATGCCATGATCTTCGTTTTCTGAATGTTGAACTTTAAGCCAACTTTTTCACTCTCCTCTTTCACTTTCATCAAGAGGCTCTTTACTTTTTCACTTTCTGCCATAAAGGTGATGTCATCTGCATAGGTTATTGATATTTCTCCCGGCAATCTTGATTCTAGTTTGTGCTTCTTCCAGTCCAGCATTTCTCGTGATGTACTCTGTATATAAGTTAAATAAGCAGGGTGACAATGTACAGCCTTGACATACTCCTTTTCCTATTTGGAACCAGTGCGTTGTTCCATATCCAGTTCTAACTGTTGCTTCCTGACCTGCATACAGATTTCTCAAGAGGCAAGTCAGGTGGTATGGTATTCCCATCTCTTTCTTTTCCACAGTTTATTGTGATCCACGCAGTCAAAGGCTTTGGCATAGTCAATAAAGCAGAAATAGATGTTTTTCTAGAACTCTCTTGCTTTTGAGATGATCCAGCAGATGTTGGCAATTTGATCTCTGGTTCCTCTGCCTTTTCTAAAACCAGCTTGAACACTGGAAGTTCACGGTTCACGTATTGTTAAACCCTGGCTTGGAGAATTTTGGGCATTACTTTACTAGCATGTGAGATGAGTGCTATTTTGCAGTAGTTTGAATATTCTTTGGCATTGCCTTTCTTTGGGACTAGAATGAAAACTGACCTTTTTCAGTCCTGTGGCCACTGCTGAGTTTTCCAAATTTGCTGTCATATTGAGTGCAGCACTTTCACAGCATCATCTTTCAGGATTTGAAACAACTCAACTGGAATTCCATCACCTCCACTAGCTTTGTTCATAGTGATGCTTTTTAAGGCCCACTTGACTTCCGATTCCAGGATGTCTGGCTCTAGGTGAGTGATCACACCATCGTGATTATCTGGGTTGTGAAGATCTTTTTTGTACAGTTCTTCTGCATATTCTTGCCACCTCATTGTAATATGTTCTGCTTCTGTTAGGTCCATACCATTTCTGGTATGGGTTGCTCCTCTCAGCCGTGGGGTAGCAGCCGAAAGGAGCAACCCCACATCCAAGGAGTGGTGGCTGCGCAGGTGCAGGAGAGCCGAGAGGAGCTACTCCATATTCAAGGTCAGGAGGGGTGGCAGTGAGGAGATACCCCTCGTTCAAGGTAAGGAGTGGTGGCCGCGCTTTGCTGCAGCAGCTCTGAAGAGATACCCCATGTCCAAGGTAAGAGAAACCCAAGTAAGACGGTAAGTGTTGCAAGAGGGTATCAGAGGTCAGACACACTGAAACCATAATATCATTAAACTAGTCGATCTAATCACATGGACCACAACCTAGTCTAACTCAACGAAACTAAGCCATGTCCTATGGGGCCACCCAAGACGGGAGGGAGAGTCATGGGGGAGAGGTCTGACAGAATGTGGTGCACTGGCGAAGGGAATGGCAAACCACTTCAGTATTCTTGCCTTGAGAACCCCATGAACAGTATGAAAAGGCAAGACAATAGGATACTGAAAGAAGAACTCCCCAGGTCAGTAGGTGCCCAATATGCTACTGGAGATCAGTGGAGAAATAACTCAGAAAGAATGAAGGGATAGAGCCAAAGCAAAAACAATACCCAGTTGTGGATGTGACTGGTCATAGAAGCAAGGTCCGATGCTCTAAAAAGCAGTACTGCACAGGAACCTGGAATGTTAGGTCCATGCATCAAGGAGAATTGGAAGCGGTCAAACAAGAGATGGCAAGAGTGAACGTCGACATTCTAGGAATCAGCAAACTAAAATGGACTGGAATGGATGAATTTAACTCAAATGACCATCATATCTACTACTGTGGGCAAGAATCCCTTAGAAGAAATGGAGTAGCCATCATGGTCAACAAGAGAGTCTGAAATGCAGTACTTGGATGCAGTGTCAAAAATGACAGAATGATCCCTGTTTGTTTCCAAGGCAAACCATTCAACATCACCGTAATTCAAATCTATGCTCGAATCAGTAATGCTGAAGAAGCTGAAGTTGAACGGTGCTATGAAGACCTACAAGACCTTCTAGAACTAACGTCCAAAAAAGATGTCCTTTTCATTATAGGGGACTGGAATGCAAAAGTAGAAAGTCAAAAAACACCTGGAGTAACAGGCAAATTTGGCCTTGGAATACAGAATGAAGCAGGGCAAAGGCTAATAGGGTTTTGCCAAGAAAATGCACTGGTTATAGCAAACACCCTCTTCCAACAACACAAGACTCTACACATGGACATCACCAGATGATCAACACCGAAATCAGATTGATTATATTCTTTGCAGCCAAAGATGGAGAAGCTCTATACAGTCAACAAAGACAAGACCGGGAGCTGACTGTGGCTCAGATCATGAACTCCTTATTGCCAAATTCAGACTTAAATTGAAAAAAGTAGGGAAAACCATTAGACCATTCAGGTATGACCTAAATCAAATTCCTTATGATTATACAGTGGAAGTGAGAAACAGATTTAAGGGCCTAGATCTGATAGAGTCCTGATGAACTATGGATTAAGGTTCATGACACTGTACAGGAGACAGAGATCAAACTGAAGAGATACCCCATGTCCAAGGTAAGAGAAACCCAAGTAAGACGGTAAGTGTTGCAAGAGGGTATCAGAGGTCAGACACACTGAAACCATAATATCATTAAACTAGTCGATCTAATCACATGGACCACAACCTAGTCTAACTCAACGAAACTAAGCCATGTCCTATGGGGCCACCCAAGACGGGAGGGAGAGTCATGGGGGAGAGGTCTGACAGAATGTGGTGCACTGGCGAAGGGAATGGCAAACCACTTCAGTATTCTTGCCTTGAGAACCCCATGAACAGTATGAAAAGGCAAGACAATAGGATACTGAAAGAAGAACTCCCCAGGTCAGTAGGTGCCCAATATGCTACTGGAGATCAGTGGAGAAATAACTCCAGAAAGAATGAAGGGATAGAGCCAAAGCAAAAACAATACCCAGTTGTGGATGTGACTGGTCATAGAAGCAAGGTCCGATGCTCTAAAAAGCAGTACTGCACAGGAACCTGGAATGTTAGGTCCATGCATCAAGGAGAATTGGAAGCGGTCAAACAAGAGATGGCAAGAGTGAACATCGACATTCTAGGAATCAGCAAACTAAAATGGACTGGAATGGATGAATTTAACTCAAATGACCATCATATCTACTACTGTGGGCAAGAATCCCTTAGAAGAAATGGAGTAGCCATCATGGTCAACAAGAGAGTCTGAAATGCAGTACTTGGATGCAGTGTCAAAAATGACAGAATGATCCCTGTTTGTTTCCAAGGCAAACCATTCAACATCACCGTAATTCAAATCTATGCTCGAATCAGTAATGCTGAAGAAGCTGAAGTTGAACGGTGCTATGAAGACCTACAAGACCTTCTAGAACTAACGTCCAAAAAAGATGTCCTTTTCATTATAGGGGACTGGAATGCAAAAGTAGAAAGTCAAAAAACACCTGGAGTAACAGGCAAATTTGGCCTTGGAATACAGAATGAAGCAGGGCAAAGGCTAATAGGGTTTTGCCAAGAAAATGCACTGGTTATAGCAAACACCCTCTTCCAACAACACAAGACTCTACACATGGACATCACCAGATGATCAACACCGAAATCAGATTGATTATATTCTTTGCAGCCAAAGATGGAGAAGCTCTATACAGTCAACAAAGACAAGACCGGGAGCTGACTGTGGCTCAGATCATGAACTCCTTATTGCCAAATTCAGACTTAAATTGAAAAAAGTAGGGAAAACCATTAGACCACTCAGGTATGACCTAAATCAAATTCCTTATGATTATACAGTGGAAGTGAGAAACAGATTTAAGGGCCTAGATCTGATAGAGTCCTGATGAACTATGGATTAAGGTTCATGACACTGTACAGGAGACAGAGATCAAGACCATCCCCAAGGAAAAGAAATGCAAAAAAGCAAAATGCTGTCTGGGGAGGCCTTACAAATACTGTGAAAAGAAGAGAAGTGAAAAGCAAGTAATAAAGGAAAGACATAAGCATCTGAATGCAGAGTTCCAAAGAATAGCAAGAGGAGATAAGAAAGCCTTCCTCAACAATCAATGCAAAGAAATAGAGGAAAACAACAGAATGGGAAAGACTAGAGATCTCTTCAAGAAAATTAGAGATACCAAGGGAACATTTCATGCTCGATCATACTTTAAATAGGTTTAAATCAACATGCATCTTCAAAAGGGAAATTTCCTCTTATGCTTTTTAACTCTAATAACTGATAAAAGGCTTTGCCTCCCAAGTGAAAAGAATGTTAAGGCACCTGAAAGCAAAGAAGAAATTTGGGAGGAGGGCAAAAAATAGTTATTTTAACATTAAGCCTGTTTTTAGCCCAGAGACCAAAACAAGCCTAAAGGAGGCCTGAGCTAGGAAAAGATTTAAGAAAGTACAGCTACTTCCACCTCCAGCCTGGATCATGCTCTCCTAGAGAATAAAGAAGAGATGGCTCCCTTCCTTTTAATAAGGGTCAAGCCACAGGAGCTTCTGAGAGCTATGATGAACTCTTGTCATGCCCTAAAATCTACCCTTTTCTTCAGGCAAGCCTCCAGTAAAAACAAAAAACAGAATGGTGGCCTCTGGAGAATAGCTTATCAAGAGAGAAGCTTTTCCTCTCTCCTTAACAGTGATCTCCAGTCTTATCTCTTGGACATTATGACTCTGCTTCTCATTTCTCTATAACTTCCCTTTGTAGGCCAGTAAAATTTAACACCCCAAAATGTTGCTTTGGAATTTAGATTATTTAGAGTTGGAAGCAATCAAGGCCCAAAAGACTCAGGAAAAAGTTTTGACCTTCCCCCTCACTGCCTATATTTAGATAGCAGGCCTGTTCCTGGAACAGAGCTACAACAACCTGCAAAGGATATGAGCCAGGTGTGATGGGGAAACTCATTAGGGCCTAGAGATTAGAGTCCCCTCTGTCCCACTGTCACTGCGTAGGCCAGCAAAAATCTGTACCAAACATTTCTTTCCCAGCTCCATATGAACTACGCTTTTTTCCAAAAACACTTCACCCAACATGCTCTTTTGTCTTCAACTGAAGATGGTATTTAAGTTGAGGGATTCAGCTATTTTGGTGAATTACTCAGTTTTCCTGGGTCTCTCCAATGTATATGCTGTGCTAAGTTGCTTAGTCGTGTCCAACTCTTTATAACCCTATAGACTGTAGCCCACCAGGCTCCTCTGTCCATGGGATTCTCCAAGCAAGAATACTGAGGTGGGTTGCAATGCCCTTCTCCAGAGGATCTTTACAGTGCAGGGATCAAACCCATCTTTTATGTCTCCTGCATTGGCAGGCAAGTTCTTTACCACTAACAACACCTGGGAAGCCCTGATGTACATGTGCTATTAAACTTTTTATTTTCTTCCTTTAATCTATCTGTCACTTTAATTCTTATTAAGAATTACCATCTAGTCAAAAATATGGTTTTTCCAGTAGTCAAGTATGGATATGAGAGCTGGACTGTAAAGAAAGCTGAGTGTTAAAGAATTGATGCTTTTGAACTGTGATATTGGAAAAAGACTCTTGAGAGTCCCTTAGACTGCAAGGAGTTCAAAACCAGTCAATCCTAAAGGAAATCAGACCAGAATATTCACTGAAAAGACTGATGCTGAAGCTGAAGTTCCAATACTGTGGCCACCTGATTCAAAGAGCTGACTCATTGGAAAAGACCCTGATGCTGGGAAAGACTGAAGGCAGGAGGAGAAGAGGGCAACAGAGTATGAGACGGTTGGATGGCATCACCCACTCGATGGACATGAGTGTGAGCAAACTTCAGGAAATGGCAAAGGACAGGGAAGAATGGAGTGGCTTCAGTCCATGGGGTCTCAAAGAGTCGGACATGACTGAGGGACTGAGCAACAACAAAGAATCACAGGAGATGGTTCTTGGACATCAGTCCGTCTTCTCCCCAGTTGCCAGTCCTCTTATTAAAGCAATCTTTCCTTTTCCAACAATGAGTACTGGCTATTGAGAGGCAAGCAGCTAACATGAGTTCAGTAACAAACATAAGGATTACTATTTTGAGCTAAGGGCAATCAAAACAGCAGATTCTTGAAAGCTCTTCTATCTCTCCCTCAATTGCCTAAATTTATATAAGAAACGGAGAATGCTACTAAGAGAGATATCCTTTTACCTAAGAAACTTATCTGCATAACAGGACTACCTGTTTTGTTTTGTTTTGTTTTGTTTTCAGTTCAGTCACTGAATCGTGTCTGACTCTTTGAGACCCCATGAATCACAGCACGCCAGGCCTCTCTGTCCATCACCAACTCCCGGAGTTCACTCAGACTCACGTTCATTGAGTCCGTGATGCCATCCAGCCATCTCATCCTCTGTCGTCCCCTTCTCCGCCTGCCCCCAATCCCTCCCAGCATCAGGGTCTTTTCCAATGAGTCAACTCTTC
>SJXQ01007021.1:0-139571 GCA_006408695.1 Aepyceros melampus | reverse complement strand
CATGGCATCTGGTCCCATCACTTCATGGGAAATAGATGGGGAAACAGTGGAAACAGTGGCTGACTTTATTTTGGGGGGCTCCAAAATCACTGCAGATGTGACTGCAGCCATGAAATTAAGATGCTTATTCCTTGGAAGAAAAGTTATGATCAAGCTAGACAGCATATTAAAAAGCAGAGACATTACTTTGCCAACAAAGATCCATCTAGTCAGGGCTATGGTTTATCCAGTAGTCATGTATGGATGTAAAGGTTGGACTATAAAGAAAGCTAAGTGCCGGGAGGGGAGTTCAGGGTTGGGAACGCATGTACGCCTGTGGCGGACTCATGTCAATGTACGGCAAAACCAATACAGTATTGTAAAGTAAAAAAATAAATAAATAAAATAAAAAAAAAAGACCTGGTGCAGCCAAATAAATAAATAAATATTAGAAAAAAAATAAGCAGGGTGACAATATACAGCCTTGACGTACTCCTTTTCCTATTTGGAACCAGTCTGTTGTTCCACGTCCAGTTCTAACTGTTGCTTCCTGACCTGCATACAGATTTTTCAAGAGACAGGTCAGGTGGTCTGGTATTCCCATCTCTTGAAGAATTTTCCACAGTTTATTGTGATCCACACAGTCAAAGGCTTTGGCATAGTCAATAAAGCAAAAATAGATGTTTTTCTGGAAATCTCTTGCTTTTGCGATAATCCAGCAGATGTTGGCAATTTGATCTCCGGTTCCTCTGCCTTTTCTAAAACCAGCTTGAACATCAGGAAGTTCACAGTTCACATATTGCTGAAGCCTGGCTTGGAGAATTTTGAGCATTACTTTACTAGCATGTGAGATGAGTGCAATTGTGTGGTAGTTTGAACATTCTTTGGCATTGCCTTTCTTTGGGATTGGAATGAAAACTGACCTTTTCCAGTCCTGTGGCCACTGCTGAGTTTTCCAGATTTGCTGGCATATTGAGTGCAGCATTTTCACAGCATCATCTTTCAGGATTTGAAATAGCTCCACTGGAATTCCATCATCTCCACTAGCTTTGTTTGTAGTGATGCTTTCTAAGGCCCACTTGACTTCCCATTCCAAGATGTCTGGCTCTAGATAAGTGATCACACCATCATGATTATCTGGGTCGTGAAGATCTTTTTTGTACAGTTCTGTGTATTCCTATCACCTCTTCTTAATATCTTCTGCTTCTGTTAGGTCCAGAGCATTTCTGTCCTTTATCGAGCCTGTCTTTGTATTAATTAATACAGTAAGTATTAATTAATATTAGTAATAATAATAGCTAACACTTACTGAGCATGTAACAGGTGATAAACACTGTCTCAATGGGCCTCACATGAATTCATATTTAATCACCATGAGAGCTATGATATTGTATATAACAAGAAATACATATTTTGGTCTTCATCCTGGCTCCTGAAACAGTGCCATTCCAATAAAGATGAAAGAAATGACTTTTGTTACAATATTTGATTTTTATCCATTTTCTGAAATAGTTCCAGAGAATCCCTGGTGGTCCAGTGGTTAAGACTCCATGCTTCCACTGCAGAGGGCATGGGGTTGATCCCTGGTCGGAAAACTAAGATCCCACATGCTGCAAGGTGCCCCCAAAAGAAAAAAAAAAAATCTGAACCATGAAATAGTTCCAGAGCAATAAAGGTAAAATGAGCATTTTTTGTTATTTCTACTGAGCTTCTTTCAACTACAGCTGAATTTATGTTCATGAGGTAACTTCTAGAAAGCCCCTAAGTACATGCGGGCTGGGAACAGCGCAGGTGGATGCCAGGGGAATCTATCACATTGATTTGAGGGTTGGAACTTTCAGCCTTGCTCCACTAGCCTGCATGGAGGGGAAACAGACTGGTGCTTGAGTTAATGGCTAACAGTCAATGATTTACTCAATTGTGCCTATAGAATGAAGCACCCAAAAAACCCCTAACTTAGCTGTTCAGAGAACTTCTGAGTTGGTAAACAAGTGGAGGTACTGAGATGGTGGCAGTCTAGACTGTATATCCCCGATACCTCGAACTATGCATCTCTGCTAGCTGGATGTTCCAGAGTTGTATCCTTTTCTAATAACCTGGTTATCTATTAAGCAAACTGTTTTCCTGAGTTCTTTGAGTCATTCTAGCAAATCATCAAACCTGAGGGGGAGGTTGTGGGAACCTTCAAATTACAGCTGGTTGGTCAGAAACAAAGATGACAACCTGAACCTGTCGTTGGTATCTGAAGTGAGGAGGAGGGGAACAGTTTTGTGGGGCTCAGCCCTTAAACTGTGCGGTCCATGCTAACTCCAGGTAGTGTCATCACTGAACTGAAGGCCAGCCAACTGGGGTCAAGTTGGAGAATTAATTGGTATAGGAAAAAAACCCACCCGTCTAGTATCAGGAATGAAGTGGTGGGAACAGTAGTAAAGGAAACAGTTTTCTTTACACAAATCTGAGGTGGTATAATAAAAATCCCCACTTCGGAGATGAGGAGTATCTTGCCTAAGGCTAATATCTAGGAGATGAGGGGAAGCTGGGATTCAATCCTAGGAACCTGACTCCAATCCAAGTTGACAAGTATGATTACTGAGTGTCACTTCTGCACTGTGCATACACTTCTACTGTTGCATGAATCACCTAGTAGGATAATCTTTTCACCATGACTTCTTCACTCTTTAAAGACAAGAGAACATGCGTTATTCATTGACATATCCCCAACACTATCATGCTAAAGGTACTCAATAAAAATTTAATAAACAAAGCACTGAAAATCATTTCTAAAATGAATAGTGGTATCTCAGCAAACTAATTTCATTCATTATGATACAGGCCTTTGACCCTCTTATTTTAGTAACACTTCATATCAAGCATGAATGCCCTCTTGATTTCTGGATCTTGACCCCTACTAAAACCTAGCTGAAGGAGAGCATCTTATTAAACTCATTAACAATGAGGTCAATAAGACTGGTAAAAGTTACTAAGGTCTATTTCCTGGTAACAGGCAGCAAAGCATTAAGACAGTGGAATAAACATCCAATAGTAAAATATGGGATGTTCATTAGCAATAAAAAGGCTTTTAGAGCAAGAGATCTTTTTGGCAAACCATTTTCAAGTGACTCCACGTAAGCAGAGTGCTCTTCTCAGATCAGCATTATACAAAAAGAAGTTCCAGCAGCTAAGAGCCTGTTTTCTTAGAAAAGGAATCAGTCGCTGCACTTCCAAGGTTTCCAATGTTACGAATCCTTACGTTTTCTAATAACATCTTCATATACCATATACCTAATCTAATCAGTGATGTCAACAAAGATGATACAAAGAAAGACAAGTGAAATACAACAAAAATGATCAGTGCTCATATGGAAAATTTTTCAGGAAAAAAAATACTAGCTTTAGTGTTACAGCTAGTGTATTTTCCATTCCTCATAAACATTTCAGAAGGCCAAGTTTTAGGGCAAACTGCTTAGGCTTAATTTCTGATCTATCACCTAATAACAACCCTCCTGTGCCTAACAGTTTATCTAAAAAATGGGGTTAATAAAGCTACTTACATCTCAACAGTGGCGGGCTACAGTCCATGGGGTCGCAAAGAGTCAGACACAACTGAGCAACTAACACTACACTACATCTCAACAGAGTTGTACTGAGGAGGTGCACCATGCAGGACACTCTCTTTAAATGATGGTTGCATCATTACTATTGCTCATTGTAACTAGTCAGGGAAGTTGCTATTGTTCTTTCCAACAAGAATGGAGTGATCTCCTTGAATATACAAAATACAGACTAGAAAACACAGAAAAACCTCATCATGGAACTTAACACAGTTGACATTTATAGAATACTCCACCCAACAACTGCAGAATACATGTTCCTTACAAGTACTCTTGGAACATTCACCCAAATAGTCCATGTCTTGGGTAAGTAAGTCTTAACAACTTAAAAAGATTCAAATCTCAGAGTATGTTCTCTGTTCAAAATAAACAATATATTTCTGAAGAACTCACGTGTCACAAAAGAAATAACATGGGAAATCAGAATATACATTTCAAATTTATGAGCACACAAAAGATCAAGTTTTTATGAGTACAGCTAAAGCAGAAGTTAGAAGGAAATTATAATCTTAAAAATTAAAAGATTTTAGGGAAAAAAGATATTAGTAAAAAAATGTTTTTAAAAATCTTCACATGAAGAAACTAGACAAACAAGTTAAATCCAAACAACAAAAAAAGGAAATACAAAAGAAAACAAAAGGAATCAATAGAAGAAAAAACAGAAAAACAACAGAGAAATGAATGTGCCCCAAATTTGGTTCTATGGGGAAGAATGAAAATCAATAAAATAATATACTTCAAGCTAGGCTGATTAAAAAAAGACAAGGGAGAATATATAAATTACCAGTACCAGAAATAAAAGCAGATCATAGAGATTCTAAAGACATTAAAAATAAACTGAAGATTCCTTGAAAGACAAGGATCACCAAAAAATGACTCAAGAGGAAATAAAAATAATAATAAACAGAGTAACATAGCATCTACTAAAGAAATTAAATTATACCACTGGTCAGAATCTGCCTGCAACTCAAGAGACCTGGGTTCGATTCCTGAGTCAGGAAGATCCCCTGGAGAAGGGCATGGCAACCCACTCCAGTATTCTCGCCTGGAGAATTTCAGGGACAGAGAAGCCTGGTGGGCTACACTCCATGGAGTCTCAAGAGTTATACAACGACTGAGCAACTAACACTTTCCCTTTGTTTCACTTTTCAAAGTTAGCAGGGCTTCCCAAGTAGTGCAGTGGTAAAGAATCTGCCCCCCAATGTAAGAGACATAGATTCAATCCCTGGGTTGGGAAGATTCCCTGGAGTAGGAAATGGCAACACATTTCAGTATTTTTGTCTGTGAAGTGCCACAGACAAAGAAGCCTGGTGGGCTACAGTCCATGCGGTCAAAAAAATAACACACAATTGAGCGACTGAGTACAAAGTTAGAAACCATCTTCTTATTTTATATTAATTTAAATCAGTTTCACATTTAATGGAGCTGAGTACTGCAAGTGAGTCTAATTTAATCTTTTTAATTCGTATGAAATGACATCAAATAGTTTTTTTTGCCTCAAATAGTATTTTTCTAATTATTAAGAAATCTTATGGTACTTATCACTCAGTCACTCAATATTAGCAATTTTTAAAAATATAAAAATAACACTTAATAATAAAAATCCACTCATATATTCTTTACATTTATGTAAATATAACTTCCAGTACTTTTGCAAGATAAACAACAGTACTGGAATTTATATATTTACATAATTAGATGTATGTGTATAGCATATGAAGCCTAACTGAGCAATGATAAGTTTTTGTAATATGAAAATGGTTAAGTGGTTTCTGTATTTGTTCACTGCACTGATGCTTGCTTTTACATTACTTTTTGCATATTACAGTACATGAAGCAATAAGCATTTTTAGATTTCGGAGAGAGGGAGCACTAAACAGGATATGAGAAATTCCTATCACTCAAACAGAATATTTCATTCTGATTTCATACAATGGATACTGTTAGAATTCAAATTATTTTCCACAGTAATGTTCTTCCTTCATTTACAAAAAGGGTGTTTTACATACTAACACTGCTTAAGAACTTAAGAATTTCACAGAAACCCTAATTTTGTTCAACTAATAATAAAATAATTGTATGCTGCTGCTGCTGCTGCTGCTAAGTCGCTTCAGTCATGTCCAATCTGTACAACCCCATAGACGGCCCACCAGGGTACCCCGTCCCTGGGATTCTCCAGGCAAGAACACTGGAGTGGGTTGCCATTTCCTTCTCTGAAAATAATTGGGTAACCTTACTGATAAGTCAAACAACACATTCATATAATATTATATAGGTAAAAAGAATTATAACAATCAGTTATTACTTGGAAACTTTTTCACTACTACTTTCTAAAGATACACTTCTGTGCTCTTTCTTTTTGGTTTTATATGCCTTTGACTGTGTGGACCACAATAAACTGTGGAAAATTCTCAAAGAGATGGGAATACCAGACCACCTGACCTGCCTCTTGAGAAACCTGTATACAGGTCAGGAAGCAATAGTTAGAACTGGACATGGAACAACAGACTGGTTCCAAATAGGAAAAGGAGTACATCAAGGTTGTATACTGTCACCTTACTTATTAAACTTATATGCAGAGTACATCATGAGAAACACTGGGCTGGAAGAAGCACAGGCTGGAATCAAGATTGCCAGAAGAAATATCAATAACCTCAGATATGGAGATGACACCACCCTTATTGGCAGAAAGTGAAGAAGAACCAAAGAGCCTCTTGATGAAATTGAAAGAGGAGAGTGAAAAAGTTGGCTTAAAGCTCAACATTCAGAAAACTAACATCATGGCATCTGGTCCCACCACTTCATGGCAAATAAATGGGGAAACAGTGGCTGACTTTCTTTTCCTTGGCTCCAAAATCACTGCAGATGGTGACTGCAGCCATGAAATGAAAAGATGGCTACTCCTTGGAAGGAAAGTTACAACCAACCTAGATAGCATATTCAAAAGGAGAGACATTACTTTGCCAACAAAGGTCCATCTAGTCAAGGCTATGGTTTTTCCAGTGGTCATGTAGGGATGTGAGAGTTGGACTATAACAAAAGCTGAGCACGGAAAAATTGATGCTTTTGAACCATGGTGTTGGAGAAGACTCTTTAGAGTCCCTTGGACCGCAAGGAGATCCAACCAGTCCATCCTAAAGGAGACAGTCCTGGGTGTTCATTGGAAAGACTGATGTTGAAGCTGAAACTCCAATACTTTGGCCACCTGATGCAAAGAACTGACTCACTGGAAAAGACCCTGATGCTAGGAAAGATTGAAGGCAGCAGGAGAAGGGGACAATAGAGTATGAGATGATTGGATGGCAGCACCGACTCAATGGACATGGGTTTGGGTGAACTCCGGAAGTTGGTGACAATGAGGCCTAGCATACTGCAGTCCATGGGGTCGCAAAGAGTTTGGACACAATCAAGCAATTGAACTGAATCTTACATATGCATTTTACAAACACTCTATTGTTAACTCTAAATATCATTTGATTATCTGAAGAATTTTATTGGTTTTTATTGCTTTTTAAGGAATTACACTGGCATTAAAGAAAAAATAGTAGAAAACAATATATGAAAAGAACAAAAAGATCCTACCTGTTTTAACCTCATGAAGAAAGTCTCCGTGAAAGTTTTTCTGCTGAAATACCAAAATCGCTCATTTGCAGGGTACACACGTACTACTGTCTCCAGGAGAAAGCGGACTGGCTCCACCACCTCTGTGACTACCATATCCACTGCCACGGTCATGTATACTCGTTTATCTGCAGTAGAAATGTTCTGTGTTTTATGCTAATTTTATTATTACTTGATTGAGAAAACAAAGTTAAAGAACTTAGGTTCTTTATACTCATATTACCCTCTATGTTTAAGTGTTTTACTGACACATAGATTGACAAAGTAATCAAGTTTCCCAAGTACATTTCTCAGTTCTCCTAATCCTATCTTAACGAAAAGCCTAAATCTTCTCTGACAATTTTAATTTTTCCTTCCAAACTCAGGCCTTTAATATAAAATATAAAAATTTCTAATGTCTTTTACACTAAAACTATCAGGTTGCCCCCCCAACAAAACAAACAAACAAAAAAAAAAAAACACACTAGAAATAGAAAATCACAAAGATTTTCCCTTTCCTTCAATAAAAAAAGATACTAGAAATTATTAGGTTTGTTTGATGAGTTCATGGGAAGGAATGTCAAATCAGAAGAGACACTCAACCTTCACTTCATTCAATTTGCTTGCAAAATTTTTATTAAAATGATTCTCTCAATGTTGTATGCTTTAAGGGAAGTCTCTGGGGATTGTTAGTCCCACAATGTCCATAATATATATTAACCCTCAGGAAAATCACTGACCAAAGCTCTAATGAAATAGCTCTGTGTAATTTTCATATATATATATACTCTCTGCATACATAACATATAAAATATTCTCTCTGTACATACTCCATGTATACACACAGTATATTTATACATACTATAAATACATTACAAATATATGTATACTACTTGTAGTATATATACACTACAAATATATGTAATTTTCAAATATATACTCTGTATATCGTGAAAGTCTCTCAGTCATGTCTGACTCTTTGCAACCCCATGGACTATACAGTCCATGGAATTCTCCAGGCCAGAATACTGGAGTGGGTAGCCTTCCACCTCTCCAGGGGATCTTCCCAATGCAGGGATCAAATCCAGGTCTCTGACATTGCAGGCTGATTCTTTACCAGCTGAGCCACAAGGAAAGCCTATACCCTATATATAGCATACAAAATACTCTATATATACACTATATATATATATACACACACACACACACACACACACACACACACACACTCCAGCATTCCTGCCTGGGAAATCCCATGGACAGAGGAGCCTGGCAGGCTACAGTTCACACGGTCGCAAAGAGTTGGACACAACTTTGCACCTGAGCACATACTATAAATATATATATAATATATATCAGAGCCCTGGCAAGTGCTTTTTTAGACAACAGCATACTATTGTAAGTGAACATTTCAGCTACCATTTAAAATGCTTACTTGCTACAGTCTCCTTTAAATTTTAATCTAGAATCTTCTAGGCCAGTGTCTATTGGTTTTCTTTAGTTTCACTATGATAGGTTGATGGACAACTCAGAGTTGGTGATAGACAAGGAAGCCTGATGTGTTGCAGTCCATGGGGTCGCAAAGAGTGGACACAAGTGAGCGACTGAACTAAACTGATGATAGGCTGATATGGACTTAATTTACCTTTTTGAAATTCATTGGGCTTTTTGAATCTGTGGTTTTATTATTCCATATAACTGCATTGTTTATTTTTAAATTACTTTTAAAATTTAAAAATTTATTTTATCTGCAATTTTTAGTTCTCAGTTAAAAGGAAAGTTCAAATAATCAAGCCTACCATTAGAAGAAACCTTCAATAATTTCTTTTTAACCACTATACAACATTTAAAATCATCAATTATACTTCTATTAATATAATTAAACTCAACAAAAGATATATTACATTTGTACTAAATGCAAGCATTCTATATGCCAAGTCAAGAGAAATTTGGATTCTCTCAACATTGTATCAGGATGTTATTTTGATACAGAATTATATAGTTTAACGGAACAAATAAATTTTTAAATATATTATTTTTAATTGAGAACCAAATAGGTGTTAAAATACAAAATGAAACTGAACTATGTTACATTAAAAACAGATAAAAACTGCTTTTACAAGTTGTTTGAAATTTCTGTATTTTATTCTTCAAAATTATCAGCTGGCTTATTTTTTCCATTTTCATGTTGATTTTCTGAATGATTAAAAGGAAGAAGTTTATAGACTGGTATTCACAAGTCTGTATCCAGAAATAACAAACTGTGGGTGTAAAGATTATTTATTCCTAATATATGAAAACCTAAACTTTACATAGTCATCATTATTTTTCTCTTTTTAGCCCTCATTTGAAATAGCTTGATATGTTGTCAAATGCATGCAGTTTATGGAAGTGGTAAATACTCCTGTTAAATTCAAGAATAATTATCATTTACTGTTCTTCATTAATGTCTTTCCATATCCATATTCACTAATGCTCCTGTCTTTAACCAAAAGTCTATTGTGGATATAAAGTAAATAATATAAAACTAAAGATCAAGCAAACTGATCCATATTTTCTCAATATAAATTATTGTGTTGAATCACAGTAAAGCATTTAGTAGAAGATCATACTCATGAAAGGCTTCCCTGGTAGCTCAGTTGGTAAAGAATCCACCTGCAATGCAGGAGACCCTGGTTCGACTCCTGGATCAGGAAGATCCTCTGGAGAAAGATAAGCTACCCACTCCAGTATTCTTGGGCTTCCCTGGTGGCTCAGCTGGTAAAGAATCTGCCTGCAATGCAGGAGACCTGGGTTCAATCCCTGGGTTGGGAAGATCCCCTGGAGAAGGGAATAGCTACCCACTCCAGTATTCTGGCCTGGAGAATTCCATGGACAGTATAGTCCTTGGGGTCTCAAAGAGCCAGACACAGTTGAACAACTTTCACTATAACTCCATGAGATGAAACTAAATTTTAGTTTAAAGGCAGACAGTAGAGAAGAAAACAACAAAACACCACATGGGCAATGAACAGATATCTAGATAAAGTAGGAATAAAAATAAAAACAATGACAAAAATGAAAAATGAGCCTATTTATCATGTATAAATTCTGTTTAACAGTAGACATATTAAACAAAATGAAAAAATAAAAAGCTTGAAAAAAAGTTATTTGCCACAAATGAAATCTAAAATATACATTACTAAATTCCCAAAGATCAAAAGACTGGATTAAACAATTAGTAAATTTTAAAATATAGATATATATAAGTAATCTGTAATATAAAGAATAAAAGTTAAAATAGATATCAAAGACATGCAAAAATTCCAGAATTTTCTTTCATCATTTCTTTCATATTCTGTCTTTTCCCCTACAAATAAAACAACCCTATTATGACGCATGAAACACTAAGCCCAAATACTTTCCTAAATAGTGTAATAAAATTAATCCATATATCCTTGGAGGGCTTTCTTTTGAATAGTGGAGGTTATCCCCATTGATACATAAAGTATAAAAAGAAGAATAACTCCATTTAAAATAAGTACCAGAATATTTTTTAAACATGGCAAAACAATATTGGCTACAGTGCAAATTTTATAATAAATATTGAGTAATCTTTTAGGAAAAGTCACCTTTTGGGGTTTCTTCATTAATGCCAGAAATATTGGTGCATTGGGGTTCCAAATGCCAGTGATAACATAAGCTCTCCCATCACAGCTCTTTCCCATGGATTCCTATGACATTTCAAACAGAAATCACTGAGAATATTTACACCCCAAAAATCATCATTTTAACTTATAAGTATATCTTACTTTAAGCAATCCAATTAATTAAATTTGAATTTACACTCAGGGCATTTATTTTCTTGATAAATTTTTTTCACTCTACAGAAGCATTTCTTTAAATATTAAATTCTCCTGAAGCTTTCTCCAGCATTTCTATTTAGAGACACATACTCTAGGATAAAAGGTATGCGCTTAGATGCTGACTCACAAAAACATAGTACTGGTATGAAGTTATATTTAACTTTATCTTAGGCTGGTTGTCAAAATATCGCATACACAGGCATACAAAGATATATGAAGTGAGAATTAAGCTAATCACAGGAAAATCTTAAAATTTTTCTTCTAATGTTCTGATTTTTAATATATTCTTAAAATAACTAATTTCCTTTGTCACAATTAACACCTTTAAAGTTAATACTTTTCTATTGTCTATATGCCAGATATATGGACACTTTCTTACAGTCATAAATCAATTTAGGAGACTAATACTGGTCTGCATCTATACCCAAGGTTGTTAACTATCTTTCTCTACCCTTATATTTATTCTCCTTCTTCAATTCTCTCCTTCTCTTCTCTTCTTCCTCTTCATTTCCTGCACCCCTTAAGACTTTTACCAAGCCAGCTCTTGATTCTCACTAAAGCAGAAACTTCTATAGTGAAAGCAAGGTCACATTCAGTTGTGTATATGTATGTGTATGTGGTGTGGCGCAGCTTAGAGGCTGTCCATGGGAGAAAAGCACAGAGTATACAAATAGAAGCATTTGCAAAAGAATATTATTATCTACAATACTTTCAATTTTCTGTACCAATTTCCTCATATTCTGAATGGAGAGAGCTGAAAAGGTCAGGCTAAAAGACAAAAAAGTTTTTTCTTTTCAGTATTTCCCACAACAGATGCTTCTCTGAATCCTTATGAAACTATTTCAGTCAGTTGGTAATTATTATGTACATTTTTCTACTGTACTGATGATAGTTCACTGATGAGACTGTAAAGCAGAGGAGAAAAACACTCAAGACCATGTAAAGGCAATCCACTCAGTACCTCCAACGCACTTATATATTCATATTCATTCTCTTTCCCTATCTCCCTCCCTCCCTTCCATGTGCCTATCCTCTCTACTATCTAATTAGACTCCCATTCAGAGCAAGAACGACCCCAAAATATCTAGTTCATTTCTGGACAAGAGCTTATGCTATGCGTGAGTCCAAAACATGAGCTAGGCCAATCAAATTCTTTCTTTCAATTAACAAATACCAAGGAAAGTGGCAGTCAGCTGTGGGGCTGAAAGGTTTTGATATAAAAATGACAGATCACACGCAAAATGAAGTTATAACTGAATTTAAGGTAGGGGAAAATAAATAAAGAAGAGCAGAGTATTAGTAAACTGCTAAAGTGTTATGCAAGAAACGGAGAAAACAAAACACACAAAAAAATCCGTAAAAATAATGAATCATGTAGTCAAAAAACAAAGGCACATACAAAGGAGGTGAGGTGAAGGGGCAGAGAGAGTGGGGAACCAAGAGAGAAGGGCAGAGAAGAGACAGGGAGGGAGAGAAAGGGCAAGGAGGGAAAAGGGGAGGAGAAGGGAAAAAAGGAGAGGCAGGCAATGGAGGGAGGAAGGGAGGGAGAGAGAGAAGGTGCAGAAACAGAAAAGGGAGCAGAGCACCAGAGGCTGTGAGAACAGGGAAAGCAGCTCACTGAAAGAGCAAGCCCATGCAGGGAGGGGAGGCAGACAGGAAGAGACCAGACAGAGACCACTGTTTAGGGTCAGGTCTAATTTCATCAAGGTCAATAACCTCTTTTGTTCTTCAGGTGCTCTAAGTGAATCTCTGTTCCCTGTAAGCAAAACAGCGTAACCAAATCAAACATATTTTTATTTCTTTTTAGTCTTCACAACCACAAAAATACTGTTCATAAGTTTAGTGGGATTGTTATTTTTATTTAGCAGACTGTTTAAAATGTCCTCTGATAGTGTTGATAATATTGAAGTGGTCCTCTGAGGGGGGAAAATTTTGTTTAAATTAAATAAAAAGGATTCTTCAACATAAGAGCCATTGGAGAATAGTAGTTAAAAGAACAAATTTTAAAAGAAGCTTCCTAGATTTGAGACTGAGCTCTTAAAAGTTCTAACTGTGCAAAAGCATACCTCAGTTTCTCAATCAGTAAAAATCTTAATAGTAATTGCATTCACGGTGTTCTTGTGAAGATTGAATAATGAATTAACATATGGAAATCACTTACACCAATGGCTAAAAAATAAATAAATAAATAAATAAAAGCCTTCAATAAAAGTTTCTCCTCGAGTCATTTCTGTTATTGTACTAGATATTTCTATTCCATAGCCTGGCTTGCTCCCATCCCCTTATGAAGAGACTTTCACAGTCTTTGCTCTAGAGTTCTTTCCCAGCTCCTCTGCAGGCCTTCCCTCCCCTAAGAAGGCTGACAAGATCAGGGACATCAGGGAAAGGACATCTGGACAACAAATACCTCTGCCCCGAAGAGGCCAGGCTGGAACCACCAGATGCCCTCCTCTTAAGAAAATAAACCAGGAAATATAAACAGAATACAGCACTTTGCAATGGAACATAAGCTGAAGAATCACATACAAAGCCGTGAATGAACTCCTGTCAAGTTATGAGTAAGCTGAGGTTATGAGGTCAAGTAGGGACAGCAGGGTAAAGCACACATATGTTATCAGGAGGAGATAACACACAAAGAAAGAAAGAAACGTAAGTTCTCGCTAATCCATTCATTCCTTAAGCAAATATGAGCCTACTATGAGTTACACTCTATGCCTGTGAGTATCCGGCAAAGAAAAGAAGAGAATGGTCCTGACTTTACGGAGTCAACAGGCTAATGATTTCCAAACAGCAGTTTGTGACCCATTTGCGGATCATAAAATCAAGTTAGTGGATTATGGTCACACCTTTTAACAAGTAGAAGAAAAAAATAACAGATTTCATCAAACATGAATTATTTCAAAAATTTCACTATTTTTAAAATTTCATAACTTAAGAATTATTTCATAAAAATTTTACTTCAGCTTTTTTAACATTTATAAGTGTATTAGATTACAATGTAAATTTTATTTCTGTGAGTCCAACTACTGGCCTAGTGTCTCAATAGTTAATTGTGAAGATCCAGAAACTTTCTGGACTTCCCTGGTGGCTCAGGCAGTAAAAGCATCTGCCTACCACGCTGGAGACACGGGTTCAATCCTTGGATCTGGACGATCCCCTGGAGAAGGAAATGGCAGCCCATTCCAGTACTCTGGCCTGGAATATCCCATGGACGGAGGAGCCTGGTGGCTACAGTCCATGGGGTCGCAGAGTCAGACTCAACTGAGCGACTTCACTTTCTTTTACTTCTTTCACAAACTTTCTGAGGCATCTCTAGGATTATAAATTGTGTTTCAGTTCCATGAAATCTGACTCTACTCAGTTTTCACCTCTATTTGGTACTTTCCTATTCAGCTTTTCCTAGGTATCAGTGGTTGTAAATCAAAAATTCTCATTTCTTTATTCCTACACTACAAGTATCTTCAAAACTATTCTCATTACTGGGAGAAAATTCAGAGTGCATTATCTGCACCTCCTCAAAAGAACTTAATTAATTTCATTTATATGTGATTTTGTTTATATACTATGCATACTATACATAAGTAATTCGGCTGACTAAAAATATATTTTGTTTATAAATATAGCTTTCTTTTTCATGCACATTTTATATTAAACTAAATTTATAAATGTATAGTAAAGTGTCAGCTCATCCTGCTCCCTTAGCATTCAGGGAATAAAGTAGGCACTGCTCAAAAATTATTCAAGTCAAACAGAAAAGCCTCATAAATTCTGAAGTTCAACTGTACCCTTTTTCAAAGTTTGTCAGAATAAAGTGCAAGGGGAAATCTGTTTTCAAAGAGTTCACATATTTGGATATGTCATAGAAGTATTAATATTTGTTCTAGAGGGCAGAACTAAGACACATTAGGCAAAGTTACAAGGAATATGATTTCAGGTGATTACAAAGGTGTAACCTGTAATAACCACAGCTGTCCCACAGTCTTCATTATAAGATAATGAGTTCATTTTTATTAGATTTAGTCTGGTTAAAGCTCAGTAACTGTGTATTGAGATACCATGAAGATTAATAGCACTGGGTAACAACAAATCACAACTGCCGATAACTGTACATACAAGCCCTCCAACTTGATCAACTATTTGTTGCACCAGTAAGCCCACTGCTCCCTCCAGGAGCTTCAGTGCTGACAAGCCTTTGATTTCAGTATGGACTTTCAAAGGTGGAGGGATGCACTACAAGTGAGGGGAGATCAGAAGCTCACGCAGGTCTCTCCATCTCTGCCAATGATTCATCTTAATCTTTTAAACTCTGCAAGATCATTACTAATTAGGATCTAGGAGCTGATAAGTATTTAATTTCCTTGAAACTACCTCCTCACAGATATTTCAGGGCTCCAAAATGTTATGTCTTGCCTTAAGCAAAACTATGTGCATTACTGATATGCTATAAAAATTGATGGAAGAGAGATGAACCAATAGCTAATTTGTTTTCACATTTAATGTAACTGGTTGTCCTTACCTTACCTACGCAAGCAATGCTTCCTCACTAGTTCTGTGGCTCACTGCACCAACTCTATGAGAGTATTTAACCCAATGATATCATTACAGATTTAAAGATCTGTTTCCATCACAAGATTATGAAACCAAAGATGTTAGAACTTTATTACCGTATCTGTAATGCCAACATGCCACACAATACTTGGCATACAATTAGGTGCTCAAAAATGCTGAATAAACCATCCTGCTACCACTAAAAAATCAATTATCATGAAATAAAGAAAAAGTTGATACAATTTGTGATATTTAAATGACATTTGCAAAATACAGCTGAAAGGAGAACATGTAGTGCTACACCCCCAAAAAAAAAAATCTCATTTAAGTAAAGAACTTTATACTTAAATGAAATAACTATTTCTTATAACATTTCTAAACAATGAACTGGATGTTTTCATTAACTACACTATTATCAGGTATTTGTTTAAAAGTTAAGATAGCTTGCCATTTTTACATCAAAAACCAACTCCTGAATATATATTAACCTTCAAGGGCATTCCTTAAATGAATACCACTCCCACAGTAAATATACTTTGCTAATGAAAGGTAATCAAGAAGGAAAAATTCAGAAAGGGAAATGCTTTAAAGAAAACAAATGCATCCATCACAATACTCAAATTAGTATCAATAACACTGTATTAAAATAAATGAAAGGAACCATATCCACTTTGGATATGCCTGTTAGAATCATGTACTTGTTGTTTTTGGCTCAAAGAAAGGATATTTTCCTAAGAAGTCAAACAGATGAGTAGATGAACTTTTTCATAACACTATCCTTTTATCTGCTTTCAACTTGCATATGATTCTTTCGACAAAAATTTTTAACTCCTAAGTTTCTCCTTCATTTTAAGTATGGGGTTCCAAATTAAATGACTACTATCACACGGCTGAAGTTAGAAGTAATTTTGACAAAATGACAAAATTTCAAAATATACTTTAAAAACATAAAATAACTATCATCTATACTTGGTTAAGGTGCTAAAGATTTTCATTACCATATCCAGTAAATGCATGTCACTGTTCTTCACGTTTCGACCTGGGCTTAATAACATTCCAAAACATCTGAAAATATTGGGGGGAAAAAAAGAAGAAATGAGGTATCAAGAATATACAGAAGCCCAGTGAGCAAAAGCCTTTTAATAGTAACTATACAATCTGTCTAGCTCTATACTTACAAGTAACATTTTTTAGAGAAACATCACAAATAAGAATCCATCAAGATACATAATAAAATCACACAGAAATAAATTACTTAAATTCCCAGATCTCTATTTCTGCTTCTGAAAGATTACCAATGAACAGAAACTGTGATAAAAATAGCCACAAATTAACTGAAACAAAATACAGTACAGTACTTAGACATGAACTATTTCTAGGTAAAAATTAGAGATTGTTTGCCTTAGAGTTATTCCAAACATATTGATCAAGATCAACTAACCTAATTAAATTAAAAGTAAGAAAACTTTAAAAAATTAGAACACTGTACTCTCTCTTTGCATCAAGCCACGTTAATACAATCAATCACCTGGCCCTCCACAGTCATGTTCACTGAGTAGACTATCAATACTATATCTTCAGTTTGAAAAAAAAAAAAAGTTATATGAAACTCATTACTAAAAAATGCCACTATGCTAGTGAAGATACTATCCAGAATATAATATATTATTAAATACTTATTATGTGCCTCCTGATGCTAAGGAAGTTTTAGGAATCCAATTAACACTATCACTTTATTTTTAAAGGGTTTTCATCAACTATAAAATTCAGTTAAGCCTAACATTTCTTTATATTTGTTATGGTATTATTATTTTTTCTTTATTGTTAGCAAACATAAATTCCAGAAAAGTTAATTTACTTAAACTCACGGCTATTACATACCTTTTATACTCAAGAGGCAATGTATCTGTCTACAGTGCGCCTCTCTCTGCCAACAATGTATACCCACACTTACTAGAATAGAGCAGTTTCTATTACAGCTTTCCAAATGTTAAAAATACACTATGGAGCATTTTATAAAAGGAGTAAAGAATATAAACAAACTAAATGTAAGATTTTTTAAATTTCAAAATAATGGCAGCTGAGCAGTCAATACTAAATCTGATCCTTGTTTACCAAAGGTTTACTTTTCCAAAGTCAGGGTTTTTCCTTCCATAAACAAGACAGAGAGTGGTCCTATGTAAATATGAGCTTAATAAGTGGTAAAACAATATTTACTTCCTTTATATATTTGAGAATACCTTCCAGAAATCATGTAAAAATGATCAAGTATATAATAAAGATACAACAAAGTCAGTAAGCTTTGAGGAAAACCTTCCAAACACACTATTGTAGCAGTGAGCAAAATATAATCAACTAAAAGAGAGATAATTATAACCTAATACTTTTAATTTAATATGCTTCCTATACATTGCTATGAACCTTGAACTCACATAGCACTGTCTATACAAATTAAATATTAATTAGTCAGCTACTTCATTGTACTATTTCTAATTGTGCCTTAAATTCTTTATAACTACGGAAATTCCAGTGGAGATTCCATTAAAAACTGAAAACAGAACTGCCACACGACCCAGCAATCCCACTGCTGGGCATACACCCTGGGAAAACCAGAATTGAAGGAGACAAATGTACCCCAATGTTCATTGAAGCACTGTTCACAACAGCTAGGACATGGAAGTAACATAGAGGTCCATCAGCAGACGAGTAGATAAAGAAGTTGTGGTACAAATGCACAATGGAATATTCCTCAGCTATAAAAAGGAATGCATTTGAGTCAGTTCTAATGAGGTGGATGAAACTGGTGCCTGTTATACAGAGTGAAGTGAGTCAGAAAGAGAAAGACAAATACTGTATATTAATGCATGTATATGGAATGGTTTTTTTCTAGTAGCCTTTGGAAAGGCTGGGAAAGATTGAGGGCAGGAGGAGAAGGGGACGATGGAGGATGAGATGGTTGGATGGCATCACTAACTCGACGGACATGAAGTTTGAACAAGCTCCAGGAGTTGATGATACACAGAGAAGCCTGGCGTGCTGCAGTCCTTGGTGTCACAAAGAGCCAGACACATCTGAGCGACTGAAACTGAACTGATGGAATTTAGAAAGACAGTAACGACAATCCTACAGGCAGGGCAGCAAAGGAGACACAGATGTAAAGAACAGACTTTTACACACAGTGGGAGAAGGCAAGGTGGGATATTTGAGAGAATAGCATTGAAACATGTATATTACCATATGTAAAACAGATGACTAGCACAAGAATGATGTATGAAGCAGGGCACCCAAAGCTGGTGCTCTGGGACAACCCAGAGGGATGGAGTGGGGAGGGAGGAGGAAGGGGAGCTCATGATGGGGGGACACAGGTATCCCTGTGGCCAATTCATGTTGATGTATGGCAAAAACCATCACAATATGTAAAGCAATTATCCTCCAATTAAAATAAATTAATTTAAAACAATTTAGTTTCTCCAACTAAAATGTCAGATCAATGAGGACAAAGACGTGTCTCACGTTCTCTACATATTTTGCTTCAGCTTACCTCTCTCATGGGTGTTTTACATATGATTTCTTCTATTACAGGATTTGGGGTTGGTTTATTTATTTACTTATTTATTTTTTTATTTGGTTGTGACAGATCTTATTCGTGGCATGTGGGATCTAGTTCCCTGATGAGGGCTCAAACCCAGGCCCCCTGCATTGGAAGCAGAGTTTTACTTACAGGACCACCAATTATACTGTTTTTAAGTTACAAAGGGCTTTCCTTGTAGCTCAGCTGGTAAAGAATCTGCCTCCAATGCAGGAAACCTGGGTTCGATTCTGGGTTGGGAAGATCCCCTGGATAGGGGAAAGGCTATCTACTCCAGTATTCTGGCCCAGAGAATACCATGGACTGTATAGTCCATGGGGTCACAAAGAGTTGGACACGACTGAGTGACCTTCACTTTCATTTAAGTTGCAAAACTATCATATAGTCACAGTAAAAAGCTAAAGAATACCAAAGTGTATAGGGAATTTCTCCTTCGTCTCTAATCTCAGCCCCTTCAGGAACCAATACTAAGAGTTTAGCAAGTACTGGCCCTACTTTTCTTTTGCTTGTTTTAAAAATTAAAGCTTTATACTGTTTGTCAGGCTTCCCTGATAGCTCAGTTGGTAAAGAATCATCCTGCAATGCAGTAGACCCCAGTTCGATTCCTGGGTTGGGAAGAGCCCCTGGGGAAAGGATAGGATACCCACTCCAGTATCCTTGGGCTTCCCTTGTGGCTCAGCTGGTAAAGAATCCACCTGCAATGTGGGAAACCTGAGTTCTATCCCTGGGTTGGGAAGATCCCCTGGAGAAAGGAAAGATATCCACCCCAGTATTCTGTCCTGAAGAATTCCACAGACTGTATAGTCCATAGGGTTGCAAAGAGTCAGACACGACTGAGCAACTTTCACTCACTGTTTGTCAACACGAAGTGACAACAGTGTGACCTTAGTGAAAGCACCTATCCCCTTGGGCCTCTGCTTCCTCTTCTACAAAATAGGAGAGGTACAACACATGAACTCTAAGGATTCTTCCACCATTAAAACTGCATCATTGTTTTCTATCAAGCTATAATAGTCATTTCCAAAATTATATTTCATTAAAGCACAACATGATTCCTATGGAGACAAGCTGCGTCTATTAGGAATAACATCTCAGTAATTAGATATTATTAGTACCACAAACACCTAATGTGAATATTAAGTGCTTCACTAGGGAATTCAAAGCATTCAACCTGCTCTTATTAACTCTATAAATAATGTTTTAAGCAAACTGCTATTACATCTATTTTTTTTTCAAGGAGCTCACAATCTAGTATGGGAGGAAAATAACAGACAATTACAACCTGTATGGTAAGTTCTATGATAGCTGTTAGTATAGAAGGTTAACAAAGCACAGAGAAGACACATCCAACATTATTTATTGACCCAAAATTTGAAATCAAACCTCCTGAGAATAAGATAATAGTGTTATCATATTAATAATTACCATATTATAGCAGCTGTTTATCGAAGGCTTCCGGACATTTACTATTTTGTTGCATCCACATTTTAAAAACAATCTCCATATAACAAATGACAAAACTGGTTTCCAGAAAGTAGAAGTGATTTGTTCAAACCACATAACTAGTAGGCCATGACTCTGACTCCAAAACTACATAGTCACTTAACGTTATAATTTGTCACTTTCTGGCCTATCAGTCATTGCTGTTCAACTGCTAAGTCATGACCAATTCTTTTCAATCCCATGGACTGAAGTATGCCAGGCTCTTCTGTCCTTAACAATCTCCCAGAGTTTGCTCAAATAATGTCCATTGAGTAGGGGATGCTATCTAACGATTTCATCCTCTGCTGCCCCCTCTCCTTTTGCCTATCAGAAAAAAATTATAAACTACTAGTGTGGTCCTGGGTATGTCACGCACTTCAAAAAGCCTACTTTTCACATTTAAGACAGACAAATATACCTGCTTATAGTTTCACTATGTTAATATACAGTTAAAATGAAAAAGTCTCACAGGGAAAGGACAGTGCAAACTATAGAGTAGTTGCCAATTATACATTATATGAAACAGTGAACTGGTTCAAAATTGGGAAAGGGCTAAGTCAAGGCTGTATACGGGTCACCCTGCTTATTTAACTTACATGCATATTACAACATGCAAATACTGGACTCAATGGATCACAAGCTGGAATCAAGATTGCCAAGTTGAGTTCCAGTTCAGCTGCTCAGTTGTGTTTGACTCTTTCAACCCCATGGACCCATGCTTCCCTGACCACTATCAACTCAAGGAGCTTGCTCAAATTCATGTCCATTGAGTCTGTGATGCCATCCAACCACCTCATCCTCTGTTGAACCCTTCTCCTCCCATCTTGAATCTTTCTCAGCATCATGGTCTTTTCCACTGAGTCCATTCTTCACATCAGGTGGCCAAACTATTGGAGTTTCAGCTTCAGCATCAGTCCTTGCAATGAATATTCACGACATATTTCCTATAGGATCGACTGGTTGGATTTCCTTGCAATCCAAGGGACTCTCAAGATTCTTCTCCAACACCACAGTTCAGAAGCATCAATTTTTCAGAGCTCAGCTTTCTTTATACTCCAATTCTTACATCCATATATCCATAGCTTTAACTAGATGGACCTTTGTTGGCAAAGCAATGTCTCTACTTTTTAATGTGCTGTCTAGGTTGTTCACAGCTTTTTTCCAAGGAGTAAGCCATGAAATTAAAAGACACTTACTCCTTGGAAGAAAAGTTATGACCTACCTAGATAGCATATTGAAAAGCAGAGACATTACATGCCAACAAAGGTCCGTCTAGTCAAGGCTATGGTTTTCCTGTGGTCATGTACGGATGTGAGAGTTGGACTGTGAAGAAAGCTGAGCACCGAAGAATCGATGCTTTTGAACTGTGGTGTTGGAGAAGACTCTTTAGAGTGCCTTGGACTGCAAGGAATCCAACCAGTCCATTCTGAAGGAGATCGGCCCTGGGATTTCTTTGGAAGGAATGATGCTAAAGCTAAAACTCCAGTACTTTGGCCACCTCATGCGAAGAGCTGACTCATTGGAAAAGACTTTGATGCTGGGAGGGATTAGGGGTAGGAGGAGAAGGGGACAGAGGATGAAATGGCTGGATGGCATCACCAACTCGATGGACATGAGTCTGAGTGAATTCCAGGAGTTGGTGATGGACAGGGAGGCCTGGCATGCTGCAATTCATGGGGTCGCAAAGAGTTGGACGTGATTGAGCAACTGAACTGAAGTGTCTTTTAATTTCATGGCTACAATCATCATTTGCAGTAATTTTGGAGCCCCCCCCCAAATAAACTCTGTCACTGTTTCCACTGTTTCCCCATCTATTTCCCATGAAGTGATGGGACCGGATGTCATAATCTTAGTTTTCTGAATGTTGAGTTTTAAGCCAACTTTTTCACTTTCCTCTTTCACTTTCATCAAGAGGTTCCTTAATTCCTCTTCACTTTATGCCACAACGGTGGTGTCATGTGCATATTTGAGGTTATTGATATTTCTCCCGGCAATCTTGATTCCTTCATCTAGCCCAGCATTTCTCATGATGTACTCTGCAATAAGTTAGATAAGCAGGGTGACAATCTACAGCCTTGACATACTCCTTTCCCAGTCTGGAACCAGTCTGTTGTTCCATGCCCAATTCTAAATGTTGCTTCTTGACCTGCACACAGATTCTCAGGAGGCAACTCAGGTGGTCTGGTAATCCCATTTCTTTCAAAATTTTCTACAGTTTGTTGTGATCCACACAGTCAAGGGCTTTGGCATAGTCAATAAAGCAGAAATAGATGCTTTTCTGGAACTCTCTTGCTTTTTCGATGATCCAACGGATGTTGGCAATTTGATCTCTGGTTCCTCAGCCCTTTATAAATCCAGCTTCAACATCTGGAAATTCATGGTTCACATACTGTTGAAGACTGGCTTGGAGAATTTTGAGCATTACTTTACTACATGTGAGATGAGTGCAACTGTGCAGTAGTTTGAGCATTCTTTGGCATTGCCTTTCCTTGGAATTGGAATGAAAAGTGACCTTTTCCATTTCTGTGGCCACTGTTGCATCTTCCAAATTTGCTGGTATATGGCGTGCAGCATTTTCAAAGCATCATCTTTTAGGATTTGAAATAGCTCAACTGGAATTCCATCAACTCCACTAGCTTTGTTCATAGTGAAGCTTCCTAAGGCCCACTTGCCTTCGCATTCCAAGATGTCTGGCTCTAAGTAAGTGATCACATCATTGTGATTATCTGGGTCATGAAGGCCTTTTTTGTATAGTTCTTCTGTGTATTCTTGCCACTTCTTAATATCTTCTGCTTCTGTTAGGTCCATACCATTTCTGTAGATTGCCAGGGGAAATATCAATAATCTCCGATATGCAGATGACACCACCATTATGGCAGAAAGGAGGAATTAAACAGCCCAACCAGTCCATTCTGAAGGAGATCAACCATTTCTTTGGAAGGAATGATGCTAAAGCTGAAACTCCAGTACTTTGGCCACCTCATGTGAAGAGTTGACTCATTGGAAAAGACTCTGATGCTGGGAGGGATTGGGGGCAGGAGGAGAAGGAGATAACAGAGGATGAGATGGCTGGATGGCATCACTGACTCGACGGACGTGAGTCTGAGTGAACTCTGGGAGTTGATGATGGACAGGGAGGCCTGGCGTGCTGCAATTCTTGGGGTCGCAACGTCGGACACAACTGAGCAACTGAACTGAACTGATGAAGGTGAAAGAGGAGAGTGAAAAACCTGGCTTGAAAATCAACATTCAAAAAACAAAGATCAGAACATCCAGTTCTATCACTTCACAGCAAATAGATGAGGAAACAATGGAAACAGTGACAGATTTTATTTTCTTGGGCTCCAAAAATCACTGTGGAAGGTGACTGCAGCCATGAAATTAAAAGACACTTGTTCCTTGGAAGAAAAGCAATGACAAACCTAGACAGCATATTAAAAAGCAGTGACATCACTTGCCCAAAAAGGCCCTTATAGTCAAAGCTATGGTTTTTCCACATATGGATGTGAGAGCTGGACAATAAAAAAGGCTGAGCATCAAAGAATTGATGCCTTCAAACTGTGGTGTTGGAGAAGACTCTTGAGAGTCCCTTGGACAGCAAAGAGATCAAACCAGTCAGTCCTAAAGGAAATCAGCCCTGAATATTCATTCGAAGTGTTGAAGCTGAAGATCCAATACTTTGGCCACCTGATGCGAAAAGCTGACTCACTGGAAAAGATCCTAATGCTGGGAAAGATTGAAGGCAGGAGGAGAAGGGGACGACAGAGGATGAGATGGTTGGATGGCATCACCAACTCAATGGACATGAGTTTGAGCAAGCTCCAGGAGATGATGAAGGACAGGGAAGCCTTGCATACTACAGTCCATGGTGTCCCAGAGTCAGGCACAACTGAAAGACTGAACAATAACTGCCAGTATTATTAAGAAGTGAAGTTTGACCTTCCACATTGCCCAGCCAGTGTTTTACTCGAAACAGAGCTTGACACAGCTTTTAATACCACATTAGCATCTATATGGGCTTCCTTGTTGGCTCAGTGGTAAAGAATCTGTCTGTCAATGTAGATGACCTGGGTTCAATCCCTGGGTAGAGAAAATCCCTGGAGAATGAAATGGCAACTCACTCCAGTATTTTTGCCTGGGAAATCCCATGGACAGGATACTGGTAAACTACAGTCCATGGGGTCACAAACCAGTAAGTGACTAAACCAAACAACCAAAGCATCCATACAAACACCAAAAACTCTGCATATCTTGTATGGTTTTAGGCTTAATTGATGAAGAAAAGGAGAGGAAAAAAAGGATTATATGTTAATGTCCTGCAAAAGGAAACCATTTTACTTTTTTAGTCCATAAAAATCATAATTCTACATATCTCCATGAAGACCATGGATAAAAAAGAGGAAAAGAGGCAGGGAACTGACCAGTATTGGTTAACGAACACTGTCTCTTATTAAACTTATGCTATTAAAATTGAGAAGTGACAGTATGACAGACAGAATAAACAGAACTACAACAAAGAAGAAAAGCTGTAATTAAATAATTTTTAGAATACACATAAACTCTAAAAACTACATAATTTCATAAAATTGAAATGCTACCCATCTTATGGAATTAAAAGTAAAAAAGATAGTTGGAAAGTCTTCTATATAAGAATTGTTGGAATCATTTTTTACCTTATTAAAGTTATCAGGTAGAGAAAGATATACAGGCATTCCTCACTATACACAGCAGTGTGGAACCATAAAATAACCATACAAGCTGAAACTGCATTGTGATCTTATAGACAATGGGAAGCATTATGACTGTCCTGTGACCTGTGAATATTTTGTCAAAACTTTAAAAATGCTCATCAATTACAAATATACAGGGAAATTTTTTTTAAAGTAAAACTATTATTTAGTACTTTATATTTTAAAGCACTTAGAAATATTAAAACTGAAATATTTTATTTCTTTGGAAAAGTTATTAAGAATAGTTTAAACAGTGTTTACATGGAAAAGACCCTGATGCTGGGAAAGACTGAAGGCAAAAGGAGAAGAAGGTGGTAAAGGATGAGATGGCTGGATAGCATCACTGACTCAATAGACATGAATGTGGACAAACTCCAAAGATGGTGAGGGACAGGGAGGCCTGGCATGCTGCAGCCCATGGGGTCACAAAGAGTGAGACACAACTTAGTGAGCGAACAACAACAAAACAGTTGTTTGCTTTCTTCTCATGTGATAAACAATACAGAATAAGCATTTTTTTCCTACGCCTTGGGAAACAGTCATACTCCATTCTAACTTTGAATGAGCTTCCAGTATTTTATCCTTTGCACTTTTACTTCTCTGAGAGCTCCGTTTACATGAAGTTTTTGCTGGTTTGACTTCCCAGGACATTCATCCTTTTCATCAAACCACTTGCCTTATTTATGTTGATAAGCTCATCTTTACTAAGCTCCTCTAGCTGTATACCTAGTGTCAACATTCCCACAGTCATCTATTTCTTCTATAACTCACTTATGCCCTATTCAAATCCTGCCAAGTTATTTGTACAGTGCAGTGAACATTTTGTCACACAACACAAATACAACTCACTGTTACTTCCTGTCAGGATGTGTGAATGTTTTCAATTGTATGCCTTCATGTCATATCTCTTCCAAAACTCAGCTAAAGAAATTGTATGATTTCCAGTTTCTTATAATTACCATTTATTTCAGTGTTGCAACTAAGTGCAAAACTGTGGCATGAAGACTAGCAAAACCTAGATTTTATTTTTTACTGCAGTCTTCAATCCAGCATAAAAATAAACACTCCATTTCAATCATAAGAAGCTTTCTATTTCTAGTGTAATTTAAACTAAAAAAATGTTGAAATGCCTTTATCATATGTTTGTTGTATATCAGACTTTTTCAATATGCTTCATACTGTAGCTTCATGCAGAGCTAGGTCTCATCCTATCTTCATTTTGCTGTCATCATTTTCTTTTTTTTTTAATTTTTTATTGAAGTATAGTTGATTTACTGCAGTCACCATTTTCAAATCCTCTAAGATAACATGGAATTTCATTTTCAATATTATCACTTTTCATTGGTTTGCTGCAATCATCTTTGTTGGCTACCTCTTTCAATTATTCATTATTATAAAATGTTACATGGGTTTATCATTGAGAGACTAAGGAGGCAAAACAACAATACACTTTGCTGTCTATGCGTGAACTAAATAACAGATGCACCATAACCAATCATCAACATACTCTGAAAGAAGTGATGTTAACAATCACTGGATAAGCATTTATGTAGTGACTATGAACTGAAGAGCTAACAGCAAAGTCTACATTTTATGCAATTACTCACAATTAATATACCATAGTTAACAAAAATTTGAACCATGTGGCTAGGGGACTGGTATTCTTTAACTAAACCATGGTAACATAAATCCATGCATATTATATCTGCAGAACAAAGACTGCACGCATATACACATAGGTTCCAAATAAATAGAAGCAACGTTTTGCCTTCTCACAGGGGTAGTTTACTAGATTCTGCAAGCTATTCTGATTTCTGGTTATCACTCACAAAGCACCAGCAGTCTCAGAAAAAAGCATGACTGTGGTAGTACTATTAGTACCACCAATATTAATAGTACTGGTATTAGCAGTATAGCAAGCATTTATTTGTTTCAGGGACTATTTCAAATACTTAACAAGTATCACCTAATTTTATCCTCCCAACATTCTTAAGAAGTATCATTCACAATTTACAACCTAGAAACTGAAGCACAGAGAAGTTAAATAATTTGATCAAGTCACTGTAGAGCAGGGTTTCAAACCCAGATGAGAGGATTCCATAGATGTGAACCTTAAAAATCTTGCTTACTTCAGTGCCTTCAATAACAGAAAGAGTAAGTTTCATCATTAGGAATTATACTCATTAGCAAGAGAGATTTAAAAGTTGGTTATTTTTTTCTTTTCATTCATCAGGTAGGAAATTTTATTTGTTCCCCAAAGATTTTTAGAACAATAAAACTAATTACTATGAAAAAAAATTTTAATAGATGGTTAGGATTGTCTTAAATCTGCTACCAGTGCAGAGAATTTAACCTATAGGAAAGTTATGAAAGAATAGATAGTATCTTTAGGTCCATTACTGAAAAAAGTATCAGTCAATAAGCTTCAAGAAAATACAACAACCTCCACACCTTTCTTCGACAATAATGTCCCATTAACTCTCACACTCGTAATGGATAAAAATTTGAAATGATTCAAATATGAATACTTTTTACTAACTCTCTTCAAATTAAAAAAATGAGAAATTAGCTATAGTCAAAAATATATTATTAAAAAATGATCACAACAATCAAAATCTAAAACTTGGCTTAATCACTGCTAAAAACATTTAGTAAATCAATTATTTTGCTTTATTATTCAATAATAGTAATATGGGAAATTTGAGTAGTGATACAGTTGGGCTTTTACATGTATCAGGTTTATACATCAAAATAATCAAAAGCCAAACTACAAATATTTTTAGAATTGAGTATAATTTTAAAACATAAAAAAAAAGAAAAAAAAACATTTTCTCCCTATACTGCTGGTTAAAAAGGGCCCATTTTCTCTTTCATAAACATAAAGCAAATGAAGCTGGATTTGAGCCAAACGACAGCAAAAAAAATTATAAATTCAATTTGATGAGAGAGTTTAAGGCATAAGTAAGTTAACATGCATGCTCAGTCATGTCCAACTCTTTGCAACCCAATGGACCGTAGCCCACCAGGCTCCTCTGATCATTGAATCTTCCAGGCAATAATACTGGAGTGGGTTGTCATTTCCTTCTCCAGGGAATCTTTCTGACCCAGGGATCAAATCTGTGTCTCTACTGTCTTCTGCATTGGCAGGTGGATTCTTTTCCACTGTGCCACCTGGGAAGAACTATAAGCAAGTTCACTTTTTAACAAAAAAAAATACCAGTGATTCCACCTGGAGTTCCTGCTCCTTTTTCCTTTTCTTCTAATTATTTTTCTTTTATATAGACATTTTCATCTATGTCTATGCACATATTTTTCTTTATCCCTTTCCTCGAGAGTTTTATCTTTCTTTATATGATGAGAAGTAGAGCAGATATAATTTACTGATGAATCAGATGTGCAGGGAAAGAAAAAGAAGTCAAGGATGACTCCAAGTTTTCAACCTGAGTAACTGGAAAGATCAGACTATAAATCATAATGCTGGGGGGAGACTACAGGAGGGACAGGTTTGTGAAAAGGTGTGGGGTCTAGACTTTGACTAGACAGTGACTAGACAGTGACTTTGAGACACCAAAGAAGTAAAGTTGCAGGATACATGAATGAGGAACATAGAGGTCTGAGACCTGAGGTGAAAGGTGAAAAGCTGGAAGTTATCTATTTTACAGATATGTTTAAAGGAATGAGATTGGATGAGTTAACCTCAGGAGTGAGTGTGGTAGCAGAAAGAATAGAATCACATCATCAAGAAGGCAAAATGGATTAAAAATCTAGTGTACAAGTTGGAAGTTGGCCATAGGAACATGGACATTTCATCCAGAGTAATAAGAGAGAAAGCAGATCTATAATACAGAAGAAAAAGACAGGTAGACAAAGTGATGGGAATATCTAAAGTTCTATTCTTACTGCTTCTATTGTCTTAAAAGATCACTGGCTGAAAATAAACACAGTAGAAGATATGATGGAGGTTTAATGAGAAGGTGTAAAATTATCTAGGAAAGAGATTAACAGCTTGTCTAGTAAAATCAAATAGGAATGCTATCAACACTAAGGTATACCTAAGGTTATGGTCAATCAGCACATTTATATACAGTTTTGTTTTGTTTCTTCCCCAGCAGCGTTCACTTATACCACTGGTGTTGGTACAAAGGTGCAGAAAGCTAGAATTAACTAGAGCTGGGAATATGCCAGGCATGTAGGAAGACGAGAAAGAGAGTAAAGGAGTTTGTGGAAGTATATGAAGTAATAATTTGTACAGATAAATAACAGAATCTAAGTTGTTAAGGAGATAAGTAAAAACATGAAGTGAGGGGGTAAGAGACATTAAAACAAATGTATAGGTTGATAGGACCAACCATAGACTAACAGTAACATTAATTAGAAAATTAATGGTATTAAGAAAACAGAAGTGACTTACAGCAATGAGGTAGTGAGAAAAATAACGTGAGAAGCCAGGCTTCAAGAATATGTGAACCATGAACTTGCAGATGTTCAAGCCGATTTTAGAAAAGGCAGAGGAACCAGAGATTAAATTGCCAACATCTGCTGGATCATCAAAAAAGCAAGAGAGTTTCAGAAAAATATCTATTTCTGCTTTATTGACTATACCAAAGCCTTTCACTGTGGATCACAATAAACTGTGGAAAATTCTTCAAGAGATAGAAATACCAGACCACCTGACCTGCCTCTTGAGAAACCTGTATGTAGGTCAGGAAGCAACAGTTAGAACTGGACATGGAACAGACTGATTCCAAATAGGAAAAGGAGTACGTCAAGGTTGTATATTGTAACCCTGCTTATTTAACTTATATGCAGAGTACATCATGAGAAACATTGGGCTATAAGAAGTACAAGCCGGAATCAGATTGCCAGGAGAACTATCAATAATCTCAGATATGCAGATGACACCACCCTTATGGCAGAAAGCAAGGAAGAACTAAAGAGCCTCTTGATGAAAGTGAAAGAGGAGAGTGAAAAAGTTGGCTTAAAGCTCAACATTCAGAAAACTAAGATCATGGCATCCAGTCCCATGACTTCATGGCAGATAGATGGGGAAACAGTGGAAACTGTCTCACTTTATTTTGAGGGGCTCCAAAATCACTGCAGATGGTGACTGCAGCCCTCAAATTAAGATGCTTGCTCCTTGGAAGGAAAGTTATGACCAACCTAGACAGCATATTAAAAAGCAGAGACATTACTTTGTCAACAAAGGTCCATATAGTCAAAGCTATGGTTTTTCCAGTAGTCATGTATGGATGTGAAAGTTGGACTATAAAGAAAGCTGAGTGCTGAAGAATTGATGCTTTTCAACTGTGGTGTTGGAGAAGACTCTTTGAGAATCCCTTGGACTGCAAGGAGATCTAACCAGTCCATCCTAAAGGAGATCAGTTCTGAGTGTTCATTCGAAGGATTAATGCTAAAGTTGAAACTCCAATACTTTGGCCACCTGATACAAAGAGCTGACTCATTTGAAAAGACCCTGATGCTGGGAAAGACTGAAGGCAGAAGGAAAAGGGGTCAACAGAGGTTGAGATGGTTGGATGGCATCACCGACTCGATGGACATGAGTTTGGGTAGGCTCCAGGAGTTGGTGATGGACAGGGAGGCCTGGCGTGTTGTGGTTTATCAGGTCGCATAGAGTCAGACACGACTGAGCGACTGAACTGAACTGAAAAGGGATGACTAAACTTAGTAAAATGTATTAAAAATAGATAAAATCAAGTTAATAATTACAGCACAAATACAGTATTCCACACAGAAAACTTTCACGTTTGTTAATTATTGCCTAAACTCCTACTAAATAAAAAGAACATTTTATGTAGTTCTGCTTCCTTTCAAATAAACCAAAATCTTTCAAAAAAAAAGAAAAACTGTTGCCATTTACAATAAGAACAAAATATTAGTAATTAAATAATGTTTACTAAGTGATATAAAATAATTGTATCCATGGGTACAATAGCTCTCTCAGCTCTTCTCCCCCAAAAAAAGTCATACAAAAGGGTCAAATAGAAAAGCTTTAAGACTAACAAGAAGCCCTACTGCCTCTTATTAGCTGTTTCTTAGCAGGCAAAATAACACACTTTAGTTCCTTCCTTTGTCAAAAAAGAGTAAATAAAAAGATAATTTTTTTGTTTTCCCTGCTGGCTCAGTGGTAAAGAATCTGCCTACCAATGCAGGAAACATGGGTTTGATCCCTCATCCAGGACGATTCCACAGACTTAGAAAACAAACTTACAGTTGTTCGGAGAAGGATGGGGAGAAGAGATAGTTAGGGAATTTGGGATGGACACGTACACACTTCTATATGTAAAATGGATAACAACGTATAGTACAAGGAACTTCGCTTGGTGTTATGTGGCAGCCTGGATGGGAGGAGAGTTTGGGGGAGAATGGATACATGTATATGTATGGCTGACTTCCTTTGCTATTCACCTAAAACTATCACAACACTGTTAATCCAGCTATAACCCATTAAAAAGTTTTTTTCTATCACAATTTGAGATAAGAAATGATTCCATTTAACTTTGACTTGAATGAACTCTGACCTGTTTGTACTATATTTTCTAAAGGTCTGGGGTTAAATTATACGTTTTTATTTGAACAGCAAAACACAACTATCAGTTAAAAAGACTAAGTATAGCAACTCACTCCAGTATTCATGCCTGGGAAATCCCACGGACAGAGAAGCCTGGCGGGCTACAGGCCATGGGGTCACAAAAGAATTGGATACAACTGATCGAATAAACAACAATGTGGCATCTATTTCCTGCTGCTACTGCTGCTGAGTCACTTCAGTCGTGTCCGACTCTGTGTGACCCCATAGACGGCAGCCCACCAGGCTCCCTGATCCCTGGGATTCTCCAGGCAAGAACACCGGAGTGGGTTGCCATTTCCTTCTCCAGTGTAGAAAGTGAACAGAGAAAGTGAAGTCGCTCAGTCGTGTCCGACCCTAAGCGACCCCATGGACTGCGGCCTTCCAGGCTCCTCCATCCATAGGATTTTCCAGGCAAGAGTACTGGAGTTGGGTAGGTGAACTATATCGTATACTATTATTAGCATTTTCCAGTGCATTTTGTTTTCCCTGGAGCGAAATGATTTTCCAGTGTTTTTATATTGGCTTAATTTTTCTATGTACTTAACAGTAATTCAAATTCTAACACTTTATTATGTAAATCTCTTTTACAAATGTTTTGGTACTGTGGGTGTTGTGTTAAATTTGTCTTCTTGAGGAAATCACTTCTGAAGACGGCTCTAAAAATGTGGGTTCACTGTTCTCTTGGCCTGGGTCCCCATTACTGTCACCCTCAGGACTACTTCTGATTCTGTCTTGCATTGGATATTCTGAATCCTGGACCCCATGTATGTATTTATTTAATTCAAAACCTCATTTTTTGGTAGAGGAGACATTCTTCAGTAGTTTCCCAATAAAAGGAGTTTGGGAGATTGAAAAAAAAAAAAGACTATCTAAAATAAACATTTTCCCCCCAGAAATGTATCAGGAACTTTATCTACCAGACTGACTAATTTCGTTAGATACTAGTTCAATTAGTTACTGTCAGTATAAGTCCAAATAGGGGAGAGAGTACGAAAATAATTTGAACAGGGAAATCGTATTAATAAAAAAAAAAAAAGTATATAATAAGAGAGTGACTACAAAGAGAATTTTTAAAACTATCCTAAAGCTGAGGAAGAGAAACCCAAAGAAGAGCAAATCAAGAAAGAAGATCCTTTCCCTAAAGCTGGCAGTCTGATCTCACTGTAGAAGGTATGACTGTAGACCAGTGGATGACGAAGAAGCTTTATGGACTGCCCCGGCAAAGCAGGACCACAAGAGAACAGGAAATATCCTCTAAGATGCAGGCAGCCAATGTCAGCAGGCAGGTGAATGAAGAAAATCAGGACTCCTGGAGGCAGCTCAGAGGCAGAGCTGTGTCTGTTTCTCGAAGACCACTGAGGAAGACCTCAATGAGCCAGGACCTAGACTATGAGTTCACAGAGGGAATGCTCAAACTGTGTGCACAGCTGGACCACAACACCACTGGATGTACCAGAATCTTGTAGCAAGAGCAGGTAGCAATCACAACACATCAGAATGAAGAACACAAGTCCCTTCCTCAGGGTATCTCTGCAGCATCCTCTACTGGCACAATTTAACATTGTGTGTGTTCAGAGGCTCAGTCATATCCAACTATTTATGACCCCATGGACTGTAGACCACCAGGCATCTCTGTCCATGGGATTTTCCCTGCCAGGATACCGGAGTGGATTGCCATTTCCTCCTCCAGGAATTTAATAATGTACTTGCTCCAAAAAATAAATGCATAAAATTGGACTAATGAAGATCAAGCGAAGAAGTGACAATTGCTCAGTTGTGGCCAACTCTTTGCAAGTCCATGGACTGTAGCTTGCCAGTGGAATTCTCTAGGCTAGAATACTGGAGTGGGTAGCTGCTCCCTTCCAGATCAAGTATGAGGGTAGAACTGGAATGTGAACCGAGAACTTTCAGATGTACTAGCTGAACTTATGCTGGATCACAGAAAAAGGAAGGAAATTAAAAAAAAAAAAACTCTACTTCTGCTTCATTTCCTATGCTAAAGTTTTGACTGTGTGGATCACAACAAACTGGAAAATTCTTAAAGAGATGGGAATACCAGACCACCTGCCCTGCCTCCTGAGAAACCTATATGCAGTTCAAGAAATAACAGTTGGAATCACAGGGAACAACAGACTAGTTCAAAATAGGGAAAGGAGTACACCAAGGTTGTATATTGTCACCCTGCTTATTTAACTGATATGCAGAGTAAGACATACAAAATGCTGGGCTGGATGACTCACAGGCTGGAATCAAGATTGTCAGGGAAAACATCAACAACCTCAGATATGCAGCTGATACCACTTCAATGGCAGAAAATGAAGAGGAACTAAAGAGACTCTCGATGAAGGTGAAGGATGAAGCTAAGAGGAGAGAGTGAAAAGCTGGCTTAAAACTCAACATTCAAAAAATGAAGATCATGACATCCAGTCCTATCATTTCATGGCAAGTGGAAATTGTCAGATTTCATTTTCTTGGGCTCCAAAATCAATGTGGACGGTGACTGCAGCCACGAAATTAAAAGACACTTGCTTCTTGGAAGAATAACTATGACAAACCTAGACACTGTATTAAAAACTAGAGATATCACTTTGTCAAGAAAGGTCCGTATAGTCAGAGCTATGGTTTTTCCAGTAGTCACATACGAATGTGAGAGTTGGACCATAAAGAACACTGAGGGCCAAAGAATTGATGCTATCGAACTGTGGTGTTGGAGAAGACTCTTGAGAGTCCCTTGAACAGCAAGATCAAACCAGTCAACGCTAAAGGAAATCAACCCTGAATATTCATTGGAAAGACCAATACTGAAGCTGAAACTTGAATACTTTGGCCACCTGATGTGAACGGCAGACTCATTAGAAAAGATCCTGATGCTGGGAATGATTGAGGGCAAGAGGAAAAGGGGATGACAGAGGATGAGACAGTCGGATGGCATCCCTGACTCAATGGAGAGGAGTCTGAGCAAACTCCAGGAGACAGTGAAGGACAGGGAAGCCTGGCGTGAAGTTCATGGGGCACAAAGAATCAGACATGACTTAGTGACTGAAGGGAGGATACAGTTAAAATACATCATCTCTTTTAATTACTTAATAGCCACATTATAAGTCAAATTTTCTTTTCCTAATGTAAATCAAGAATGTAAGTTGGTACAGATCCACTCAAGATAAATCTTGGTACAGATACACTCAACAATAAAACTGGATCTTGGTACAGACAATATGGAAAACACAATGAAGGCGGCTCGAAGAGTTAAAACTAGATCTCCTATATGATTCAGCATTCCAATTCTAATTATACACACAAGGAAATGAAAACAGGATATCAAAGAGATGAATGCACCCATGTTTATTGCAGCATTATTCACAATAGCCATAATATGGAACAACCTAAGTGTCCAGCAACAGACAAATACATAAAGAGGATGCGGCATACGGGCTTCCCTGATGGCTCAGAGATAAAGAATCCACCTGCCAAGGCAGGAGACTCAGGATCAATCCCTGGTCTGGGAAGATCCCACATGACATGGAGCAACTAAGCCCAGGCACAACTATTGAGCCTGTGCTCCAGAGCCCAGAAGTTGCACCTACTGAGCCCACGACCACAACTACGCAAGTCCACGTGACCTAGACCCAACAAGAAGCCACTGCAATGAAAAGCCTGCGCACCACAACTACAGAGTAGCCCCCGCTTGCTGCAACTACAGAAAAGACTGCATGGCAATGAAGATCCTGCACAGCCAAAAATAAAACAATCAGTTCAGTTCTGTTGCTCAGTCATTTCCGACTCCCTGCGACCCCATGAATCACAGCACACCAGGCCTCCCTGTCCATCACCAACTCCCAGAGTTCACTCAGACTCAGGTCCATTGAGTCCATAATGCCATCCAGCCATCTCATCCTCGGTCATCCCCTTCTCATCCTGCCCCCAATCCCTCCCAGCATCAGAGTCTTTTCCAATGAGTCAACTCTTTGCACGAGGTGGCCAAAGTACTGGAGTTTCAGCTTCAGCATCATTCCCTCCAAAGAAATCCCAGGGATGATCTCCTTCAGAATAGACTGGTTGGATCTCCTTGCAGTCCAAGGAACTCTCAAGAGTCTTCTCCAACACCACAGTTCAAAAGCATCAATTCTTCAGCGCTCAACTTTCCTCACAGTCCAACTCTCACATCCATACATGACTATGGGAAAAACCATAGCCTTGACTAGACGGACCTTTGTTGGCAAAGTAATGTCTCTGCTTTTAAATATGCTATCTAGTTTGGTCATAACTTTTCTTCCAAGGAGTAAGCGTCTTTTAATTTCATGGCTGCAGTCACCATCTGCAGTGATCTTGGAGCCCATAAATATAAAGTCTGACACTGTTTCCACTGTTTCCCCATCTATTTTCCATGAAGTGACGGGACAGATGCCATGATCTTAGTTTTCTGAATGTTGAACTTTAAGCCAACTGTTTCACTCTCTACTTTCACTTTCATCAAGAGACTTTTCCTCTTCACTTTCTGCCATAAGGGTAGTGTCATCTGCATATCTGAGGTTATGGATATTTCTCCCAGCAATCTTGATTCCAGCTTGTGCTTCTTCCAGTCCAGCATTTCTCATGATGTACTCTGCATATAAGTTAAATTATGAACAGTATGAAAAGGCAAAATGATAGGATACTGAAAGAGGAACTCCCCAGGTCAGTAGGTGCCCAATATGCTACTGGAGATCAGTGGAGAAATTACTCCAGAAAGAATGAAGGGATGGAGCCAAGGCAAAAACAATACTCAGTTGTGGAAGTGACTGGTCATAGAAGCAAGGTCCGATGCTCTAAAGAGCAGTACTGCACAGGAACCTGGAATGTTAGGTCCATGCATCAAGGAGAATTGGAAGTGGTCAAACAGAAAGTGGCAAGAGTGAACGTCGACGTTCTAGGAATCAGCAAACTAAAATGGACTGGAATGGGTGAATTTAACTCAGATGACCATTATATCTACTACTGAGGGCAGGAATCCCTTANCAGGTCCATGAATCAAGGCAAATTGGAAGTGGTCAAACAAGAGATGGCAAGGGTGAACGTCGACATTCTAGGAATCAGCAAACTAAAATGGACTGGAATGGGTGAATTTAACTCAGATGACCATTATATCTACTACTGAGGGCAGGAATCCCTTAGAAGAAATGGAGTAGCCATCATGGTCACAAAAGAGTCTGAAATGCAGTACTTGGATGCAATCTCAGAAACGACAGAATGATCTCTGTTCGTTTCCAAGGCAAACCATTCAATATCACCATAATCCAAGTCTATGCCCCAACCAGTAATGCTGACGAAGCTGAAGTTGAACGGTTTTATGAAGACCTACAAGACCTTTTAGAACTAACACCCAAAAAAGATGTCCTTTTCATTCTAGGAGACTGGAATGCAAAAGTAGGAAGTCAAGAAACACCTGGAGTAACAGGCAAATTTGGCCTTGGAATACGGAATAAAGCAGGGCACAAACTAATAGAATTTTGCCAAGAAAATGCACTGGTCATAGCAAACACCCTCTTCCAACAACACAAGAGAAGACTCTACACATGGACATCACCAGATGGTCAACACCGAAATCAGATTGATTATATTCTTTGCAGCCAAAGATGGAGAAGCTCTATACAGTCAATAAAAACAAGACCAGGAGCTGACTGTGACTCAGATCATGAACTCCTTATTGCCAAAATCAGACTTAAATTTAAGAAAGTAGGGAAAACCACTAGAACATTCAGGTATGACCTAAATCAAATCCCTTATGATTATACAGCAGAAGTAAGAAATAGATTTAAGGGCCTAGATCTGATAGATAGAGTGCCTGATGAACTATGGACAGAGGTTCGTGACATTGTACAGGAGACAGGGATCAAGAGCATCCCAATGGAAAAGAAATGCAAAAAAAGAAAAAAATTAAGTTAATTAATTTTTTTAAAGAAAGGGTGTACAGTGGAATATTATTCAACTATGAGAAAGAGGGAAATCTCACCATTTGCAACAATAAAAGTGGGTCTTGAGGACATTATGCTAGTGACATTAAGCCAGATAGAGACAGACAAAACAGCATGATATCACTTATATGAAGAATCTAAAAAAGTCAAACTCGTAAAAACAGAGAATAAACTGGTGGTTACTGGGGAGCAGGGGAATAGGAGAGATGTTGTTTCAGAGTACAAACTTGTAACCAGAGGTAAATAAGCCTTGAAGATCTAACACACAGTATAGTTAAAACAGACAACACTGTTAAGAGACTAGACCTTAATCATTCCAATCACAAAAAATAACTGATAAATATGTGATGTGACAGAGGGACTAATGCTACAACTGCAATCATATTACAATATATAAACATCAAATCAACATGTTGTACACTTTAAGTTTACACAATGTTATATGTCAAATATATTTCAATTTTCAAAAAAATTACTGCATTTGAACAATCTGGAACTCTTCTCTGCTAGGACCTGGTAGCCTCTTTGTCCACAACTATCTTGATCAGTCACCTTAAGTTAAATAAAGCTAAGTAAAGGTCTTTTGCCACTGGAAAAATAAGAAATTATTATTCTATTATAGAAGTATATATGATTTACAAAAGTATTCAAAAAGAGCTCCAACAGAGATCTATAGACTATACCAATGTCAGTTTTCTAGTTTGGGTATTGTACTATAGTTACATCAACTTCTCATTATATAGTTTTTGCATTAAGCCAGCAAGCACAAATTAAAAACTGAAACAATTTATTATCAAAACAGGCCATCTCTGAATCACTCTACAAATGATCAAACTGCGGTCTAGTAGTGATGTGTTTTATATATATATATATGTATGTATGTATATGTATATGTAATGATTGTTCTCTCCCAAATTAGGATCAGATACAAGTAACCCATGGAAATTTTTTCTTCCTAGCTTATGGTTTATGTTACTCAGTACAAATGAAGCTGCATACTTACAACAAATCTAGTAATTACATTTTGCTTGCTATATCAATACTTCATTCTGACTCACACATCAAGCATCATGGCAGATCCCTGGGAACAATGTGATCTCACAGACATAAAACCATGAAGCCAAAATCCCTCCCCAACTAACCTTCCACAAAGTCTGAAATTACCATCATTACAACTCCACTTCTTGTTAAGGAACTGTGAAGAGGCCAGTTTTCCAAACATGTATGGTATTACTTTCCCTGAATCATTTTATTACAAATTAAGACGTAATCTGAAACAATTTATTATCAAAACAGGCCATCTCTGAATCACTCTACAAATGATCAAACTGCGGTCTAGTAGTGATGTGTTTTATATATATATATATGTATGTATGTATATGTATATGTAATGATTGTTCTCTCCCAAATTAGGATCAGATACAAGTAACCCATGGAAATTTTTTCTTCCTAGCTTATGGTTTATGTTACTCAGTACAAATGAAGCTGCATACTTACAACAAATCTAGTAATTACATTTTGCTTGCTATATCAATACTTCATTCTGACTCACACATCAAGCATCATGGCAGATCCCTGGGAACAATGTGATCTCACAGACATAAAACCATGAAGCCAAAATCCCTCCCCAACTAACCTTCCACAAAGTCTGAAATTACCATCATTACAACTCCACTTCTTGTTAAGGAACTTGAAGAGGCCAGTTTTCCAAACATGTATGGTATTACTTTCCCTGAATCATTTTATTACAAATTAAGACGTAATACTTAGCAAAAATCAACTAGTCATAAAACAAAAACTGAAATTTTTCCCACTCACTTTTTGGCTATCTAGCATAACCAACAGAGAAGGAAATGGCAACCCACTCCAGTATTCTTGCCTAGAGAATCCCGTGGACAGAGGAGCCTGGTGGGCTGCTGTCCATGGGGTCGCATAGTCGGACACAACTGAAGCGACTTAGCATGCATGCACTGGAGAAGGAAATGGCAACCCACTCCAGTATTCTTGCCTGGAGAATCCCAAGGACAGAGGACCTTGGTGGGCTGCTGTCTACAGGGTCACACAGAGTCGGACATGACTAAAGTGACTTAGCAGCAGCAGTAGCATAACCAATGATCCATCAAAGCATCGAAGTGGGCACTATGCAATAACACTGCTTATCGTGTATATAGTGTATTTCAAACACTAGACAAAGCTTTAAAATCCATATCAATTTCAGAGTATATAAGAAAATTTTCTGCAGTATTTCTACACATGGTGAGACCAAAATCCATGAAAATAACAGCTGGAGAAGCATAGAGAAGACTGCAATCTCCACTTTGGAAACACCAGAAGAGCTTGACCTGATTGGATTTGCTTTGACATTTTAACTGGAACTTCTCAATAATTAGGCTTAGGCTGCTCATCTCACACATTTCAGATTACAATCACCTTGCTTTCACCCCTCAGCTGTTATTGTTGGTCTTCTCCTAAACAAATCAATCAGCTTTTCTCCCAGGGCAAGGTGTCCCGGGGTTTGAAATCACTGAGCAATCATTTGAATGCCCCAGATATACTCTCCCTTTCAAATTCCACCAAAGAATACCAATCCATTTATTTTCTAATTGGTTTAATTTTAAATTTAGCATATAAACAAAATTTAATTGGGTACAGTCTTTAAAAGTATATACTCAGAAGTTAAATGGCTTGGCTTAAACCCTGGCTCTATTAGTTTTGGCCAACTGACTGAGTTACTTAATTTCATTAAGTTTCTGTTTCATCTTCTGAAAAAAAAATAGGATAATAATTATAATATCGCTCTCACATGTTGTTATGACAATTAAATTTTACAATAGCCATTACAGTAAGTCAATAAATGTTGCCTGTAAAATCTAACGAGTGTTTGAAAACAGCAAAAGAACATGAATATAACAAATCTTCAAAACATGAGAACAGTTTTCACATATCCTCTAAACAAGTTAGGAGTCTATCAGGTACAAGGTTCTATTATTCTCTATCAATTACAGTGAATTTAGTTAATGCTCTAACTTTATAAAATCTTTACATACTTTTTATTCACTTACTCAACAAGTTTTTAAAAAGACCAGGGTAAGAATATTTATGTGGTAGTTGGTATTTGATTGTATGACCTTGAGAAAGCTATTTAACCTCTCTAGCCTCAGTTTCCCTAACTGTATAATGAAGACAATAGCATCTATACCTCACAGGCAGCATCTAGAACAGTGCTCAGCACAGAGAAAGTTCTAAGGAAGGACTATGTAACTATAAAGCACTGGCTCCTAGCATGGCGCCAGATACTGGAGATTCTGGGAGAAATGACACAGTACTTGCCTACAAGCACTTGCTTTTGAACTGTGGTGTTGGAGAAGACTCTTGAGAGTCCCTTGGACTGCAAGGAGATCCAACCAGTCCATCCTAACAGAGATCAGTTGTGGGTGTTCATTGGAAAGACTGATGTTGAAGCTGAAACTCCAATAGTTTGGCCACCTGATGCAAAGAGCTGACTCATTGGAAAAGACCCTGATGCTGGGAAAGATTGAGGGCAGGAGGAAAAGGGGAGAACAGAGGTTAAGATGGTTGGATGGCATTACCGACTCGATGGACATGGGTTTGGGTGGACTCCAAGAATTGGTGACAGACAGGGAGGCCTGGCATGCTGCGGTTCATGGGATCACAAAGAGTCGGACACGACTGAGCAACTAAACTGAACTGAATTTGCCTACAAAGCAGTCAAGACAAATGATATATACAATTATCTACACATAAGGAATCCTTATACGTCAAGGCTATATATTGTCACCCTGCTTATTTAACTTATACGCAGAGTACACATCATCAGAAATGCTGGGCTGGAAGAAGCACAAGCTGGAATCAAGATTGCCCAGAGAACTATGAATAACCTCAGATATGCAGATGACACCACCCTTATGGCAGAAAGGGAAGAAGAACTAAAGAGTCTCTTGATGAAAGTGAAAGTGGGGAGTCAAACAGTTGGGTTAAAGTTCAACATTCAGAAAACTAAGATCATGGCATCTGGTCCCATCACTTCATGGCAAATAGATGGGGAAAACAGTGGAAACAGTGGCTGACTTTATTTTGGGGGGCTCCAAAATCACTGCAGATGGTGATTGCAGCCATGAAATTAAAAGACCCTTACTCCTTGGAAGGAAAGTTATGACCAACCTAGACAGCATATTCAAAAGCAGAGACATTACTTTGCCAACAAAGGTCCGTCTAGTCAAGGCTATGGTTTTTCCAGTAGTCATGTATGGATATGAGAGTTGGATTATAAAGAAAGCTGAACACCAAAGAATTGATGCTTTTCAACTGTGGTGTTGGAGAAGACTCTTGACAGTCCCTTGGACTGCAAGAAGATTGAACCAGTCCATCCTAACAGAGATTAGTCCTGGGTGTTCAAAGGAGGGACTGATATTGAACCTGAAACTCTGATACTTTGGCCACCCAATGAGAAGGGCTGAATCATTTGAAAAGACCCTGATGCTTGGAAAGATTGAAGGCAGGAGGAGAAGGGGATGAGAGGATGAAATGGTTGGATGGCATCACCAACTCAATGGACATTAGTTTGGGTAGACTCCGGCAGTTGGTGATGGACAGGGAAGCCTGGCATGCTGAGGTTCACAGAGTCGCAAAGAGTCGGTCACGACTGAGTGACTGAACTGAACTGAAGGAATCCTTCAACTTGAATTCACAGATAAATAAATTTTTCATAATAAAAATTAACATTTTTAAAACCCCAATATTGCAAATTAGCATCCAGAATGGGTCATGGGTACACTGAGATTCAATATATTATTCTTTTACTTTTGTGTTTTTAAAAATGACAAATCACTTTCCATCTCAGAAGGTAAGCCAAAATTATGTGATTTGAAGTATTTACTTTAACACAAATGTCTTTATACTACAAATGCACTCTGTCGACAGCAGCGCTTAAAATTCAGAGGTTAAGAATTCCCTTGACAAGACTGCCACCTACTGGATCACCTTAAATTCCACTATTCACATTTTGTGATTTAAACACAAACATAATCCAATAAAAAGCAAGGGTTTCTTTTGGGGAAAAAAAAAAAAGGAAATTCAAGTATTTAAAAAAACACACCCCACGTCACAGAAAATTCTGTCTGCTGTGTTAAACAAAGTATTGCTTGGGCAAGTCCCATTAGCCAGAAGCAATCTCAGTCATGTTTAGTTTGGATGTTTAGAGGTCATCTGACAGAACGTGTGAAAAAAGCAGCAAAAAAAACAACAAATTTGGTAATTACTGCTGAGTATATGAACACATGGTTGTTAGACATTACCATCTACATTAATTATGTTAAAATAAAAGCAATATATTAAGTAGTTATACATGGAATGAATTTTTTTAACTATTCTACTGTTATACAAACAAGTACATTTGGTTTTGAAAAATTTCTAATGAAAGCAATATATATCACTCAAAAAGTGCTTCATCTCAAACAACTTTGGCAGAAGTCAAGATACTATTCTCTGAAAAAATGCCTTAAAGTTTACTCAAAAAGTAGCTAAGTAACGATGAAGACATTAATGTCAAAGATTATTGAGAAGAGCCTGAATTAAGCTGTCTTATAAATATGAGAATATGGGCAAAGGCAACATTTCTAAGTAATTATTATGTGCAATATATTTTAAATGTATGTATAAATGTTTAAGTTAACAATGAAAACATAAATAGGTATTCAACTATTTCACCTATATTCACCAAGGTTTCTATACTCAAATTAATCCATCTTGCAGCTTCTCATAGTAAAAGGAAGGACTGCTTTATATAAAGCATAGTACAGGCCGCTATTGTACAGGTATAATATATCATTTAATCATAAAACTTCAATATTTGTAACTACTATTTGTTTAAAGTTAAATTATTCAACACCTAACACTTCTTTGCCTGTGTTATTCATATACTACAAACTGGTTAACGCTCTCTGTTATGCCAAAGATAAATGCCTTTTATTACACCAGAAGGGAAGTGCTCAGTACATTTTTCAAAGACATAGGGTTTGACTGAGCTCCTGGCAAATTCTGGGACAATTTGAGCACCTAGATAATTAAACACTACAGTGAATCATGAACTATTTCAGGAGAGAGGGAATTCAAGAGTGAATATCAAAAACAAACAGTAATAAATGGGGGAAAAAAAAGGGAGAGGTCTGGCTTACAGGAGAAATGACAAGGGCTGCCTAGAGAAAATGCAAAAGATGGAAAATTACCACATTGCATTAGTCATGATAAAGATTGGATCAGATAAGAATTATGAATGAAAGCTAAACCAAAGAGAAAATTTTGATTTGATGAGAAGCAAAACCAAACAGGAAATTTTGATGAGAAGCAAGATATTAACCTGGGTCTCCCAACAAACTGCTTACTAGTTACAAAGGGGGAGGTGGGTGCGGGGAGAAAAAAGGAATTACAGTGGAGAAATCAGACATCTTGGCTTGAAATCAAAAATTACCATCACCAGAAAGGGACAGACAGTTATCAAGAGCCTCCACATGTGATACACTGTGAAGGAGAGAAATCATCTATGCAGCAATAAATTATCTGCATCTCTCCTTGGAAGAAAAGTTATGACCAACCTAGATAGCATATTCAAAACCAGAGGTATTACTTTGCCGACTAAGGTCCATCTAATCAAGGTGATGCTTTTTCCAGTGGTCATGTATGGATGTGAGAGTTGGACTGTGAAGAAAGCTGAGCACTGAAGAACTGATGCTTTTGAACTGTGGTGTTGGAGAAGACTCCTGAGAGCCCCTTGGACTGCAAGGAATCCAACCAGTCCATTCTGAAGGAGATCAGCCCTGAGTGTTCTTTGGAGGGAATGACGCTAAAGCTGAAGCTCCAGTACTTTGGCCACCTCATGTGAAGAGCTGACTCATTGGAAAAGACCCTGATGCTGGGAGGGATTGGGGGCAGGAGGAGAAGGGGACGGCAGAGGATGAAATGGCTAGATGGCATCACCGACTCAATGGACGTGAGTTTGAGTGAACTCTGGGAGTTGGTGATGGATAGGGAGGCCTGGTGTGCTGTGATTCATGGGGTCACAAAGAGTAGGACAAAACTGAGCAACTGAATTGAACTGACTGAATCATGAGGAAATATTAGATAAATCCAAACTGAGCCATGTCATATTAACAAGAGGGAAAAGAGGTGCATTCTTCAATAATGTCCATGTTTTAAGACAAAGACTCTGGAAATCTTTCAAAAGTAAAGAAACCTAAAGACGTATGGCAGCTAAACGCAGTATCTGACCCTAATGTGAATCCCAAACTGGATGGGGGGAAAGGACATTACTGGGTTCCCTGGAAAAATCAGAGACAAACAGTAGATTAGATAAAAAGTATTGTATGGAAAATAAGTTTACTGAAGTTGACACATGTAATGTGGTTATGTAAGAGATAGCCCTACCCGTAGTTTTCCTAAGAAAGACACATTTCCTAACAAAGCAGACAAGGGAAAAGCATCATGGTATATACAACTTACTCTTCAACTGTTCAGAAAAACAATCATGTTTTTTGGTGTGTGTGTGTGTGTCTATGAGTGTGTGTAAGGAAAGAAAGATTGAGACATAGACTCAGAAAATGTTTGGAAAGCAAATGGGATAAAACGTTATTAGTAGGTAATTCTGAGTATACATGTATTCTCTGTACTAATTTTATTGTTTTAACTCTTCTGTAAATTTGAAATTTTTTCCAAATAGAAAGTTTAACACATTGCTGTATCTACTGCTAACAAAAATTTAACACAGAAATAAACATAGAAATGCATGCACACCCGTGTGTATGTATGTAGGCTGTGTTTATATATTTAAAATACTAATCTCTTAAAGATTCTAAAATCTCAGTAAATAAATGGACTTTTTAATAATCAAAAATGATTAAGAAGGGAAAGTGTCTGTCCTATATGTAAATAAGGAAGAGCAAGAAAAAGCCCAAATTGTACTGAAACAGTTACTACTGAAAAAATAAAGCCATTTCATGTTTATTTACCCCCATCAATTGAGATTTTCAATGAACCAGTTACATCTAACTTATTTAAGTGGAGAAAACATTATTATTCTCATTCTCATTTTTAAATGGAGAAACTGAAACATGGTGAAAAGCCAGTCAGTAATACAGCAGAGATTGAACAGTATGTCTCTTGAAACAATAACAATGTCAATACAAGTTCTGGATAGTAGGTAGGAGCAAGTTGCTTACCTTTCAATAGCTAATTCTTTGTTAGAAAGTTGCTGCACTGTAATCACAACCTTCTTCTCTATTCCTTGTTTTAATTTGAAATAAAATTTATCTCGATCCTTAGGCACAGGACTGAAAAATGCAAAAAAGAACAGAAATGATCAATAATTAAAAACAATAAAATGGTCATCTATTTCAAGGTTAGAATGAAACAAGAGTATTTAACAACTTTATTAAGATATATCAAACTTTCACCTTGACACAAAGTAAATACAAACTTTGGTTGTATCAGTTTCAGGTGTACAGCAAGTCAATCAGTTATATGTATACATGCTGCTGCTGCTAAGTCACTTCAGTCGTGTCCGACTCTGTGCGACCCCATAGACGGCAACCCACCAGGCTCCCTCGTCCCTGGGATTCTCCAGGCAAGAATACTGGAGTGGGTTGCCATTTCCTTCTCCAATACAAGAAAGTGAAAAGTGAAAGTGAAGTTGCTCAGTCGTGTCCGACTCTTCAAGACCCCATGGACTGTAGCCTACCAGGCTCCTCTGTTCATGGGATTTTCCAGGCGAGATATATCCACTCTTTTTTTGGATTCTTTTTCCATTAGGTCATTACAGAGTACTGAGTAGAGTCCTTGTGCTTGCTATACAGTAGGTTCTAATTAGTTGTCTTTTTAACATATAGCAGTGTGTATATGCCAACCCCAATTCTCCCAATTGATTCATCTCCCCTCACTTTCCCCCTTGTAACCATAAGCATGTTTTAAATCAAAACTTTTTAAATTACATCATTTCAAATTTTAGTCTTTAAATTTTAACAAATTTGAGAACATGGTTTATTTAATTTTAAGACTGTTATATTTCTGGTTTAGCTGGTTATATAGTTATGAATGCTTTTAACACAGTTAAATCCAAGGCAAAACAAATGAGAAAAAGAACTTACTTTTAAACATCCAGAATTAGAGATGACTGTGACAAATCCAAGAAAATATAAATAAAAGATGAACAAAGAGGAATAGATCAGGGCAAGTTAAATTCTAGCCTAGGCCAGACTGACAATTCTTAAGAATTAGTCTATTAAAACAGTGTTTATAATATAAGCTGTCTTATCTGAAAAGGATAAGTACTTTCAGTCACTTATTTGACGTAAGTCTCAATTTCTATAACTTAAAAAAAAAAAAGATAAAATACCTACCTAATAATTATTGTCAGAAACAAAGGCAAAGTAATCACATAGGTGATCAATAACAGTATAACTATTTCTTATTATCTGCCTATTTTTTGAACTAAAGAAAAACATTCCGAATATACAACAGAAGGAAACAGTTAATTAAATGATGGTCAAATCATACAAAGTGACAAGTATTAAAAACAATTCTAATTAAAAATATTTTAGGGACTTCCCTGATGGTCCAGTGGTTAAAAACCCACCTTGCAATACAGGGAACACAAGTTTGATCCCTAGTCTGGGAATTAGGATCCCACATGCCATGGAGCAATTAAACCTGCATGCCACAACTAGAGAGCAGACACACAGCAACTACTGAGCCCATAAGACAAGATCCCACATGATGCAACCAAGTAAGTATTTTAAAAAATAAATAAATAAATAAAAACATTTTAATGGGAAAATTCTTACATAATGAAGTTAAAAGAAAAAACTACATATATATATATATGTATATATAACTGTATAAAATACACCCTGGAGGTGGAGGGGGAGGGATAGTAGGGACTGACATGTACATACTATGTTTAAAATAACCAACAAGGACCTACTGTATAGCACAAGGAACACTGCTCAATATTCTGTAAAAATCTAAATGGAAAAAGAATTTGAAAAAGAATAAAGACTTGTATACAGATAATTGAATCACTTTGTACACCTGAAACTATTACAGCATTGTTAATCAACTGTACTCCAGTATAAAATAAGTTTAAGAAGTACACCCTAGTATCAAATATTTTTGATAAAATTGTGACAAAATAAAATTTATTTTTAATAATTTTGACAAAATAATTTTAATTTTTATATTAAAATTTTTAATAATTAAAAAGTGATTACTGCTGACAAGACCATAAAATTCTAATTTTACTTTTACTAATTTTTCTATAGTAAGTATATCAGTATTTTAAAATATCAAGAAAATAATTTACATAAACTATCTGAAAAGCCTAACAAAAGTGAACCATGCATCTGCCAATGAAATTTTTCTGTATCATCCTAAAGCTTTATAACAACAGTGTATAGTTTCTGGAACCTATATATTAGTCAATATTATATTTCAGACATAATACTAATTTTTATTTTTTCCAAATAATCTCACCTAAAGTTTCCTTTTCCATCATCTTCTTTTACCTCCAACGAGACACTGAAGGTAAACACATCACTGTCGGGGGTAGGAATAATCGAGTCTTTAACATCAGATACTTGTCTAGAAGAACGTTTGAAAGCTGTACAGAAACTATATAAAATTCTGCTTACCTAAAAGAATAAAAGTGGAAATAATATTAGACAAAGATTTCAACTGCATTTTGATCACCTCTAATTCTTGAATCTATAATTTCCCAAGGTCACAATGTTCTTAATAGACAAAGTAGATATAAGGTAAGCATATATATATATATATATAGAGAGAGAGAGAGAGACAGTTTGTAACATATAGTGTAGAGACACCACAGACACACACAGTTGACCCTTGAACAACACGGGTTTAAAGTGCCTAGGACTTATACTTTTTCAGCACTCAATACTACAGTACTACATGACCCATGGTTGGTTGAATCGGCAGATGTGGAACAGTGGATAAGGAGGAACCACTAATATGGAGGGCCAACTATAAATTACACATGAATTTTTGACTGAGCAGAAGGTCAGTGCCCCTAATACACTCCACTTCTCCAGCACACTGTTCAAGGGTCAACTGTGGTTTGTTTCTTTCAATCTGGCATTTAATAAACAGCATAATAAAGATGTTTAAAGTCACAAAAGAAGTTGCATGTACTTAATAGATGTTTCTAGGACTCATAAGATACTACATTGCAAAGAATGAATCCTAAAACAATTACTAGAATGATGCTAGCATCTAAATCTTCCCAGTGAACACACACAAATGAGGTTTTAGCCCAAGTTGTCAATTTCTCCTTTCACTTCCCTCAGCCTCAGAGGGCTAGATCCTCAGCCATACAATAAACTCTGTTCTTTGCAAAATGAAACAAAACATGGCAACATGATTTAAAGAGCGTGCAGTGTCCTTTCCCAATGCTGTTGCTATATAAATGTGTCACAAAATGAATGAATCTGAAACGTTTTCATTTATTAGTATTAAGCCACCCTGGTGATTACTTGATATATAAATATGCATATATATGTATATATTATAAATGACTTACTCTCCTCCCCTAATATGGAGGAGCACTCTAAATCTCACAATCTTCCAGACGTTATTATCTTCCTTGGTTCCAAAAGAAGTACCATATCATCTCAAATTTGTATTCTTGAAGCACAAAAGACCTTTCAAATCTCTCAGGTCTCCCATGCATTGAACAAATAAAAACAAGATGAAATAAGAATGATTTAAACAAAAGTAATATTTTCAAAATCTCACACTGGAAGGTACTAGTAAAGAGACGTCTCTGAATATTAACAAACCCTTCACTTTGGATAAAATGAATTCAAATTACTCTTGGTATTAGTCTAGATTATAATATTTTATAATTCACTTGAAGTAAGAGCACTCTCATTAACAGAACTTCTTAAAGTATGGAGGTCTTTCCTCAATTTTCTATTTTTGCTACATTCTTATATCCTACCTTTTCTCATACACACACTCCATCACAAACTTCAAAAACTTCCAGCAGCCACACTTATACCTAGTACCCTAACTGCCTTTCCAGGGCCAAATCAATAGTTATCTAAATTAACTGACTTATACATTTTAACTGTATAAGAATGCTGCCTGTCATCCCAAAGTTGAGCTTCAGCAACAGCATCATATTTGTATAACACTGCTTGTAAAATGTTAACGCTATCATAATTTTATATAAAAAGTAAAAATAAAGCAACAAAGGATTGATATTAATAAAAACTTTATACTTCAAATTTAATACAATTAAGCCAATGATAAATTCACTCATTCATGCAACAAATATTCTTTTAGTGTCTTCTGTTTATTAAGTATTTGTTTTAGGGGCAAGGGATACAACAATGAACATGGAGCTTAAGTTTCAGCACAGGTTAAGTTGAATGTGCTTGGGATGAGTGGCAAGGAATCATTAGGTAACACAAAAGCAGATATGTTCAGTCTCAACTGGATCTTTAATTCACTTAGCGCAATAATTTAAGTGTTAAGGACAACAGAATCAAAGAAAATGCTGGAAATAAGTCACTAAAGAGTATGCCTACAAGGTAAAGTGTAAATAGGCACTTGAAACTTTTTCAGTTGAGTACTCCCCAGTTCCTAACTTCAAATACAATGTGGAGTCTATTATTTACTTTATATATTTTGAAGAAAACAGAACAAATTTTAAGCATATTTTTAAGAAAACATTATATGTGAAAACAGAATACCTATAATTTTTGATACATTAGTAGAGTTAAACCCTAACCATATTTATTATTCTCTCCTATAGTCATTTCATTTTCTTTGTATCAGAGCTATCAGCAAGCCTGCCATTTGAGTCCACACCAAAAAAAAGTCAAAGAATTTGGCAAATTCTAATCATGGGCAAGGGTCAGGATTTCTTTTTTAAAAACCTAAGTATATGGGGTGGAGCCAGAGTAGCAGAGAATGATGGGAGTGGAGGGAGTGGAATAAGACTACAACTTTCTGTTTTTGAAGGAAGGACTCAACAGTACATTAACAACAATTTAATCCACTCCTGTATTTAATCCTGACTATGTCTTAGAAGTTGTTGTTTCCAACAAGGGTAAAATCATTTGTGAGTTCCAGAGTCTGTGAATAAGCTGGAATGATGATTCAAGAATGGGTAAGGCAGAGTGGCTTAAAGACAATGATTATCAGAATCTATAGTTATTGGAACAAACTGGGTAACTGATCTCATCATGAAAAGAAAATTTTAGACATAATACCATGGAAAATATTCTATCTGCATCACACTATTAAATACACACATACACAAAATCTAGAACAGGCATTTTCTTTGCAGATGTCAAAAGGTTTATTAACAAATAATACAGTACAATTTTTCCCCAGGAGGCAGTACCTATGGAAAGCACTGGTTAAACACAAAACTATCTCTTGGGGTGGTGGCTGTTGTTTTTGAAGAGCTGGGGGAAAGAGCACAGGTAGATACATGGAAAGGAGATACACCAAAATCTTAATTCTGGTGGGATTCTGAGTAACCTTTCTTTGGTATTTCAGTAGTTTCCAAATTTTCAAATATGTAGTACATGTTAACAGTCCAAGAAATACTATTAGACAAAATATTTACTTAAATAACATAGCCAATTCTTCTAAAATAAAGCCTTTTCACTAATAATGGTGAAAGAGAATCATCTCTTTTAAAAACAAGTATCAAGAAAATGTTCACCCAAAAAATAAATGTAGAAAAGTCACCCTATAAAAGAATACCCAGAAAGGTATGTGTTAAAATTTTTAAAAACTTGCTCAAATATACTACTGAAAGGAACAACAAAAAAAAAGGCATTATCACACTAACAACTTCCAAATTAATTTCCAAAATAAGGCATTTTGCTAAAATGCCATCTCAATAAACACATTTTAGAAACAGTATTTTCCCAAAGAATTATGTTTTCTTTTATGTAGTGGTGTATCAGCAATCCCAAGAAAAACCAGAGCATTAAGAATAAAGATCTTCTTAATGATATTCTTGGTATTTATCATAAAATACAGCTGAATGCCTTTAACAGAAGATGATACAACCTGCTTCTAAAATACAACACTGAGAACTGCTAGTAATAGTAAGTATAACATACAAACAGAAAAATCTGTTTCGAAGGAAACAGTTACACTGACTAGAAGAAATAAATTCTTAAAAGAGTCAACTAAGACTTTTAACTGTATCTTTAAAAACAGCTTTGTATAATATATCCAAAAGGATTCAACAAGAATAAGTGCCTCTATGGCTTTTTTCACTATGCTTCTGATATTATGCTTTGTCTGCAATTCTTCACCAGAATGTTCCCTGTACAAAGATCATCAGCATTAAGATACTTCTGGCTGGATCCCCCAACTCTTTTGCCATAGACAATTAACATCCACTCCAGCAGAGTCCCTCAGAAGAATATCCAGGGTAACAGATCAAATATGTCCTAACCCTCCTGTGGGAACCCCTAATCCTCATGCCATAGGTCCAAAAAAGCCATCACCCACACTGGGCTTCCCCTCTACCACGGCTGGTATCTGCTGCTTGTGGAATTTTATGGTGAAATAAGAGCGTATCACAGTGACAAATGGTAGTGGCAGCCATGCTGCAACTTTCTGTTTAGAAGTTGTCTTCTTGCTTTTAACTGACAAACTTCAAATCTCATCCAAGGACTCTGCAAACAATGGAAAACAAATTAGCGACATTGTACATGGTACATATTTCAGCAGTAAGAACATCTGTCGTCTGTCCCAGAGCTATCTTTGCCAACTGTCTGTACCCATTAAGAGGGGCCCATATATTAAGAACTAATGTTGTCCCTTCACCATAGAACAAGAAACTTCTGGGAACCAGATAACCAGACAACCAGTAAATGTGACTAAGGGCAAGTCATTATTTTTTGAGAGGAGAGAGGAAATATCAGACACCTTCTATAAAAGGCATGAGTAAAACCCAAAGGTTGATGGAATGACCAAAATATCCCTTTATAAAGCATAACTGAAAGGTAAAAATCTACATTTACTTTTTATAATAAAGTTAACAGGAAGTTGTTATTGAAAAATACATGGGTCTTCAGAATCATATACTTCCTCTGAAAACCCAAGCTGGTTTTCTATCTATTCTCTTAGACTTGGGATACAGAAATGGTAATCAATTTATCACCCAAACCAGAACACTTTTGAGAATAAAATGGAGGCTTTAATAATATACTTAGACAACAGGTATAATCTATGACTGCTCCAGGCAAAGAGAAGTGTAAGATCGCTAGTCTAAACAAATACTATCTCTGTTATGGAGATGTTATGAGTATCAGGTAAGTATTTACCACAGTGCCTGGCATAAGCCCTATGTCTATACTGGGTTATTTGTATTTATAAATGATTGCTCATAATATAATTGAATGATGACTGTCAAGTATCTTTCCAAACAATTTTACCACCAATGTCCCAGAATGTAACTCTTTGAAAAATTTACTCAAAAAAAACTAAATACAGGAACATCACTTTCTCACAATCTACATGTACCACATACTTTCTCTAGAAATATACTATTTAATACTATACCCAAAACAGGCCAAGAATCCCCCCCATTTTATCCACTGCTTACCCACTATTAAAGCTCTTAAGATGACAAATAACCCCTCACATAAACAAGTGGATGCTATAATCCAAAAAGAGAGTTTCATACCATCACAATTATGAAAAATGCTTGCAACCAGGTGCCTTTCAATTTCCTTCCACAGCAGTGATTCTGCCTCTCCAAGAAGCAGGTTCTCCAACTCTTCAAAGTTCATTTTTTTAATTGTTGAGTGCCAATTATCCAGAATCCACACAGGAATGTTAAATGATGGTTGCATGAAATGCCAGGATTCTACCATCTGCTTCCCCACCTCTGTAGTGGAGTTGTAAGGATCAGAAATAGACCCCCTAATTCACAAAACACAAACATTCTTTCAACATACTTATATTCACTGTCTCCTATGTACCAGACACACTTGTACTCATTCACTCTATCACACACTTCGCCAAGCAGTCAGTACATGTATATATGTAGAAACACTGGTATATGTATTGATATATGTATCTCTATTTATATATATATCTATACACATTTATATATATTTATATACATGCAACATACACACATGGATAAAACAGAACTGTTTTAGATAGATTTAGGACTACCTAAAACAAACAAACAAAACAAATCTGAACTCCCTACATGGGCACAGTTCTGACAGAGAACTTCTATGTCTGTACATGTTTGTTTCAGTGTAAATAAAATCTATCACCAGAGCATAACAAGTGACATACTGCTCATGCTTAGTATCAGACACACACAGAAATATACATTTCTATGAGTCCCCATGTTGTGGCCAGAAATAAACTCTCAGGAAGTCCTGTTAATACAATGGTTTATTTACGTTTCACAGTAAAGAGAAAACAGAGTAACTGCTGCTTTTAGCATTTTCTGCTGACAATTTATATTTCTAAAAGCAAACACACTTGAGATTTGTCCATCCAAACCCACTTATTAATGCCTCTAAAAGTTGTTGTATAATTACCAAAGTTCTAAAAGTGCAACTTATTTTTAATTTGAGAAGAATTCAACAGATACCAAAAAGAAAGCAATTTCCCCATGTATATACGTAACAGCCATTTGACTCTGAGTCTAAAAATAAACTAACATTTAATCATTAGTGTGAGGAACTCATTGGCATCTTCAAACAGTTCTGCTGAATAGGAGCATTTGCATTTACAATTAAAACAGTTTTACAGAACAAAAGCCAGCCTCTGAACAAATGCACATAGTAAATGATCACAAGTGAAAACCATAGAGATCTATAACACAATCTCAGTGCAATATCTAAGTGGAAGGCTCAGTAGAGAAACAGGTATTGTTATAGACATTTTTTAAAGTCACAGAGAACAACCAACTTGGGCAAAACAATAAAAAAGGGCAAAAATACTCTTCCCTATTAAGCCTAAGCAATTACCACCATGGCGGGATGGAAGGACAGCTGATCAACTGGGATTTTTCTGTTATGTATATTAAACTGAGAGTACCACTTCAGAGCACAGAGTAACCAGATTTAAATTTCCATATTTCATTCTATGCCATCACAAATATTAACTTTCTATTTAGAAAGATACTCCAAACTTATTATGTAATATGGTACATACTAAATTATTTGACAATGAAATCAAATAGTTGATTTGTTTTCAACTATAGTTGACTCAAATCAAATACTGAGTCATCTCAATAGCAAGTTGCTACAAAATATTATACTTACTGCTTCTTTAATTTCACAGGAGAAGACATGTATCTGGAATTCTTCAGAACCATGGGAACTCTCTGTAAACGCAAAGCAATTGCTCTCTGTTGTCCCATCATGGCCACGTGCACAGAACAATACCTTATAAATTGGAAAAGATGCTATCTCCATATTGTTGGATTGGTCTATGATTCTGCAAAACAGTTATGAGAAATGAGATTAAATATTAACTGGCAAAGAAAAAAGGCAGTTTTACTAGGCCAGTAACATACAATTATCTTAATATCACAAAAATAAACTGGCACTAATAATAATCCAAGAAAACAAATTATCTTCATATTTTTATTATACACACACACACACAAATTATTTACCTTCTTTTCACAATTATTTCACTTTTGTGTCCTATGATCCAATTCACTTCATCTCAAAGCCAAGGATACACTGCCTTTTAAAATTAATGTCGTCTATCCCTAAATACTACACTTCTTCTGTTATAGCAAAAGAAACACCCAGAAAAAAACAGAACAAACTATCCCTGGAGAGCTCATTTCTATTTAAAGCAATACCTGTCTGTTTATCTAAGTCCCAGGTCATTCATTGTTCAACAAAGACCTCTCTTACCCTAAAAAAGGTCAGAGTGGTTCCAAAGATGAACTTAATGAAATTTAAGAGGTAAAAGCAATTTGTGGAATTTTTCAAATATTCTCTCACTTTCCCTGTATAAATTCTAAGGTTTTGGATTGATCCAAAACCTCAAGACTACTTCAGGATCTCAAGTGGTGAAACTAAGGGGTACTCATTAGGAATGGAGAGGCAAATCAAAACACTAAATCTTTGTTAAGGCATGTTTGGCACTGTGAAATTCAACAGATAACAGTGAAAGGCATTTTGACACTTATAAGAGATATTATACAAACAGTCCATCTACAAAACCCTTTCCTGAAAAATCAATGCATTTTTACCAAAATCTTGTAAGTTTGTATTGCTATTATTTTGGTACTTAGTGCTTTTCCCACATTTTAAACTTCAGAGAATGAGGCAAATCAGAAAGCTTTTGAAAAAGACTTAAATCAGCCTTCAGAGAATAGTATAGGCCAATACTTTGGCCACCTGATGTGAAGAACCAACTCATTTGAAAAAGACCCTGATGCTGGGAATGACTGAAGGTGGGAGGAGAAGGGGATGACAGAGGATGAGATGGTTGGATGGCATCACTGACTCGACAGACATGAGTTTGAGTAAACTTTGGGAGTTGGAGATGGACAGGGAAGCCTGGTGTACTGCAGTCCATAGGGTCGCAAAGAGTCGGACATGACTGAGTAACCGAACTGAAGATACATTTAACCTAATTTCCCAGCCTTGGTTCATTTATGGGTTCATTCAGCAAATATTTACTAAAAACCTGCTGTGGACCAAAACTGCCCCAGGCAATGAAGCTGCAGCAGGAAGAAATCCCAATAATCTGCTTCCATGGGACTGACATTCTAGCGAGGAAAAGAAACAATAAACAAATAAACATGTAATAACAAGGCAAAGAAAAGTTCTTTGAAGGGAAAGAGGCCCAGTGAAAACAAAGAAGGATGGTTATGATAAGATCAAAGGAGGTTTATTTTGATAGTTTGACAGTTTCTTACAAAACTAATCATACTATATGATCTAGCAATTACATTCCTTGGTATTATTCAAATGAGTTAAAACCCTGCACACAGATGTTTACAGAAGCTTTTCCATAATCACCAAAACATGGATGCAATCGCAACATCCTTCCATAGGTCAATGGATAAATAAATTGTGGTATTATTTGGCTCAGAGGATAAAGTGTCTGCCCGCAATGCGGGAGACCCGGGTTTGATCCCTGGGTTGCGAAGATACCCTGGAGAAGGAAAGGGCAACCCACTCTAGTATTCTTGCCTGGAGAATCCCACGGACAGAAGAGCCTGGCAGGCTACAGTCCACGGGGTCGCAAAGAGTCGGACACGACTTCACTTTCACTTTCAGACCCAGACAATAGCACAATATTCAGCACTAAAAAGAAATGAGCTACCAAGCCACAAAAATTCATGTAAGAAAGTTAAATGTCTAATATTAAGTAAAAGAGGCCAATCTGAAAAGGCTATTTATTACATGATTTCAACTATATAATTTACTGGAAAATGCAAAAGCTATGGGTGACAGTAAAAAGATTAGCAGTTGCCCGGGGCTGCAGGAAGGGACAGCTGAACTGGCAGAAGGCAGGATTTTTCAGGACAGTGAAAGTACTCTACATGATACTCTAATGCTGGATACATGTCATTATATATCTGTCCAAACTCACAGCATGTACACCACCAAGAGCGAACCCTAATGTAAACTATGGACTTTCTAAAATGTGTCAGTGTAGTTTCATCAACTGTAACAGATGTACCACATGGAAGAGGACGCTGATGGTGAGGGAAGTGTGTTTGGGGAAGGTGAGGGTGCCTATCTGGGATATGAGCAATCTCTGCACTTTCTGCTCAGTTTTGCTGTGAACCTAAAATCACTCTCAAAAGTAAACCCTATTAAGAAAAACAGGGAGAAAAAAAAAGACTTCTTTCAATAAAAGGTTTCTTGAGGTGAAACTGGACAGAAGTGAAAGAGTCACTGGAAAACCAAGGAAAGCTTGTTTGGGCAAAGTAAAGAGACCACACAAAAGCCCCATGGGAGGACTCCTGACTGATAGGTCCTGAGGCAAGATTCATGACTACCTTTCAGAAAGGACAAAGAAGCACTATGACAGAAGAGAGCGAATGAATGAAATACATGTAGTGACAGAAGCGAGAGAACAGAGAGGGTGGGAGAGACAATCAGGTCAAAGCAGATCATAAGGGCCAGACATGGTAAGAAAGAACTTCAAAAATAATCACAAGTGTGACTGGAAGACACTGATAGGCTGAATGTAGGAAAGTAACAGTATCTGATTTACATTTAAAGAAATTCAAGGTTCAACATATAGCTGATTCACTTCACTGTTCAGCAGAAACAAACACAACATTGCAAAGCAATTATACTCTAGTAAAAATAATAAATAAAGTGTTAGTTGTTCAGTCGTGTCCAACTCTTGCAACCCCATGGACTGGAGCCTGTCAGGCTCCTCTGTCTGTGGAACTCTCTAGGCAAGAATACTGGAGTGGGCAGCCATTCCTTTCTCCAGGGGATTCGGATGACATTAAAAATTACTCCCAGCAAAGCATACGAGAAAAAGCCATTTTGCTTCTTTTTAGTCTGATGTAAAGAGTTTAAAATCTAGGGAACAGTCATTTTCTGAATCACTGTTAAATGACAAAGTAAAACACAAATCATAGGTATTTTTAGTTACAGGTGCATTTATAGTATTTCAAGCAAATTTTACAAATGCCCCAAGCAAATAAGGAATACAGTCTAAACCTAAACATGTTTGCCTTGCACAGCTACAGAGTAAAAGTGAATTCAAAGTCCATGGCCTCATTCATGATAAAATATTATCACCACTATCCAAAAAAACTTCATACGTGTCTAAGGGCGGTAAAAACAGATTAGAGCTTACCTCACAGAACCTTCTGGAACATTTGGCACATACAGAGTAACAGGAAAGGGGTACTGACTGGAAGATTTCATAGTTGCCATTGCTCGTAAAGCTTCCACTTCATTACGTGGGGAAGAAACCTTCATACATCCTAAATAGGTCAGTTTGTTAAATAAAACACTATCTTCTTCAGGTATTTCACTTGGAGAAGATGGTCTGGGTGTAGAAATTTCTGAGGAAAGAAAAAAAGAAACACCCAAAAGTTAATGTAAAATTTCCCAGTATAATTTCACCTACTGCCCAAAAACAAATTTAAAAATTGCAAATAAAATTTAGGTCTCCAACTGACAAAGAATTAATCTCCAAAATATACAAGCAGTTCATGTAGCTCAATACAAGAAAAACAAACAACCCAATCAAAAAGTGGGCAAAAGACCTAAACAGACATTTCGCCAAAGAAGACATAGAGATGGCTAATAAACTCATGAAAAGATGCTTGACATCACTCATTATTAGAGAAATGCAAATCAAAACCACAATGAGGTATCATCTCATGCCAGTCAGGATAGCCACCATCAAAAAGTCTGCAAACAATAAATGCTGGAGAGAGTGTGGAGAAAAGGGTGAGAATGGTACAGCTACTACGGAGAACAATGTGGAAATTCCTTAAACAAACTGGGAATAGAACTGCCATAGGACCTAGCAATCCCACTGCTGGGCATACACACCAAGGAAACCAGAATTGAAAGAGACAGATGTACCCCAATGTTCAGCAGCATTGTTTACAATAGCTACGACATGGAAATAACCTAGATGTCTATCAGCAGACAAATGGATAAGGAAGTTGTGGTACATATACACAAAGGGATATTACTTAGCTATAAAAAAAGAACACATTTGAGTCAGTTCTAATAAGGTGGATGAAACTGGAGCCTATTATACAGACTGAAACAAGTCAGAAAGAGAAACATAAATACTGTATATTAACACAGATATATGGAATTTACAAAGACAGTAACCACCCTATATGCAAGGCAGCAAAAGAGACACAGATGTAAAGAACAGACTTTTGGATTCTATAGGAGAATGCGAGAGTGGGATGATTTCAGAGAATAGCATTGAAACATGTATATTACCATATGTAAAACAGATGACCAGTACAAGTTCAATGCATGAAGCAGAGCACTCAAAGCCAGTGCTCTGGGACAATCCAGAGGGATGAGTGGGGAGGAAGACGGGAGGGGTGTTCAGGATGGGGGACACACGTGCCCAGTGGCTGATTAATGTCAATGTATGGCAAAAACCATCACAAAATGGTAAAGTAACTGTACTCCAATTAAAACATATTAATTCAGTTCAGTTCACTTCAGTCACTCAGTCGTGTCTGACTCTTTACAACCCCATGAACTGTAACATTCCAGGCCTCCCTGGAGTCCACCCAAACCCATGTTCATTGAGTCGGTGATGCCATCCAACCATCTCATCCTGTCGTCCCCTTCTCCTCCTGCTCTCAATCTTTCTGAGCATCAGGATCTTTTCAAATGAGTCAGCTCTTCACATCAGGTGGCCAAAGTACTGGAGTTTCATCTTCAGCATCAGTCCTACCAATGAACACCCAGAACTGATCTCCTTTAGGATGGAATGGTTGGCTCTCCTTGCAGTCCAGGGGACTCTCAAGAGTCTTGTCCAACATCACAGTTCAAAAGCATCAACTCTTCAGCACTCAGCTTTCTTTATAGTCCAACTCTCACATCCATGCATCACTACCAGAAAAGCCGTAGCCTTGACTAGACGGACCTTTGTTGGCAAAGTAATGTCGCTGCTTTTGAATATGCTATCTAGGTTGGTCATAACTTTCCTTCCAAGGAGTAACCATTTTTTTATTTCATGGCTGCAATCACCATCTGCAGTGATTTTGGAGCCCAGAAAAATTAAGTCAGCCACTGTCTCCCCATCTATTTGCCATGAACTGATGGGATCGGATGTTGTGATCTTAGTTTTCTGAATGTTGACCTTTAAGCCAACTTTTTCACTCTCCTCTTTCACTTTCAACAAGAGGCTCTTTAGTTCCTCTTCACTTTCTGCCATAAGGGTGGTGTCATCTGCATATCTGAGGTTATTGATATTTCTCCCGGCAATCTTGATTCCAGCTTGTGCTTCTTCCAGCCCAGCGTTTCTCATGATGTACTCTGCATATAAACTAAATAAGCAGGGTGACAATATACAGCCTTGATGTACTCCTTTTCCTATTTGGAGTCAGTCTGTTGTTCCATGTCCAGTTCTAACTGTTGTTCCTGACCTGCATATAGGTTTCTCAAGAGGCAGGTCAGGTGGTCTGGTATTCCCATCTCTTTCAGAATTTTCCACAGTTTATTGTGATCCACACAGTCAAAGGCTTTGGCATAGTCAATAAAGCAGAAATAGATGTTTTTCTGGAACTCTCTTGCTTTCTCAGTGATCCAGTGAATGTTTTCAAATTTTAAAAAATTTAGGTCTCTCTGTGTTTTCATTTATTTTAATGTTTATCCTATATCTTATGAGTTCTGGAATTGGCCATTTTGTACTTCACATTTCTCAAAGTATTATCTTACTTATCTATAACTTCTTTAAAGGAAAGGAGAAAAAGTCTAAATTTCATATTTTAAAAAGTCAAAAATACAGAGTTCAAATGATATAAAACATTGAGGAGAAAAAACTATACTAAAGACAGTGTAAATGTGCCAAAAAATAATGAAAATAACATCAAATTTATTAAACAGCCTAATTTCCTAAGCAAAAATCAACAATGTTAAGATATTCCATCTCACACTAGTATCAACAAAAGTCAAACTCCTTATTTTGTTCCATCCTGGCTTGCTGGCTTCTACAAAAGTATCCCAATGAAAATTTTTTTCCTCTAAGTAATTATTTTGATGAATTATCCTATGATTGCTCTCCCAATTGTTTTTTTTAAAAATCCACTTTAATTCTAGCAGAGCATGCATGTAGCAAAGCCCCAACTATGGTTAGAGAGCATATATCAGGTAGTATGAAGCTCCCTCTCCGCACTCTCCCCATCCGCACCTAAAAACTCCATTCAGCTAGTCTCCAACTCTTCCTGTTACACATATCCATGCTGTACAATATTAAGCATGCCTGTTTCACCCAAACTAGATCCTTGTGGCATGATCTAATTTGCATTAGCAGGATTATACTTACAGGATATTAATATATAATTCATAAAAGCCATTCTAAACCTCCCCACTCCAGCTTTCAATAAATCATGTACCCTTCACCACTTTTTTTTCTATTCAAAAACTAAAGTCATTCAAAAGAAGTACTTCATCTACCATGTCCTTCAATCACTGAAGCATGTTTCTCCCTGCTTTGAATCAGTTCAGTGTACTTTATTTCAAAAGAGACAAAAAACTACAAATACAATACAAAAAAAAGAAAGAAAAAACTACAAATACACTTTAAGGCTGAATGTTAATATGTTATGTGTGTGTGTGTGCACAGAATGAATTTTGTTAACCGAGCAAGTACTTATGCAAAAACAATTACGTGCAAGAGCCACTGGTAAAACTATGCTTCAATGACTGATGAACATGGTCGATCAGGTAGTTCAAATGGTCTAACTTATGTGTAACTGGAGTCATACAAAAGAGGGAAGGTGCAGGAAACGCTTTCTAAAGAAATAAACATTTTATAAAATCTGTGTAATGCACATATTCATGAAACTCTGTATATTCCAAATCAAAAGCAATACACAAATGGATCCAAAAACGACAGATGGCAAAATCAGTACAGAAGACCTTTTAAAACACCTATTTTAAGTATGGTAGAAGAATTAAAGAAAAACACCTAACAAAAGAAGGAGAAAAATCGAAGACAGAAAAAATAAAGAACCAGAAGAAATTCTAGAGCCAAAAATTGCAAGAGCTGAAATGAAGGATTCTCTTGGTGAATATAACTAATTCTAATTTGCATGAGAAAATAAGAATGTTAAAGAAGTTCCTTATATTATCAAGAACATAATAAGAATGTTAAAGAAAAATGAAACTAGAGGGAAACTGAAGAGCACAGAGAGTCATAAATATGACTTTCCTTACTGTTTAACTTCTTTAAAATACAACAGACTGCTGGTTATATCCATTTGGAAAGCTTATAAGTTAGTATGCCTAAAATTGAATTCATTAGATGTCTATTCAACTATTCATATCTTGAATAACTCTTGAATTCATCCCACTTTTCTTTGGCTCATTACCCAAATTACTACAGCAGTAACTTTCAGTTCTTCTTTTCTCCAATTTATTACCTACACTTCGGCCACCAAGATTTCCATAAAGATGAAAGAAGAGAGAGGAAGGAAGGAAAGGAGGGAGAAAGGAAATAAATTAGATATACCATGTAAACAGATACACCAAGTAAACACTAATTGCAAGAAAACCAGAATGGGTATATTAGTACCAGAAAAATCAGACTTCAAAACAATGAACAGTAATAGGAGAAAAACAGACCTTTCACAATAACAAAAGGGTCAATTTATAAGAAAAATGTAATTTTAAAAGTGGCTATGACCCTCACACCAGAGCTTCAAAATACCTGAAGAAAAAACTAGTAGAACTGAAGACCCTCAAACTGAGCCAGTCAAGCCAAAGTAACAAGTCTATTACAGCTTCTATCTATTAACTGAAAACACTGGGCAGAATATAAAAAGTAACTACATTAGGACTGTTTTTGTTTTGTTTTTTATAAAGCAAATAACAATAGACAAATTGGATAGAGAAGTCAAAACCTGAAGGACTACCAGTATAGGACTAAATTTCCTTTTATATTTTTTCATCCTTTGTATCTCATATTCGATCTAAGGGCAGCCCAAGTTGCAGAACTGTGCTGCTGCTGCTAAGCCACTTCAGTCATGTCTGACTCTGTGCAACCCGGCAGACGGCAACCCACCAGGCTCCGCCGTCCCTGGGATTCTCCAGGCAAGAACACTGGAGTGGGTTGCCATTTCCTTCTCCAATGCATGAAAGTGAAAAGGGAAAGTGAAGTCACTCAGTCGTGTCTGACTCTTTGAGACCCCACGGACTGCAGCCCACCAGGCCCTCCGTCCATGTTACAAGGACTCCTTTTTCTGGTTTTTTTTGGCCAGATAGATTGGATTTCTCTCGAAATTTTGTTGCTCACTGCACAGTTGGGAAATCCAATCTATCTGGCCAAAAAAAATAGAAAAAGGAGTCCTTGCAAACCACAGAGTGTTTGGGGAGTTATAACATTTTCCTCTCTCTCTCTGCCTTGCTGCTGCTAAGCCACTTCAGTCATGTCTGACTCTGTGCAACCCGGCAGACGGCAACCCACCAGGCTCCGCCGTCCCTGGGATTCTCCAGGCAAGAACACTGGAGTGGGTTGCCATTTCCTTCTCCAATGCATGAAAGTGAAAAGGGAAAGTGAAGTCACTCAGTCGTGTCTGACTCTTTGAGACCCCACGGACTGCAGCCCACCAGGCCCTCCGTCCATGTTACAAGGACTCCTTTTTCTGGTTTTTTTTGGCCAGATAGATTGGATTTCTCTCGAAATTTTGTTGCTCACTGCACAGTTGGGAAATCCAATCTATCTGGCCAAAAAAAATAGAAAAAGGAGTCCTTGCAAACCACAGAGTGTTTGGGGAGTTATAACATTTTCCTCTCTCTCTCTGCCTCCTCTCCCAGTTCTACCACAAGGCCAGCCCCAATGATAGAGCTGCAGCACTGTGTGTGTGTAGAGCTGCATGCAGCACTGTGTGTGTGTGTGTGTGTGTGTGTGCGTAGAGCTGCAGCACTGTGTGTGTGCAGAGCTGCAGCACTGTGTGTGTGTGTGTGTGTGTGTGTAGAGCTGCAGCATTGTGTGTGTGTGTGTGTGTGTGTGTGTGTGTGTGTTGGGGGAGGAGAGGGGCTGTGGCGGGGACTGGGGGAGAAAATGGAGCATCTACAATTCCAGGAAGAAGAAAAGAAACCTCTCAGGAGTTAAAACACCCAAGCAAGGGGCAAGGCTCTTGTGGTTCAAAAAAGAAAAAGGAAGCCTCTTTTATTTTTTTTTTCTTTCTTCTCTCTCACCACTCTGTCTGAAGTTGACTCTGATCATACAAGACCACATAGCAGCACAAAGTAACAAAAACTCTAAGTAAGAAATCCATCTTTCTACTTAGGGAAAGAAGGAAAATGGGCCCCAAGAAGCCAAAGAATATGGGGGAAACCGTGAGGAGGAGAGTTGGAGTAGGCAATCCCCTAATTCTGGGTATGAACTAATGTAAGTCTTGGGGTTCACCACCATGCTATACATGTGTGGAAAGACCAAAGAAGCATAGCAAAGGTTTTAGAATTGATTGACTTTGGAACCAGAAAACAAGACAGAACTTGCAGTCTGGATGCAACCAACTGGAATGCCTGCTAAAATAAAATCAACATTCTTCAGAGGATTTTACCTGGAAACACAATCTCAAATGTAAGAATCAGAAAGTCTAGAAAAAAAATTCAATTACTTAACAACAACAACAACAACAAAAATCAAACAAAGGTGACCAACTGTCAAGGGAAAAAAGCAATCAACAGATACCAATACCCAAAACATGCAGTTGCTGGAGGCATCAGAAAAAAACTTTAAAACTAGTATTATAACCATGCTCTGTGGCATAAAGGTGAAAAATTTCAGAATGAATGAAAATATTGAAATCTGCAGCTGAGGAACAGAATATGTAAAAAGGAACAAGGTAAACTTAAAACCAGAGAGAAAATATCTAAAATTAAAAATTCACCGGATGGGCTCAAAAGAAAGGAGCTAACAGGACTAACAGGAGGTAACAGTTTAACAGTAAACTGGAGCACAGATCAACAGAAATTTTCTAAACTAAAGAAGAGAGAAACAAGATTGGGAAACAATGAAGAGTCTTAGGAATTGTAGGAAAATCTAACACTTTTGCTGTCTTAGAGGAAAAGACTATGCACAAAAATAAACTTCCAAATTTTATAAAAGATGCAAATTTGCAGATTCAAACATCTCAATAAACATCAATAAAGATAAATCCAAAGAAAATCATACCCATATAATCAAACTGCTGGAAAATGAAAATATTAAAAGTAGACAGAGAAAAACAGCATGTTACAATAAGGGAACAACAAATAACTCAAATGACTGCAGATTTCTCATTAGAAACTATGGAGAAGACAGCAGAACAACATCTTCACAGTATTCAAAGAAAACAACTATTCAAAAAATACTGACCGCTCCACAGAATTCCAGGGGTTAGGTATGTCATTGGAGAAAAAGGGCCTACACCCTGCCCAGGGCCCATTTTAAGCAGGTATGTTATAACATCGGGCTCAGACTTAAAATTGTGTGTAATTTTATTTTGAGGGTCAAGATTTCCAGAACTATTGATGATGACAAACATTTTATTTGGTACTCACTTTGTGCCACACATTTTATTAATACAAAATACTTTCTATGGACGATACGGATGGTATCATTTAAGCTTCTAAATCCCTATGAAATGGTTTCTATTTTATCTCTATTTTACAGATGAGATAACCTACCATTAGAGAAGTTGAATAACTTGCCGAAGCCACAAACAGAGCCTGGATTCAAACCCAGGTCTGAGCTCCAAATATGTCTTAATCTCTAAAAGAGGTCTAAAATGGAATGAATTAAAAGCAAAATGAAGTATATTCTGCTCTTAATTATAGAGAGTATCAGCTCTTCAAGGAAAAGAATTGTTCCATTCTCTTTCTATTCCCAACACTTGTAACAGTCTCTAAAAGACTAAACACTCAATAATACACCAAACAAATCAATCAGTAAATAAATGAAATTTTTTAGAGTTAGTGATCCTTTCAGCAACCAAGTAATGGCAAACACACATCTCTGGACACCACCTGGATCCTATTCTATCCACAACTAAATGTATCATAACTGCAGCCTCCACGTAGGCAAAAACTCATGACGAGTGGAAATCCTGGGTTAAGGAAGCGAACAGTAAAATATTTTTTAGCAAGCCAATACTTTTAGATCTAGTAAAATCACACACCACTGCAATAAGTTCATATCCTTATAAATTGTTTTATACAAGTCATTCTTCTTCAATTCTATTACCCCTTCCTCAGCAGAAAGACGCAAAGAGTAACAAAGAACATGAAAGAGAAGACTCATTATGTAACCAAACAGTATTTTAGTAAATTGCTGAAAATTAGCAAAAATTCCCTGTACAGCTGAATCCAAGTAGCCAGGATATACGATCATCAAATGACAAAAACCAAAAAGTTAACCAATGAGTTAAACCAACGATGTTTAAACAGAAGCATTTATTCAATTTTATCACTGGCAAACTACCTATCTTTATATTCACTTCAGCCCATTTAAATATAGATACTTTCCAGGCAGTTCCTTACCATTGAAGTTAGGGGTTATTTTAAACTGATCATAAGAATTCTCTTAACAAAAACTGCAACTATGAAGAGGCAGCTGAAAACTCTTGTTTTAGTTCTTTCAGGCTACTGTATAACAAAATACCACATGGGTGGCTTACAAACAACAGACATTTATTTCTCCCAGCTCTGGATGCTGGGAAGTCCACGACTGAGGCTCTGGCAGATGGCTGTCTCATGGGAGCTCACTTTCCAGACAACATCTCTTCACTGTGTCCTCACACTGCAGGAGTCACAAGCTAGCTAGCTTGTAGTACTTTGCCCTAGATTTACACTTAGCCTATATAAACATTCAGAAATGGATCTGCTGCTGCTGCTGCTGCTGCTGCTGCTAAATCGCTTCAGTCACGTCCAGCTCTGTGCGACCCCATAGATGGCAGCCCACCAGACTCCCCTGTCCCTGGGATTCTCCAGGTTGCTATTTCTTTCTCCAATGCATGAAAGTGAAAAGTGAAAGTGAAGTTGCTCAGTCGTGTCCGACTCTTCGCGACCCCATGGACTGCAGCCTGCCAGGCTCCTCTATCCACGGGGTTTTCCAGGCAAGAGTACTGGAGTGGGGTGCCATTGCCTTCTCTGCAGAAATGGATCATGCAGCCTTAAATCAATTGGGATGCTGTCTCTTCTGCTGAGTGACTTAGTGAAGAAACTGAACATAACCAAGACCAGCATGTACTGATTCATGTCATTCCCTTGACCACAACAAAATGGTTCAGTTGGTCCAATCAGAGTAAAATTCCCAACTTTTTATTCCATGGTTAAAACACCAGAGCCTTTCTCTCAACCACCAGGTATAAACAAATCATTTACCCTTACCTATCAATTTCTGCTGCTAACTAGCCATGACATGGAGAAGATCAAAGCTGAGTAGTTTACAAAGAAATATTACCAGAGAACAGATCAAACCACAACTCCAGTGTTTAAACCAGTAAGTAGGGGTGGGTTGAGGTGGGTTTGCCTTTTCCTGATCCAAAATCATTTTCACTTATAAGGCTGGTATTCCTACTATAAATCCTACTTATTCATGCATGTATTTATCATTTATTATACTATAATAAACACTTTTACAGTATTATTACACTGATGGAGTTGATATGCTATTTTACTTAGAATTTTCACAAATTATAATTTAAAATAACTGTATTTAAACTGAATAAGAAGGCAAATCATATGAAAGGATGTATATATTAATTATTCTTTCATACCCAAGAATTTATTCATTTGTTAAGCATTTATTGAAGATCTACTATATTCCAAGTCATTGTTCAGTCACTAAGCCACGTCCAACTCTGCGAACCCATGGACTGCAGGACACCAGGCTCCCCTATGCTTCACTATCTCCTGGAATTTGCTCAAATTCATGCCCACTGAGTCAGTGATGCTTTCCATGCCCACTGAGTCAGTGATGCTTTCCAATCTTCTCATCCTCTGCCACCCACTTCTCCTTCTGCCTTCAATCTTTCCCAACATCAGGGTCTTTTCCAATGACTTGGCTCTTCGCATCAGGTGGCCAAATTATTGGAGCTTCAATTTCAGCATCAGTCTTTACAATGAACGTTCAGGGTCAATTTCCTTTAGGATTGACTGGTTTGATCTCCATGCAGTCCAAGGGACTCTCAAGAGTCTTCTCCAGCACCACAATTTGAAGCATCAATTCTTCAGAGCTCAAACTTCTATATGGTCCAACTGTCACATCGCTACATGACTACTAGAAAAACCATAGTTTTGACTATACGGACTTTTGTTGTTAAAGTGACATCTCTGCTTTTTAATATGCTGTCTAGTTTTGTCACAGTTTCCTTCCAAGGAGCAAGCGTCTTTTAATTTCATGGTTGAAATTAATGGGTAAACTGAGTACCATAGCAAAGTGAGAGTGATTTTACAGATAGAGATACAAACAGAAGCTTAAGAACCAAAGTGGGAACTCTCGACCAGAACTGTAAAGTTGGTGGCCTTGATCTAGAAAATTAAGCTAATAAAATTTTCTGATTTTCATCTTAAAATTTTCATCATCACTTTTTCTTTTATAGTTTCTAGGAGTTCAATACAGTACCTGTATTTGATGGATCCAAAATTAACTGAAGAGATGGCTTATTTCTTTGCCTGGCTGAAATATTTCCAAATGAATGGTCTGAAATCTCACTGGAACTTGGACAATCAATAGGAAGGCTGCTTTGCCCCTTCTCCGAATCTCTCAAAATCTCTTCCATGGCTTTTTCCAGTTGTTCATCACCATTAGAAACTATCTACAGACAAAGGAAAACAATTCCTTTCAATCATAATATGGTTCTAGAACTTAATAGTTACTGAACACCAAGAATTAGTTGTACCTAATTTCATGAGATATAACAGAAAATTCTGAGTTTAAAAAAACAAAAAACAATAGAGGACTATTAGTTTCAGAAAAGGATTCTCCAGAAAACACCTAAGGCAGTTTCCAACTATATTTGGTCTAAGAGCTTACTTACAGAGATTTTTGGTGTGTTTTTTTTTGTTTTTTTTTTTTTTACCTTTCAGTAACACATTCTAAAAATCAAGTAATCCTAAATTTATGTGTTTTAAGAGAAAAATGGATAAGTTTAATTAGACAATATATAGTGTTAATATCATTTAAAAGGTCATATTTTATGTTATCATAACATAAATATGTTTGTGATTTCTTTACAAATTTTGCTTGAGCAGCCAAGGAGTATCGGTAATTTCCTTATATTTAAGTTGGCTGACCTTTTTCTTAAAAGCCAAGTGAGACACACCAAGCATAAGTAAATAAATGCTTTAAGCACATTAATGTGAAAACAGAGTTAAATGAATTTAAATAGCTATTTATTTAAGTATAGATATCTCAATAAATTTAAAGGAATGTATTGACTATTTTAATGAAATTATAAAACTATATATCCTCAACATAATGTAAAATGAGTACTTAATTATCTAATTTTTACAAATTAGATGTAAAAATTTTTATTAGACTGATATTTTATTAATTAACATACTAACATACCTTTGTATCATAACTAATACTAAATACAAGTTGTAAATAATATATAGCATTTTAGGCTAATTTCTCTCTCCCTATTATCTAGAAGGTGGTTATGCAAGTCCCATAGATATATATACCTGGGTTTGTTTGATTTTATTTATAAATAAGAAAACAGTTTTCATTTGGTCAAACACTATACATATATCTGTTTTCAAGAAAAAAAAAATATATATCACATACATACTTGAATTGGTAAATAGCTTCAAAGAAAGACTTTTTTTTTTATAACTCAAACATTATGCTGCCTAACAAAAAGGCAACATAAAAATGAAAAGTAAAAAGGACCACATCTAAATAAAATCAATGACTAAAATTACAAAACATATCCTTAAAAAACATTCAGACAAGTGTTAATCACACAGATGAATGCTACAAGCTGACTTAAAGCATAAAAATCATAAAGCAAAGTCTTTCAAGTGAAAGTAATACACAACTACATATTTATATAAGTAATTTTTAAAACCCAGCAGCAGTAAGAGAGGCAAAAGTATCCAGATAAATTAAACTGATGTAAGATTTAACCATTAATCTAACTTGCCAATTATCCTTTCTCTTTTTTCCCTCTTATTTCTTCTTTCTGAATTCTAAAAGATAAACAACCAAAAATAAAACACTTTAAAAATAACAAACCTAACAATTGAGTCTCTGGATAAATCAAACATTGATTCTATTCTTAAAGTGAGTACTTGAGAAAAAACTTTGGATTATATATACTTCCTAAGATAAGTTGCACCTAGTTAAAAGGAATAATTTAAAATAATACCATTTGTAGAAAAGGAAAAAATACCTTCAGTTCAGGTTTTTCATCATCTTTTGTAGAAGTATCACCTCCATGCTGAGGAACCAAAACAAATTCTTCACTGTTGAGTGTAGTCACAGAATCTGATGACCCACTAACCTTCTGTAATGAAGCTCTGACCTCCATTTCAGTTCTGCAAACTTCTCTTTCCACATCCACCTGGTCAAACCACAAGGATGAAGAAAAAAACTGGTAAATAAAAACATGGACTATCGAGTACCTGAATCAATTTTCTGAGGCCCTTTAAACATGGTTCAGGCAAAGAATTCTGCTGGCTAGATAATCATCTCAAAACTAGGGAGTCTACCTTCTTGGACTAATTGAGATGTACCCTGACTTTCCAGACTAAAAGAACCATATCGTTCCCTGAACAACAACACAAATCTGCCCTATCTCAAATAAAAGGATTTACTACTATGAGGCACTCTCTATATTTCTCTGAGAAATACTTTTTCTCCTTTCTAATACATATAAAAAATAGGAAATAAGCTAGAAGTAAATACAAATTCACACACAAACAAAAATACATTCACTGGTGACTTTATAACCAAATCCAAATGTCTGCATAACTTATCTCCTCATACTAATAAGCATTGTACCTTAAAATATTTTTTCTGTGTCACTTAAGTTGACTGATTAATACAGAATTCAACATTCTAAGCCATGTATCTTTTCCTTTCCAGACACAAAACCACTTATCTATAGGAAGCAGAAAATGGGGAGTGGGGCAGGGTGGCAAGGGGAACAAAGCTTTATATTGCACTCATGCAGCAGTATTCAAATACTGTGTTCTATATAGATCTCAATACCATTTTCTATATAGATCTCTAGTAGCTCAGCTGGTAAAGAAACCACCTATAATATAGGAGACCCCGGTTTGATTCCTGAGTCAGGAAGATCCGCCGAAGAAGGTATAGGCTACCCACTCCAGTATTCTTGGGTTTCCCCGGTGGCTCAGCTGGTAAAGAATCTGCCTGCAATGCCAGAGATCTGGGTTCAATCCCTGGGTTGAGAAGATCCTCTAGAGAAGGAAAAGACTACCCACTCCAATATTCTGGCCTAGAAAAATCTATGGACTGTAAAGTCCATGGAGTAGCAAAGAGTCGGACACAATTGAGCGACTCACTTTCACTTCACAGCACAGAAACTCAACATTCTCTATCACTTCCAGAAATCCAAATATTCACAAACTAAATTTAACTGAACATGTACACTACATAAGAGTCACTATACTCAACATTTGGGGGTACATGAGTGAATAAGGCAAATAAGATGCCTCCTCTCCTGGAGCTTACAGCTCGTGAGGAAACAGGCAACCAAGGAAGGAAGGAAATCCGATATCATTCAACAGGCTATGAAGAAAACACAACAGCCTAATATAACAAAGAGGAGCTGTAAAGAGTATACAGATGACTTTAAGGTAGGAGGAAAAGACTTTCTGAAAAGGAAATATTTGAGCTGAAAGCAGGAAGATCAAAAAAAAAAAGAACCTCATGTTAAACAATCTGCTCAGTGACAAAGTGGGTAATAAGACAGGGAGGAAGGACAGGTTCAGTTTAGTATAGTTGCTCAGTAGTAGCCAACTCTTTCCAACCTCATGGACTGCAGCACACCAGGCTTCCCTGTCCATAACCAACTCCTGGACTTTACTCAAACTCATGTCCATCGAATCAGTGATGCCTTTAATCCTTCTCAGCATAAGGGTCTTTCCCAGTGACTCAGTTCTTCACATCATGTGGCCAAAGTATTGGAGTTTCAGCTTCAACATCAGTCCTTCCAATGAATATTCAGGATTGATTTCCTTGAGAATTGACTGGTTTGATTTCCTTGCAGTCCAAAAACTCTCAAGACTCTTCTACAATACCACAGTTCAAAAGCATCAATTTTTATGCACTCAGCTTTCTTTATAGTCCAACTCTCACATTCATATATGACTACTGGAAAAACCATAGCCTTGACTAGACAGACCTTTGTTGACAAAATAATGTCTCTGCTTTTGAATATGCTGTTCTAGGTTGGTCATAACTTTCCTTCCAAGGAGTAAGAGTCTTTTAATTTCATGGCTGCAATCACCATCTGCAGTGATTTTGCAACCCCCCAAAATTAAGTCTGCCACTGTTTCCACTATTTCCCCATCTATTTGCCATGAAATGATGGTACCGGATGCCATGATCTTAGTTTTCTGAATGTTGAGCTTTAAGCCAACTTTTCACTCTCTTCTGAATTTCACTTTCATCAAGAGGCTCTTTACTTCTTCTTCACTTTCTGCCATAAGGGTGGAGTCATCTGCATATCTGAGGTTACTGATATTTCTCCCAGCAATCTTGATTCCAGTTTGTGCTTCCTCCAGCTCAGAGTTCCTCATGATGTATTCTGCATGTAAGTTAAATAAGCGGGGTGATAATATACAGCCTTGATGTACTCCTTTTCCTATTTGGAACCAGACTGCTGTTTCATGTCCAGTTCTAACTGTTGCTTCCTGACTTGCACACAGGTTTCTCAAGAGACAAGTCAGGCGGTCTGGTTTTCCAATCTTTTGAAGAATTTTCCACAGTTTTTTGTGATCCACACAGTCAAAGGCTGTGGCACAGTCAATAAACCAGACTTTTTTCTGGAACTCTCTTGCTTTTTCCATGATCCAGCAGATGTTGGCAATTTGATCTCTGATTCCTCTGCCTTATCTAAAACCAGCTTGAACATCTGGAAGTTCACAGTTCACATACGGTTGACGCCTGGCTTGGAGAATTTTGAGTATAACTTTGCTAGCATGTGAGATGAGTGCAACTGTGTGATAGTGATAATTTGAGCATTCTTTGGCACTGCCTTTCTTTGGGACTCGAATGAAAACTGACCTTTTCCAGTCCTGTGGCCACTGCCGAGTTTTCCAAATTTGCTGGCATAGTGACTGCAGCACTTTCACAACATCATCTTTTAGGAACTGAAACAGCTCAACTGGAATTTCATCACTTCCACTAGCTTTATTCGTAGTGATGCTTCCTAAGGCCTACTTGACTTCCCATTCCAGGATGTCTGGCTCTAGGTGAGTGATCACACCATCATGATTATCTGGGTCATGAAGACCTTTTTTGCATAGTTCTTTCGTGTATTCTTGCCACCCCTTCTTAGTATCTTCTGCTTCCGTTAGGTCCAGACCATTTCTGTCCTTTATCGAGCCCATCTTTGCATGAAATGTTCCCTTGGCACCTCTAATTTTCTTGAAGAAATCTCTAGTTTTCCCATTCTATTGTTTTCCTCTATTTCTTTGCACTGATCACTGAGGAAGGCTTTCTTATCTCTCCTTGCTATTTGGAATGCTGCATTCAAATGGGTATATCTTTCCTTTTCTCCTTTGCCTTACACTTCTCTTCTTTTATCAGCTATTTATAAGCCCTCCTCAGGCAATCATTTTACCTTTTTGCATTTCTTTTTCTTGGGGATGGTCTTGATCTCTACCTTCTGTACAATGTCACGGACCTCTGTCCATAGTTCTTCAGGCACTCTATCAGATCTAATCCTTTGAATCTATGTCACTTCCACTGTACAATCATAAGGGATTTGATTTAGATCATACCTGAATGGTCTAGTGGTTTTCCCTACTTTCTTCAATTTAAGTCTGAATTTAGCAATAAGTTCATGATCTGAGCCACAGTTAGCTTCGTCTTGTTTTTGCTCACTGTATAGAGCTTCTACATCTTTGGCTGCAAAGAATAAAATCATTCTTACTTTGGAATTGACCATCTGGTGATGTCCATGTATAGAGTCTTCTCTTGTGTTGTTGGAAGAGGGTGTTTGCTATGACTAGTGCGTTCTCTTGGCATAACTCTGTTATGTTAGCCTTTGACCTGCTTCATCTTGTACTCCAAGGCCAAATTTGCCTGTTACTCCAGGTATCTCTTGACTTCCTACTTTTGCATTCCAGTCCCCTATAATGAAAAGAACATCTTTGGGGGGGTTAGTTCTAGAAGGTCTTATAGATCTTCATAGAACCATTCAACTTCAGCTTCTTCAGCATTACTGGCCAGGGCATAGACTTGGATTACCGTGATATTGAATGATTTGCCTTGGAAACAAACCGATCATTCTGTCGCTTTTGAGATTGCATTCAAGTAATGCATTTGGACTCTTTTGTTGACCATGATGGTTACTCCATTTCTTCTAAGGGATTCTTGCCCACAATAGTACATAGAATGGTCATCTGAGTTAAATTCACCCATTCCAGTCCATTTTAGTTCACTGATTCCTAAAATATCAATGTCACTCTTGCCATCTCCTGTTTGACCACTTCCAATTTGCCTTGATTCATGGACCTAACATTCCAGGTTCCCATGCAATACTGCTCTTTATAACGTCAGACTTTACTTCCATTACCCATCACATCACAATTGGGTGTTGTTTTTGCTTTGGCTCCGTCTCTTCATTCTTTCTGGAGTTATTTCTCCACTCTTCTCCAGTAGCATTTTGGGCACCTACCGACCTGGGGTGTTCATCTTTCAGTGCCCTATCTTCTTGCCTTTTCATACTGCTCATGGGATTCTCAAGGCAAGAATACTGAAGTGGTTTGCCCTTCCCTTCTCCAGTGGACCACGTTTTGTAAGAACTCTCCAAGATGCCCTGTCCATCTTGGGTGGCCCTACACGCATGGCTCATAGTTTCACTGAGCTAGACAAGGCTGTGGTCTCTGTGATTAGTTTGGTAAGTCTTCTGTCATCGTGGTTTCCATTCTGTCTGCCCTCTGATGGATAAGGATAAGAGGCTTATGGACACTTCTGATGGGAGAGACAGATTGAGGGGGAATCTGGGTCTCGTTCTAATGGGCCATGCTCAATAAATCTTTAATCAAACTTTGTTGATGGGCGGGGCTGTGTTCCCTCCATGTTGTTTGACCTGAGGCCAAACTATGGTGGAGGTAATGAAGATAATGGGGACCTCCTTTGAAAGGTCCCACGCAGGCACTGCTGCAGTCAGTGCCCCTGACCCTGCAGCAGGCCACCGTCGACCCACGCCTCTGTCAGAGACTCCTGGACACTCATGGGCAAGTCTGGGTCAGTCTTTTATGGGGTCACTGCTCCTCTCTCCTGGGTCCTGGAGCACACAAGGTTCTGTTTGTGCCCTCCAAGAGTCTGCTTCCCCAGTCCTATGTAAGTTCTGGTGGCTCTATGATGGGGTTAATGGCGACCTCCTCCAAAAGGGCTTATGCCATACCCAGGTCTACTGAACCCAGAGCCCCTGCCCCTGAGGCAGGCCACTGCTGACCCATAACTTCGCAAGAGACACTCAACACAATTCTGGCTCAGTCTCTCTGGGGTCTCTGGGTCCTGGTGCGCACAAGGTTTGAGCCCTCTCAGCGGACAAGTAGACCAGGGCTGAAGAATGCAGGATCTTGTTAACATGGTAAGTCTGACCCATGCCAAAAATTCCCCCAGAAATGTTCTTTTTCTCTTTCTAATTAGGTTATTTTGTTCACTTCCTCATTAAAAAAAAAAAAAAAGGCTGCAATATCTCATTTTACCAGTAGGTGACACTAACACCATTACTCTCATCAAAAAAGAAGGAAAAAAAAAATAACTTTTCCCTTCAAGTCACAGTTGAAAAAACTACTTCTTAACATTATTGAAAAAGCAAAGTTTCTAATAACATCAAAACAAAGAATAATTACTGCCAACTCCAAGGCCTACCTCTCATTTATTTCTGCTAGCCATGTAAACATACTTTTTTAAAACCCTTCAAACACATTCATCTGTCCTCTAAAAAGTTTTTCTCATTTTGCATATTATGTGTGTGTGCTAAGTTGCTTTAGTTGTGTTCGACTCTTTGCAACCCTACAGACTGTAACCCGCTAGGTTCCCTCTGTCCGTGAGATTCTTCAGGCAACAACACTGGGGTGGGCTGCCATTTCCAGGTTATCTTCCTGACCCAAGGATCAAACTCATGTCTCATGTTTCCTGCATTGGCAGGCAAGGACTTTACCACTAGCGCCACCTGGGAAGCCCTTGCATATTTTATGTTTCTAAAAATCCATGTATTAGCAGCAAGTTTTTACCCTTCAGGCTGCCCCATAAAAGCTTGATTGTCAAGACATTACACACTTCAGGTGTTCTTTCTATGGCCAATCCTTCTTCAAATCCTTTTCAGTTGCCACTGTTCTATTTGACATTTAAATATTGGAAATTCCCCAAATTCTGAGCTTTTTTTCTCTGATTCTTTGCCACTCACTCTTATTGCCAAGGATTTAAATAGCATCTATATACTGAAAGTCTCCCAAATTTCTATCCCGACCCAAATATCTCCTCTAATTCCTATTCTGAATCCAACTCTTTGATATTTCCATGTGGAATTCTATCGGTATCTGAAAATGTGACCCAAGTGGAATTCCTAATGTCTCCTCCAAACTTGTTTCTTATTCAGATTTCCCATTTCTGAAGACCACCACCTTCTACTAAGTTGCACAAACAAAAAATCTGGTTCTCATCCTTGATTCATCTCTGCTTCTTCATTCCTCTCATTACCAAGTCATGTCAATCTCACTTTCAAAATAAATCCCACATCTATCCCTCTACATCCATTTTACAAACCTAATCCAAGCCACGATCTCACCTATTGTAACAGCCTCCTAACCCATCTCCTTCTTCCAGTCTTCTCCTCCCTAACCTACTAACTGAGCAGCCAGAGAAATCTTTTGGAAAGCTAAGTTGGATTACATTAAAGCTCCAGACTAAAATATTTTCACTAAAATTCAAATGAAATCCAAACTCCCTGCCGTGATTTAAACGCCTGACACACCCTTGCATCTGTCACTTCTCATTACAGCTCTTTAGTCATGGAAAGTTCCTTCCCACTTTAGGTCTTAGCACTTATCCCCTGCCTTCATACAGCTGACTCCTAAAGGTATCACCTGCCATTCATAGACTCAACAAATATTTAATGAGTCCCTACTATGTGACAGAAATCCTAATGGGAACTAGAGACTAAATAGTTAGTGAGATGAATGTAGGCCCAATTTTCTTAGACCTAACATTCTTACGGATGTGTTAAATAATACAGAAGAAAGTAAATCAGGATCATCTATTGGAATAAGCACTGGAAAAGATCCTGAGAAGGCAGGACGCAATATGGATTCAATCGACATTTGGATTTAATAATGATGAGCAAATCACGGAAAGAACTAGGGAGAAAGAACTTCATGTAGAAAAAAAAAAGCAAATACTGGGTTGGACAAGAAGTTTGTTCGGATTTTTCCACATGATATTTCAAACAATCTTCTCGGCCAATCCAATCAAACCAAGATGTAAGAGAAGGCTGGCTTAGTTTCTAGTGGGGTCATGTTTCTTTCTCCTGGGTCTTGGTGCGCACAAGGTTTTGTCTGTGGCCTCCAGGAGTCTGTGTCGACAGACACAGCTGCACTCATTTCCCATGAGTAGTAGCAAATTAATGCTCAAAATTCTCCAAGCTAGCTGTCTATGGGGTCGCACAGAGTCGGACACGACTGAAGCAACTTAGCAGAAGCAGCAGCAGGCTTCAATAGTACGTGAACCAAGAACTTCCGGATGTTCAAACTGGATTTAGAAAAGGCATAGGAACCAGAGATCAAATTGCCAACATCTGTTAGATCATAGAAAAAGAAAATTCCACAAAAACATCTAATTCTGCTTTACTGACTACACCAAAGCCTTTGACTGTGTGGATTACAACAAACTGGAAAATTCTTCAAGAGATGGGAATACCAGATCACCGGACCTGCCTCCTGAGAAATCTGTATGCAGGTCAAGAAGCAACAGTTAGAACTGGACATGGAACAACAGACTGGTTCCAAACTGCAAAAGGAGTACATCAAGGCTGCATATTGTCACCCTGCTTATTTAACTTCTATGCAGAGTACATCATGCAAAATGCCAGGCTGGACGAAACACAAGATTGAAACAAGATTGCCGTGAGAAATATCACTAACCTCAGATATGCAGATGACACCACCCTTATGGCAGAAAATGAAGAGGAACTAAACAGCCTCTTGATGAAGGTAAAAGAGGAAAGTGAAAAAGCTGGTTTAAAACTCAACATTCAGAAAACTAAGATACGGCATCTGGTCGCATCACTTCATGGCAAACAGATGAGGAAACAATAGAAACAGTGAGAGACTTAATTTTCTTGGGCTCCAAAATCACTACAGATAGTGACGGTAGCCATGAAATTTTTATAAAAGATGCTTGCTCCTTGGGAGAAAAACAGTGACAAACCTAGACAGCATATTAAAAAGAAAAGGCATCACTTTGCCAACAAAGGTCCATCTAGTCAAAGCTATGGTTTTCCCAGTAGTCATGTATAGTGTAAGAGTCAGACCATGAAGAAGGCTCAGTTCAGTTCAGTCGCGCAGTCGTGTCCGACTCTTTGCGACCCCATGAATCGCAGCACGCCAGGCCTCCCTGTCCATCACCAACTCCCGGAGTTCACTCAGACTCACGTCCATTGAGTCTGTGATGCCATCCAGCCATCTCATCCTCGGTCGTCCCTTTCTCCTCCTGCCCCCAATCCCTCCCAGCATCAGGGTCTTTTCCAATGAGTCAACTCTTCGCATAAGGTGCCCAAAGTACTGGAGCTTCAGTTTTAGCATCATTCCTTCCAAAGAAATCCCAGGGTTGATCTCCTTCAGAATGGACTGGTTGGATCTCCTTGCAGTCCAAGGGACTCTCAAGAGTCTTCTCCAACACCACAGTTCAAAAGCATCAATTCTTCGGCGCTCAGCCTTCTTCACAGTCCAACTCTCACATCCATACATGACCACAGGAAAAACCATAGCCTTGACTAGACGGACCTTAGTCGGCAAAGTAATGTCTCTGCTTTTGAATATACTATCTAGGTTGGTCATAACTTTTCTTCCAAGGAGTAAGCGCCTTTTAATTTCATGGCTGCAGTCACCATCTGCAGTGATTTTGGAGCCCAAAAAAACAAAGTCTGACACTGCTTCTACTGTTTCCCCATCTATTTCCCATGAAGTGATGGGGCCAGATGCCATGATCTTCGTTTTCTGAATGTTGAGCTTCAAGCCAACTTTTCCACTCTCCTCTTTCACTTTCAACAAGAGGCTTTTTAGCTCCTCCTCACTTTCTGCCATAAGGGTGGTGTCATCTGCTGATCAGTGAAAAATTGATGCTTTTGAACTGTGGTGCTGGGGAAGACTTTTGAGAGTCCTTGGACTTCAAGGTGATCAAACCAGTCAATCCAAAAAGAAATCAACCTTGAATATTCATTGGAAGGACTGATGCTAAAGCTGAAGCTCCAATACTTTGGCCACCTGATGTGAAGAATGGACTCACTGGGAAAGACTCTAATGCTGGGAAAAATTGAAAGCAGGAAGAGAAGGGGACGACAGCGGATAAGATGGCTGGATGGCATCACCGACTCAATGGACATGAGTTTGAGCAAGCTCTGGGAGATGGTGATGGACAGGGAAGCCTGGGCATGCTGCAATCTGTGGGGTCACAAAGAGTCAGAGATGATTGAACTGAACTGAGAGAGAGAAGTCGCTCACTTGTGTCTGACTCTTTGCAACCCCATGGACTATAGCCTACCAGGCTCCTCCATCCATGCAATTTTCCGGCAAGAATATTGGACTGCTGCTGCTGCTGCTAAGTCGCTTCAGTTGTGTCCGACTATGTGTGACCGCATAGACGGCAGCCCACCAGGCTCCCTCATCCCTGGGATTCTCCAGGCAAGAACACTGGAGTGAGTTGCCATTTCCTTCTCCAATGCATGAAAGTGAAAAGTGAAAGGGAAGTTGCTCAGTCATGTCTGACTCTGTGCGACCGCATAGACGGCAACCCATCAGGCTCCTTTGTCCATAGCATTTTCCAGGCAAGAGTACTGGAGTGGGGTGCCATTGCCTTCTCTGAAGAGTACAGGAGTGGGTTGCCACTAAAGAGAAGGCTTACTGAGAAACAAAGAGGAGACCATAATAGCTTCAAAAAAATAACTATAGGTAAGAATACAGTTGTCCCTCAGTATCCATGAAGAATTGATTCTAGGACCCACCAAAGAAACCTAGACACCTGAATCCACAGATGCTCAAGTACTGTAATTGACATTCCATATCCTTGATTTGTCATCTGTGGCTTCAACCAACAAGACTGCGTAGTATTGTAGTATTATTTGAAAAAAAAATCTATGTATATGTAGACTCAGTTCAAACTCATGTTGTTCAAAGGTCAACTATACTTGGTATGAAATGAAATATAGATAGAGAGAGGCAGAGAGCCTGAGGTCACCTATACTTGGTATGAAATGAAATATAGATATAGTGAGGCAGAGCCTGAGGTCACCCGACACTAAGGCTATCTAAATATACCCCCTCCCTAATCCCAACTGTGTCTTCCCTCAAAGGATTCTCTTCAGTTCAGTTCAGTTGCTCAGTCATGTCCGACTCTTTATGACCCCATAACTACAGCACTCCAGACCTCCCTGTTCATCACCAACTCCTGGGGTCCACCTATACTCAGGTCCATTGAGTTGGTGATGCCATCCAATCACCTTATCCTCTGTCATCCCATGCTCCTCCTGCCTTCAATCTTTCCCAGCATCAGGGTCTTTTCAAATGAGTCAGTTCTTCGCATCAGGTGGCCAAGTACTGGAGTTTCAGCTTTAACATCGGTCCTTCCAATGAACACCCAGGACTGATCTCCTTTAGGATGGACTCGATGGATGTCCTTGCAGTCTGAGGGACTCTCAAGAGTCTTCTCCAACACCACAGTTCAAAAGCATCAATTTTTATGCACCCAGCTTTCTTTACAGTCCAACTCTCACATTCATACATGACTACTGGAAAAACCATAGCCTTGACTACACAGATCTTTGTTGACAATGTCTCTGCTTTTTAATATGCTGTCTAGATTGGTCATAACTTTCCTTCCAAGAAGTAATCGTCTTTTCATTTCATGGCTGCAACCACCATCTGTGGTGATTTTGCAACCCATCAAAATAAAGTCAGCCACTGTTTCCCATCTATTTGCCACGAAGTGATGGGACCAGATGCCATGATCTTCGTTTTCTGAATGTTGAGCTTTAAGCCAACTTTTTCACTCTCCTCTTTCACTTTCATCAAGAAGCTCTTTAGTTCTTCTTCACTTTCTGCCGTAACAGTGGTGTCATCTGCATATCTGAGGTTATTGATATTTCTCCCAGCAATCCTGATTCTGGCTTGTGCTTCCTCCAGCCCCTCGTTTCTCATGATGTACTCTACATATAAGTTAAATAAGCAGGGTGACAATATACAGCCTTGACGTACTCCTTTTCCTATTTGGAACCAATCTGCTGTTCCATGTCCAGTTCTAACTGTTGCTTCCTGACCTGCATACAGGTTTCTCAAGAGGCAGGTCAGGTGGTCTGGTATTCCCATCTCTGTCAGAATTTTCCACAGCTTTTTGTGATCCACACAGTCAAAGGCTTTGGCATAATCAATAAAGCAGAAATAGATGTTTTTCTGGAACTCTCTTGCTTTTTTGATGATCCAGTGGATGTTGGCAATTTGATCTCTGGTTCCTCTGCCTTTTCTAAAACCAGCCTGAACATCTGGAAATTCATGGTTCACATATTGCTGTAGCCTGGCTTGGAGAATTTTGAGCATTACTTTGCTAGCGTGTGAGATGATACAATTGTGCAGTAGTTTCAGCATTCGTTGGCATTGCCTTTCTTAGGGACTGGAATGAAAACTGACCTTTTACAGTCCTCTGGTCACTGGTGAGTTTTCCAAACTTTCTGGCATACTGAGTGCAGCACTTTTACAGCATCATCTTTCAGGATTTGAAATAGCTAAACTGGTATTCCATCACCTCCACTAGCTTTGTTCATAGTGATTCTTCCTAAGGCCCACTTGACTTCCCATCCCAGGATGTCTGGCTCTAGGTGAGTGATCACACTGTGATTATCTGGGTTGTGAAGATCTTTTTTGTACAGTTCTTCTATGTATTCTTGCCACCTCTTTTTAATATCTTCTGCTTCCATTTGATCCATACCATTTCTGTCCTGTATTGAGCCCATCTTTGCATGAAATGTTCCCTTGGCACCTCTAATGTTCTTGAAGAGATCTCTAGTCTTTTCCATTCTGTTTTTTTCCTCTGTTTCTTTGCATTGATCACTGAGGAAAGCTTGCATATCTCTTCTTGCTATTCTATGGAACTCTGCACTCACATGGGTATAGCTTTCCTTTTCTCCTTTGCTTTTCACTTCTCTTTTCACAGCTATTTCTAAGCCCTCCTCAGACAGCCATTTTACCTTTTTGCATTTGTTTTTCTTGGGGATGGTCTTGATCCCTGTCTCCTGTACAATGTCAGGAACTTCCATCCATAGTTCATCAGCCACTCTGTCTATCAGATCTAGTCCCTTAAATCTATTTCTCACTTCCACTGTGTAACCATAAGGGATTTGATTTAGGTCATACCTGAATGGTCTACTGGTTGACAGTTAAACTAACAGTTAATTCTGAATTAGCATGTTAACTCAATACTAATGTGCATTGTGGTAGCTTATTCAAAGAAGATGTCCATTTTTAAGAGAGGTTTTCTTTATCCCAAGAGAATGTCAGATATTCTGTCATACTAACAAGAAAACTAATAGTTTACCATATGTAATTTTGTGACCTCTTCCAAACATAGCCTGGCACCTCTCATTTTTTCAAAATTAAGACAGCTTTTAATACAACCATCACAACCCTGCCTTGAAGGGCCTTAAAGATACTTTTAGAAGTTTGCCAAGTACTACTACTATCTTAGTAGTGAAGGTATTACTAGTACTTTAAAGTGCAAAGAATGAAAAGTCAATACTTAAAATATTTCCACCAGCAAGTAATAAGATTTAAACAGGCAAAGAACAGTCTTTTCAATAAATAGTGTTGGGAAAATTAGATATCAAAATGCAAAAGAATGAAGGTGGACTCCAACCTCACACCATACACAAAACTCAATTCAAAATGGATTATAGACCTAAATATAAGAACTAAAACTATAAAACTCTTAGATAAAACATAGGAGTAAATCTTCATGTCCTTGGATTAAGGATGGTTTCTGATACAACAATAAAAGCGCAGGTGGCAGAAGAAAAAAATAGTTCAACAGTTAAAAGAAAATCAGTTAAATACATTGAAATTTAAAATGCACTGAAAATGACACCATGAAAAGGTAAAATCTACAGGATGAGAAAATATTTACAATAGTTGATTATCCAGATTAAATGAGGAACTCTTTATAAGTCAATAATAAAAAGACAATTAAACTTCTGTTACCAGCTAAAGAGCGTGGACATTATCACTTTCTTCCCTATAAGAAGAAAAGGCTGGACAAACCAAAAAGCAAAGTTTTTTGGATCCATCAGAAAACTGACATCACAGGACGAAACGCCATTTCAAATCTGGGGCAAGCAAGAGACAGACAGCAAGTAAGAGCTGCTAGAGCAGTAAGCTGGAAGGAACACTTACATGCTAATTTTGACAAACTACCGGAAGCTAGGTATGGGATTTGAGTGTGGGAGTGGACAGTGGGTTATGGAAGGGTGGCTTCAAATTTTTTCATATTTAGTTGGTACTTAATAAGTAATAATAAAGAAATTTCTAATGTTCAAAAAAGAAGAAAATGTTGAAATAACTACATCGATTTTAGACAAAGCAGACTTCAGAACTAGAAAGATTATCAGATAAAGAGAGTATTATAAAATAACGAGAGTCAATCTGCACTGAGTATGCACGTAACAAGAGGGCATCAAATTACTTGAGGCAAAAATTGGTAGAACTTGAAAGGAAAAACAGAAAAATCCACTATTATAGTTGGAGATTTCAACACCTCTATCTGAAACTGACAGATCAAGCAGACAGAAAATTAAGCAAGAGATACAAGACCTAAAAAGCACTATTAGTCAACCTGATCTAATTGATGTTTATAAAATACTAATCACAGAAGAGAAGAATGTACTTTCATACAGGGAACATTCACCAAAGGAGACCATATTCTTGGACCATAAAACATTCCTTGGTAAATTTTTAAAAGTTCAGTTCAGTCGCTCAGTTGTGTCCGACTCTTTGCGACCCCATGAATCACAGCACGCCACGCCTCCCTGTCCATCACCAACTCCCGGAGTTTACTCAGACTCACGTCCATCGAGTCGGGGATGCCATCCGGCCATCTCATCCTCTGTCGTCCCCTTCTCCTCTTGCCCCCAATCCCTCCCAGCATTAAGGTCTTTTCCAATGAGTCAACTCTTCACATGAGGTGGCCAAAGTACTGGAGTTTCAGCTTTAGCATCAGCCCTTCCAATGAACACCCAGGACTGATCTCCTTCAGAATGGACTGGTTGGATCTCCTTGCAGTCCAAGGGACTCTCAAGAGTCTTCTCCAACACAACACTTCAAAAGCATCAATTCTTCAGCAACTATACAAATATTATCAAACTCATAATAGAATTAAACTAGAAATCAAGAACAGATAGCCTGGAAATTCCCAAATATGTGGAAATTAAATAACACACACCTAAGTAACCATGAATCAAAGATGAAACAAGGAAAGATTTTAAATACTTTTAACTAAACAAAAATGAAAATATAACATATTAAAAGTTGTGGGATACAGTGAAAGCAGTACTTAGAAATTTGTTGCACTGAATGCATACATCTAGGAAAGGAAAAACATCTAAAATCTAAAGCTTAAGCTTCCTTAGAAACCTTAGGAACTAAAAAAAAAAAGAGGGGGAGCATATAAACAACAATAAACAGAAATCGATAAAATTGAAATAGAAAAGCAATACAGAAACATTTAATAATCAAAAGATGGTTCTTTAAAAAGATAAATAATATAGATTAAATTGATAAAAGGTCTAGCCAGGCTAAACAAGAAAAAGAGAATACACAAACTAGCAATATCAAAAATGAAAGGAGGTCATCACTGCCAATCCCCTGGATATCAACAGGATAATAAACAAATATTATAAACAATTCTATGCCCACAAATTTGGTAACTTAGATGAAATGGACCACCAGCTCCTTGAAAGACATGAAAGTACCAAACTTCACACCAAGAAAAACAGATAACCTGAACAGCTCTATATCTTTAAATAAATTTAACCAAAAATAATTAATAAGCTTCCAAAAGAGAAAGCACTGGACATAAATGGCTTCACTGGCAATTCTAAAGATTTAAGGAAGAAACAGAATCAATTTTCCATAATCTCTTCCAGAATATGAGAGGAAATACCTTCTAACTTATTCTATGAGGCCAGAATTGACCAAATATTAAAAACTAACACCAGAGTACAAGATAAGAAAACTATAGATAAAATATTATAAAATCATATTCAACAATGTTTAAAAAGAATTATACCTTAGGTATGCAAGACTGGCTCAAAAATTAATCAATAAGCAAAAGTAAAATCACTATCATGTCAATTGATGCAACATCTGTTCATTATAAAAACTCTCAGTGAACCAGCAATTGATGGAACTGCCTCAACTTGGTAGAGTATCTACAAAAAAAAAAAACCTGCAGCTAACATCATACTTAACTGTGAGAGACCAAAGAGACTGGACACTTTCCTTTAAGACTGGGAACCATGTAATGATACCCCGTTTCTCTCACCTCTGATTAACATTAAGAAATAAAACTGTCTTTATTCACAAATTACATAACATAAGAAATAAAAGCTATGAAGATTGAAAAGGAAGAAATAAAACTGTATTCACAGATTACATAATTATCATGCAGAAAATCCCAAAAATCTATCCAAATTGAGTGAGTACAGAAAAGGCACAGGATACAGGGGGAATATACAAAAGTCAATCTCTTCCCTACATACAAACAATAAAGAATTTGAATTTTTCATTTTTTAAAAAGCAATACCATTTGCAATAACACCAAACAAATGAAATAATTATGTAAAAAAATCTATCAAAATACCTGTAGGATCTGTTTGTTAAGTAGAAACCTACAAAACACTAATGAGAGAAATTAAAGAAGATCTAAAAGATGAAAAGATACTCAATGTTCATAGATCAGAAAATTCAGCTAAGATGCTGATTCTGTCCTATTTAAATACTTAGATTCAAAAAATAACTTGTTAAGACTGAATAAACATCTTTAGCACTCACCTATTGACACAAGGACAGGGACCGTATCTATTTTCATTTTATTCACCAACACATCCCCAGCACAGTACCTAGACATACTATGGACTCAATAAACATCTGTTTAACAAACAAGTCAATTATTTTGGATATAGCAGGCTGGACTTATGCATCAGATAGGAAGTTGTACTGAATGGATTCTAATGTCACTTAATCTTAAGATTCTTATTCTACATAAAGTGCAGAAGAATTCCATTCCAACAAGTCAATTCAAAGTATAACCTAGTAAGGCTACTATTATGCAGCAGAATAAACACTAAGCAAAATGTTACTTTTTCTTTATATATGGTGATTTGCTATCACATCAAATCAGAAGAAACAGCAGTTGGAAAATTTTCAGTCTTTTAAATAACATGGATCTTCACTGTTCTATGAACTCAAGACTAATACATCAATTTCAACTCAACATGTAAAACAGAGCAATGCACAGAAACGAAGCTGCTTTTAAAATTCACTTTGTTAAAAGTCTGGCCTATTATAACCCCAAAATAATAATGCAAAGTCTGACAAAGGATTTTTGTATCTCTTCAGGCACAGAAGAAGAAAAAAAAAAAAACACCAACACTAGGAACTATAGTCTAGGCATAAACATTTTTATTTTATTTTCATTTTTATTTTTATTTTCATTTTTATTTTTATTTTTACGGCATTTTAATAGTATATGAGAATAAGAAAACTAAACAGTGCTACAGAAAGTCTACTGTTTCTTCTATCCATCTTCTTCTCCTCTGCTCTAAACCCAAAAATGTTCTATAAACTGACTGACTTAAACCACTTAAACACACATTTCCCCCATACCTATGGTAATTCTGAGCTTCCCAGGTGGCACTAGTGGTAAAGAATCTGCCTGCCAATACAGGAGATATAAGAGACACGAGTTCGATCCCTGGGTTGGGAAGATCCCCTAAAAGAGGAACCCATGCCAGTACTCTTGCCTGGAGAATCCCACGGATGGAGGACTCTGGTGGGCTACAGTCAATGTGGTCTCAAAGACTTGGACACAACTGACCATCAGAGCACATAATAATTCTAGAATTTCTATTACGTGAAACAACTTTTCTTACTTTAATACCATATAATTTTTGTCAAATGAGCAATATATCTATATTAACACCTCACTTGGAGATCTAAAACTACAATTTTCACATGTACAAGAAACACTACAACATTCAGCAAAGCCTAACTGGAAGCTATCTTTTTCCCAAAATAACCAAACACATTTAGAACTATAAAATCATGGTGTGGTACACATGGTCCAATTTCTTTCTGTGCCAAATGTGGTTGTTAGCCTACTTCTTCTTGCTTTAAGATTGAGGGCTTGTACCTATTCATTTTTAAGTGATTCTTGAACTAAAATAGGAAACTGAAAATATGAGTGTGAGTCAAAACTGGTAAGCTGGGAGATAAACAGACATGAAAATTAGAATGACTAGAGTAGATCCATTATAACAGTGGAAACAGGAAATATTCTTAACTTACAGGAAGAAAACAGACATGAATAATTTAAAACACCATTTACCAACCATAATTCCTCTGTGATTTGAAGAATTAAGTTAGTCCTAGAAAAAACTACCATGACCTCTGTTTACTAAGCAGTCCATCTGCTATTCTAGTCATCAGCAATACATATATACCAATACTGTATGTATGCATGTCCCTGCCTCTGATTCAAGGCACAGAAGGACCCTATTAATTCATATTACTTTAGTGGACACCTATTTCTATTTTTCCAGCAATAGTCTCCAAATCTTTTTTCTGAAAACAAGCTTTCCCTCTACCCAAATCACATGTATTTTATAGAAACCTCTACCCTGTGGCCAAACAGATCTAAAGGTTAACACTGAATCCAAACTAGACCAATTAACTCATATTCCTTCCTATAAATGGAGAAGGAAATGGCACCTACTCCAGTATTCTTGCCTGGAAAATCTCATGGACAGAGGAGTCTAGTGCTCTATAGTGCATGAGGTCGCAGAGAGTCACAGACATGACTGAGAGACTTAACACTTCTATAAATTATTTTTGAATAAGCATACTTAAATTGTGTTTCTGTCGCATGGCGTCTAATTAAGTCCTAACATAATTATATGCTAGCAATAAGATGTACAAGATATATTTCAATAGGCTGAAGATGGCTATATGGTTTCATATAGTAATATTTGTGGGAAAAGAAATATAGGTGAAGAAGAGAATCTGAAAAGCTGACAATAATTCCCAGATAAATGGTACAGTGAAAGAAATGAAAGGAAGGAAAAAAGTAGATAAAACACTTACTTGAGATAATTGTAGGAAAAAAAGATAATAAAAGTAGTTCTAGTCAAAGCATGATTTAAAAGGCAATAGAAGAATGTTTTATAACCAAAATAGGAAGCCATCAAAATAGGACAAAAAGGAATTTTAAATGGTTGGCACATTATGATTACTGCTATATATTTAATATTCCTATGTCATAAAAACATACTGCAATAGAAGAAAAAAATTAATCTAAGAATTTATATTAGGGAGGTGAGATGTGTGGAGTGATTGAGGTAGATCAGATTACTTTTACCAACTTTTTCCGTTCCGTTCCATTCAGTCGCTCAGTCGTGTCCGACTCTTTGCGACCCCGTGAACTGCAGCACGCCAGGCCTCCCTGTCCATCCCAACTCCCGGAGTTCACTCAGACTCACGTCCATTGAGTCCGTGATGCCATCCAGCCATCTTTTTACCTCCTCCCTATTACGGAATTGTACATTTATGCCCCTTGCCATGTTGATTTTTTAACATCCCCAATTGGAGTAAGTGAAGCAAAGTATTTCCCTGCCCAAGTAAGTTTGGGCTTAGCCATGTAATTTGCTTTGGTCAATGAATATCAACAAACAATACCTGAACAGAGACTTCAAAGGTACTTGAGTTTTTTGACTTGGTTTCCTGAATTTCTGTCATTTATCATAAGGAGAGTACGTACCAAGAAACTAGTGAATCCAAAATACAACATGAAAAGACCTGAATCCAATCTACAGCCTGACGAGTCTCCCTCACGGACTTACAGAACATGCATTAAAAACTAAATGTTTGTCATAAGCCAAACACTTCAGCATTGTTACACAGCATTACCAGAGTAGTAGCTAATTCAGAGACTTACTATATTTAAATTCCTTCAGCATGATTATACTATCTTCAAATAAAAATCAGCTAAAGCTATCACTGCAACTAATAAGTTAATCTCCAAGACAAGATTGATACACTTCTTAAACTATTGCCTAAAAAAATCTAGTGGTCTCTATAATTTTCATTTATATTCCACTGAATTACAATGCACATCAATAGTCTATCCTTCTAACATTCAACCTTAAGTATACTCAATTGTGTAAAACTTTGACCCATGTATCATACTGCAGTTTAGAAAAGCCTATTCAGCAATATCTCATAGGCAATAATACAAATGAAAAATATTCTGAAAATAAATACAATAAAAAATTCTAATGAAGACTAACTTTAACTCTAGATTTTCCTCTTGGTTTTTCCACCACAACTATATATGCTATCTATTCAAGAATAAAGTTGATGAAGTTATATGCATTATACAGTCACTTTTTGTCTGGAAAACCAAGGACTGTCAGCTAAGCAATTCAGTCAGTATTCCAGAAACTTGGCTTAAGACTAATAGCCAGCTTTATGCCCGCAGGTACAGACATATGGTCGAGAGGAAAACATCCATCACATGACAGACTACACTAGGGAGTCCACTTAACTACAGTCCCCTTCCTCAGCTTGTCTAATAAAACCATCTAATACTTCGTATGTTGTATGCTGCTGCACAAAAGTACAAAACACAGTCAACAATCTTGAGTTCTTTCTGGCCCACTGTGTTCATGGGAAAGACATCTATCTCACTTCTGTGAACATGCTGGTTTATCTGAAAAATCGGAGGTTTGACTAACTGACCTCACTCTAAAATATGTACACATCATTTATTTTCTGAATATATCTGTAGATGAAGAAGAAACAGAATATAGATGAAAAGGTTGAGGCACAGAGAAATTAAGTAACTTCTCTAAAAAGTTAGAGAGTCAGAAGTAGAAGTTAGAAATCCTCTGTTAAGAAATCTATTTACTGCTGCTGCTACTGCTCCTAAGCTGCTTCAGTCATGTCCGACTCTGTGCGACCCCATAGACGGAACGGTCACAAAGAAGTCGGACACGACTGAGCGCTGAACTGAATTGAACTGAAGAAAGTGTGAAATATCTAGATAACAGGCTGAGGAAAATCCTGTAGCTAGCTGAAATTCTTTCCAGAGCCTCAGGGTCCCTGGGTTGGGAGGGAGGCCCACTCACTTTCTTAATACCTGATTGGCCAGAGAGTCTTTGGGTGGGACCGCACACTTGTCCATAGTAGTGTGTGTGTCAGGGGGTGTTTTTGAGAGAAAGTCAGTTTAGTTGCTCAGTCAGGAGAAAGTAAGGAGCTCATTTAGGTGGAGTTGAGGCAACCAGGCAGAGAATTGTAGGGAATAAGTCACAAAGGTAAAGTAAGATGAGGTGAGGAAAGTAAAGAGGAGGCATAAGTTTGTAGTACAGGCATGTAATGGCACTGAAACTTATTTGGCTTTTATATCTGTGAAATGGAGGAGTGTTTGGAGGGTTCAGAGGACAGGTAAGAACTACATTAAAGGTATCATTCTGGTTGCTTTTGAAAATAGACCATAGGGAGCAAGTAAAGAAACAGGGAAATTAGGAGGCTTTTAGAATAATCTAGGTAATAGATGATGGTAAAACTGGATAATGGCAGGGGAAGTAATGAGAAATGGATGATTTCTGGATGTGATTTAAAGAGAGAACCAAGGGAATTTGCTGACAGTGTAGCTGTAAAGTCAAAGGGAGCGAATGAGGGAGAAAGAGATTGACTGGTGAAGGAGAGAAAAAGGAGTAACAAGACTCTAATATTGGCTGGAGTAACTAGAAGGATGGAGTTGCCATCAGGCAAGATGAGAACGTCTTATAGGAGGGTGATGTGGGATGACTTGGTTAGGTTGGTGGGGGAAAGTTCGGAAGTATGATTTTTGAATGTGTTGAGTTTGGAATGTATCTTAGATATTCGGTATGCCTGTCAAATAATACATGTTCAGCATTAGCAACAACAGCGAAAGGTTCTTAAAAAATTAACTGGATTCTGTGTGAATGGCATTGAAGACCATGAGGCTGTAACAGTCCATTCTTTACCTACAGTATGGCAGCAAGTCTGCTGTGGCTTGTAATCCAGGATTCAAAGACAGGACAAGTACCAAAATGGACATGTGGGTTTAGGACGGTGAGAAACCATCAAATATTGGGTTTCTGATGGTTTGTATTTTGTTGCATTTTTCTTGTTTAAAGTATCAGAAAACATTTGAAAAACATCCTTCATGTAGGATATTCAACAGAAATGGTTGTATTGTAAAGCAAAACAAACTAAAAAAATAAAAATTAATTTTAAAAAATAGAAATGGTTATAAAGTCATTGAATAATTTACTCTTCTAGTGATATAAAGTATCACTGGGTTTTGTTTGCCTTGTGAGAGTGAAAACTGGTAAAGTAGAAACCAGTATTAGAACAATTTTTATTTTGACTCGTTTTTTCCATTGAACAGTGAAAACTGTTTTTAGTTTATAGTTTCAACTCAGCAAGACCCTCTTCCCCTTTGCTTTTGTAGATACATGACATATAATTTCATAGAAACTGTTTTCTTATGAATTTAATATTTAGGAAATATTAGCCTTTTCAGATTATTGTTGGTAATTTATTTTTGTTTTGTGAAACAGAATCTGGACGTCCTTTTTCTAGTATTTCAAAACTTTTTTTTCACATTTCTTAACTTTCCCCATAAGCATCTCACTGAGTCATTTTACTGAAAAAATTAGGAAGTAGTATTATATATATGGCTTTTCTGGAAACCTAGTTAATCTGAGGGATTTTCATGAATTTTAGCTCTTTTATTTGGATCAGTAATTCTGTAGAACTATGCAGGTACAAATACATACACACGCACAGACATACAGTCACACTGTACATCAAGAAGCTTTTGTGTACTGTAATTTAAATTTCTTCTCATGAGCAGGAAGGTGTTAAGTCAGTCATCATAGAAATACTCAATGTTCTAATATATACCAAGAAGGACCTGTGCTTTCAAGACAGAAGTTAGGTCTTTGCCTATGGGATTTAATAGGGGCGGAAGAAAAAACACTTTTGACTTAATTTCCTGATTTGTGTTGATGCTTGGGCAATGTCTTCTTGGGCAATTACTGAGTCTCCCCTGACTGCTGAGCTTGTATAGATCGAATAGTTGGAAGAGAGCAACAGGGAAACCCTTATTCTTCTCCTTAGCTTCAGAAACCATGTCTGGTTGTTTAGTTCATGAAGTTTTGGTTGCTACTTTGAATCTCTCCATGCTAGAACTAATAAATTGGTAATGACCATATCTTCTGTTAACTTAGTGCCAGTTATATGGGAAATAAACAGTAAATATTAATTTACTACTTTCCCCTCTTAATTCTGCTTATTGTTACCAAATTCTGTTTCAGTTCAGTCGCTCAGTCGTGTCCAACTCTTTGCAACCCCATGAATCGCAGCTCGCCAGGCCTCCCTGTCCATCACCAACTCCCGGAGTTCACTCAGACTCGCGTCCATTGAGTCCGTGATGCCATCCAGCCATCTCATCCTCGGTCGTCCCCTTCTCCTCCTGCCCCCAATCCCTCCCAGCATCAGGGTCTTTTCTAAAGTCTGACACTGTTTCTTCTGTTTCCCCATCTATTTCCCATGAAGTGATGGGACCAGATGCCATGATCTTCGTTTTCTGAATGTTGAGCTTTAAGCCAACTTTTTCACTCTCCTCTTTCACTTTCAACAAGAGGCTTTTTAGCTCCTCTTCACTTTCTGCCATAAGGGTGGTGTCATCTGCATATGTGAGGTTATTGATATTTCTCCCGGCAATCTTGATTCCAGCTTGTGTTTCTTCCAGTCTGGCGTTTCTCATGATGTACTCTGCACAGAAGTTAAATAAGCAGGGTGACATATACAGCCTTGACATACTCCTTTTCCTATTTGGAACCAGTCTGTTGTTCCATGTCCAGTTCTGACTGTTGCTTCCTGACCTGCATACAGATTTCTCAAGAGGCAGGTCAGGTGGTCTGGTATTCCCATCTCTTTCTTAGCTGAGTATAAATAGAATATATTCACCACCACCCGCCACACATAAACACATAAATCAATGTTCCCATTAGACATTTAATTTTTAAACATTTTCGGACATATATATTCTGTGAAGATAGCAGATAATCAGTATTGCCTGTATTATTAAGCAAGACTGTCAGGCATAAAATATATTAATTCAGTAGGTTTCTTATAGGACAGCTGTATCTCATTTGTTGTTCAGTCACTCAGTTGTGTCCAACTCTTTGTGACCCCATGCACTGCAGCACACCAGGCTTCCCTGTCCTTCATCATCTGCTGGAGTTTGCTCAAACTCATGTCCATTGAACCGGTGATGCCATCCATCCCTCTCATCTGTCGTCCCCTTCTCCTCCTGCCTTCAATCACTCTATGCCAAAAAAGAGGTGGGGAGGAACCTATTCATACTCATCAATAAAATAAATGCCCAAGATAAACTTCTTACATATACAGACCTACAAAAAATACTAGTAAACTCTACTGAAGACCCAAAAAAGAAAAAAGCCAACAAACAGCAACAATGTTCCAGGAGAGCAGAATTCAGAAAATAGACCATTAGGTAACTAACTACAGAGTGTAAAGATGCCAATTCTCTCCAAGTTGATCTACTAGTTCTATCAAATTAAATCAAAATTTTAAAAAGAAGTTCTTATGAAACTTAACAAAATAATCTACATCAAAATTTTAGAAAGAAGCTCTTGTGAAACTTAACAAAATAAGCTTTGGGATGGTGGGTAAGTGCCTGTGCTCTAAAGCCAGAGACTGCCTGGGTTTGAATTCTGGTTCCTCAGCTTAATGTGACCTCAGACTAAGTACTAAACCTTTGTGCATCTTAGTTTTTGTGTCTCTCAAGTCATGATGTAACACAGCATCACTAGGTTGTTATGAGGACTGAACATGCCAGTCAGCTCAGTTCAGTTGCTCAGTCATGTCCGACTCTTTGCAACCTCATGGACTGCAGCACAACAGGCCTCCCTGTCCATCACCAACTCCCGGAGCTTGCTCTAACTCATGTCCATTGAGTCGGTGATGCCATCCAACCATCTTATCCTCTGTTGTCCCCTTCTCCTCCTGCCTTTAATCTTTCCCAGCATCAGGGCCATGTGACATTAAAAATTGGATTAAAGATTTACTGAGCATGGTCCTCATCAGAACAAGACCCAATTTCCCCTGTAGTCAGTCTCTCCCATCAGGAAGCTTCCATAAGCCTCTTATCCTCATCCATCAGAGGGCTGACAGAATGAAAACCACAATCACAGAGAACGAATCAAACTGATCACATGGACCACAGCCTTGTCTAACTCAATAAAAATATTAGCCATGCCAAAACGGACAGGTCATGGTGGAGGGTTCTGACAAAATGTGGTCCACTGGAGAAGGGAATGGCAAACCACTTCAGTGTTTTTGCCTTGAGAACCCCATGAATGGTATGAAAAGGAAAAAGACATAATAGGCTAGACAAATTAAGTAGATAAAGCTAAATTCTATACCTATTGATCTCTTTCTACTTGTATGAAAAATTTTAATGCACATTTTCATTGTCTAGGGAAAGTAAATGTGCTAGAAAATTATAAAGCCCCGTACAAATCTTATTGAAATTGTTCAGATGGAAAAGAGAGGTATAGCTTCTCTAGGAAGAAAACTGATCATCTCTAGTTGGTCTACGAAAAATAATGCTTATATTAAAACTTAACTACTCATGCAGGAGGAAGGAGTGAATAATTAAGTAATGAAACAAATGTTTCATCATCAAAAAAAATAAAAAATCATTCAGCTTTGTGGCAAAATCATCCAAAATGACACTGCTTTCATCTTCTCTGCTGCTGCTGCTAAGTCACTTCAGTCGTGTCCGACTCTGTGCGACCTCATAGATGGCAGCCCACCAGGCCCCCCATCCCTGGGATTCTCCAGGCAAGAACACTGGAGTGGGTTGCCATTTCCTTCTCCAATGCACAAAAGTGGAAAGTGAAAGGGAAGTCACTCAGTTGTGTCCGTCTCTTAGCGACCCCATGGACTGCAGCCTACCAGGCTCCTCTGTCCATGGGATTTTCCAGGCAAGAGTACTGGAGCAGGGTGCCTTTGCCTTCTCCACATCTTCTCTGAAATAGAATAAAAATGAAAGTAATACAGAAAGAAATATTTGAGGACTTCTTGAAACCGGTAAAAAATTTCCCTCAGGAAGATCCAGCTGTTAGAATTTAATAATGTACAAGCTGGGTCTCAAAGAGGCAGAGGAACCAGAGATCAAACTACCAACATTCATTGGATCACGGAGAAAACAAAGGAGTTTCGGAAAAACATTTACTTCTGCTTCACTGACTACGCTAAAGTCTTTGACTGTGTGGATCACAACAAACTGTGGAAAATAAAGAAACGGGAATACCAGACCAACTTACCTGTTTCCTGAGAAATCTGTATGCAGGTCAAGAAGTAACAGAACCAGACACGGAACAAGTAACTATTTCAAAATTGTAAAAGGAGTATGACAAGGCTATATATTGTCACTCTGCTTATTTAATTTATATGTAGAGTACATCATGTAAAATATCAGGCTGGATGAATCACAAGCTGGATTCAAGACTGCCAGGAGAAATATCAACAACCTCAGATATGCAGATGATACCACTCTAATGGCAGAAACTGAAAAGGAATTATAGAACCTCTTAATGAGGGTGAAAAAGGAAAGTGAAAAAGTTGGCTTAAAACTCAACATTTAAAAAACAAAGATCATGGCATCCAGTCCCATCACTTCATGGCAAATAGAATGGGGAAAAGTGGAAACAGGGACAGATTTTTTCTTCAAAATCACTATGGACAGTGACTGCAGCCATGAAATTAAAAGACACTTGCTATCTTGATAGAAAATTATGACAAACCTAGATAGCATATTAAAAACCAGAGACATCACTTACCGACAAAGGCCCATTTAGTCAAAGCTATGGTTTTTCCAGTAGTCATTTATGGATGTGAGAGTTGGACCAAAAAGAAGACTGAGCATTGAAGAATTGATGCTTTTGAACTGTGGTGCTAGAGAAGACTTTTGAGAGTCCCCTGAACAGCAAGGAGATCAAACCAGTCAATCCTAAAGGAAATCAACTCTGAATATTCACTGGAAGGATTGTTGCTGAAGCTGAAGCTCCAATATTTGGCCATCTGATGCAAAGAGCCAACTCATTGGGAAAGACTAAAGGCAATAGGAGAAGGAGACAGCAGAGGGTGAAATGGTTAAATAGCATCATCGCCTCAATGGACATGAATTTGAGCAAGCTATGGGAGATAATGGAGGACAAAAGAGCCTGGTGTACTACACTCCATGGGGTCTCAAGGGGTCGGACATGACTTAGCAACTGAACAACAACAGTAACTCATGTGAAAAAACCAGATGATCAACCACTCTAAACTGAACAAAACACAACTTCAAAGAACTTAAAAGAGATAAACTGAAAGACAAAACAAGTTTTTCTTAAGGTAGAAAAGAAAATCATCAGTAAATTCATCAAACTATGGGAAAAGATCTTTCTTTAAAATGTATACTCTACATGGAAACAGATAATGGGGCACAATCTTTACTAAAAACCACCCAACTTTAAAATGGTAAATTTCATCTCAAAAACAAAAATTGTGTGTCAAATTGACATTTATATGCAAAACCTCCCAAGATAAGGAAAATATAAATGACTGGTATTCACAAGAAATTTTGTGTTTTGCAAGAATCTACTATTAAGCCATAGATTTCTGTATGTTCCAAGAAGTATCTTCTCAAAAAAGGGGGGAAAGGGCATAAGTACATATTTAGTCTCCCTAAGAAGCCACCGGATTTGAATATCTGAACGGACATGTAAATCCTTTGTTAACATTCTCCATAAACAGTTTCTATGCGTGAGAACCTTGTGAGAGCCTGCTACAGTTTCAGTTTAGAGTGGTTGATCACTTGTTGTTTCTTTTTTTCCACATTAGTCACTGACGCTCAGTAAATTCTAATAGCTGGATCGTCTCTTGTGGGAAAAATGTTCATACCTTTGCAGACCTAAGCTGGGAGCTGGGCTGCCTGATCCCACTGACAGCTACAGCTCTGTTCATACAACAAAGAATGTGACAATGAAGACAAGACACCTGCCACTTCTGATTAGGAGTTCTGTGTTCTGGGCAAGACAAGTGCTAGGCTGTCTACCTCAAACAGATAATTGTCACTTCTCTAAACCCTCCAAAGCCCAGAAACAACCCCACATAAGCAGAATTTCTCTTTTCCAGGATACACAGGGCAAAAGGTGTCTAGGGGAAGTCAGAATAGCATTTCTTTATCCTGAACCCAAAGTGGTGTTGCTTTTACCTCTGTTCTACAAAAACAAATAAGAGAAACCCCCAGAAGTAAAAATATAATATACATAATTTGTATTTCATTTCAAAATATTATAAATAAGTAAATACTAAACTGTTACTATAAAATTGTATTGTTATAGAAAAGGCATAATTGACTTCATTATAGACTAAGTTCTCAATTCAGAAAGCCATCAGTGTCAAGGAAAAATCTATCCACTGGCTAACATTGCCAACCCAAGAAAATACTACTGACCTGAATTACAGGCATCAGGCCTATGATAATTACCATTCACTGAGTATCTGTGTATTTATAATACTTCCAAAAACTCTACAAAGTACCTATTAGTCTTGCTTTATAGATATGAAAACAGGAAAAGAATAGTTATTAAGTAATTTGCCCAAGGACAGAGAGTTAGTATACAGTTGAGGCAAAACTCAAAACCAACTTAACCAGACCCCAAAGATTCTTTCTGCCTTTTCCACTATGAAATGATGGCTCTCAAAAGAAATATATACACTGATAACATCTAACATTTACTGTGTGCTTATTTTGTTCTATGTACTTTACACTTCATTTCATATAACCCCAAAAACATGAGGTAGAACTAACATTAAACTGTTTCTATAAATGAAGAACAACAGGATGCTAAATGACACCCTAGGTCACAAGACTAGTACGACAGTTCAAACAGAAAGACCACATCCTTAACCGCTACACACACACACACACACACGTATTTGCTGCCAATCATTAAGCTCATTACTTAGCAGGCACTGTGTTACATACTTTTCTTTTTCTTTCTCACAAGAACCTCCAAGAACAACTAAACAAACTCTAGATTTCTAAAGGTTCAGCAACTACTATTCCTCAACTAAAACAGCCTTTTACTTCACCATTTCAATGAATTTTAAGATGGTTTGTTTAACAGAAAAAGTAACTTAAATCTAAAAGACAAATTTAGAAAGTTCTCAATACATTAACAATATCTTTACTATGTTGCCACAATTTTATCAATTGTGCAATCTCCCCTCATCCTCAACTATGAACACATTCTAAACCTGCATGATTAACTCTGCTTTTCCTTTAATTAACGTAACAGAAACAGATCGCTATTATCAGCATTTCTGTCATTCTGTCACTCAGTCCTGTCCAACTTTTTGTGACCCCATGAACTACAGCACGCTAGGCTTCCCTATCCTTCACTATCTCCCAGAGTTTGCTCAAACTCATTTTTATTGAGTCGATAATGATATCTACCATCTCATCCTCTGTCGTCCCCTTCTCCTTCCTTCAGTCTTTCCCAGCATCACGGTTTTTTCCAGTGAGTCAGTTGTTCACATCAGGTGGCCAAAGTATTGGAGTTTTAGCATCAGTCCTTCCAACAAATACTCAGGACTGATTTCCTTTAGGATTGACTGGTTTGATCTCCTTGCAGCCCAAGGATTCTCAAGAGTCTTCTCAAACACCTCAGTTCCAAAGCATCAGTTCTTCGGCACTCAGCTCTCTTTATGGTACAACTCTCACATCGTACATGACTACTGGAAAAATCATAGCTTTGATTATACACACCTTTCTTGGCAAAGTGATATCTCTGCTTTTTAATACATGGCTAGGTTTGTCATAGCCCTTCTTCCAAGGAGCAAGCATCTTTTAATTTATGGCTGCAGTCACCATCCACAGTGATTTTGGAGCCCCCAAAAAATAAAATCAGCCACTGTTTCCACTGTTTCCCCATCTAATTGCCATGAAGTGATGGGACAAGATGCTATGATCTTAAATTTTTGAATGCCAAGTTTTAAACCAGCTTTTTCACCCTCCTCCCTCACTTTCATCAAGAGGTTCTTTAGTTCTTCTTCACTTTTTGCCTTAAGAATGGTGTCATCTGCGTATCTGAGGTTATTGATATTTCTCCCAGCAATCTTAATTCCAGCTTGTGCTTCATCCAGGCTGGCATTTCACATGATGTCCTCTGCATATAAGTTAAATAAGCAGCGTGACAATCTACAGCCTTGACATACTCCTTTCCCAATTTGGAACCAGACTGTTGTTTCATGTCCAGTTCTAACTGCTGCTTCTTGGCCTGCATACAGGTTTCTCAGGAGACAGGTTAAGGGGTCTGATATTCCCATCTTTTCAAGAATTTTCCATAGTTTGTTGTGATCCACCTAGTCAAAGGCTTCAGCATAGTCAATGAAGCAGAAGTAGCTATCTTTCTGGAATTTTCTTGCTTTTTCTATGATCCAACAGATGTTGGCAACTGGATCTCTGGTTCCCCTGCCTTTTCTAAATCCAGCTTGTACATCTGGAATCCTCAGTTTACATACTGTTGAAGCCTAGCTTGAAGGATTTTGAGTATGACCTTGCTAGCACGTGAAATGAGTGCAATTGTGTGGTAGTTTGAACATTCTTTTGCACTGCCCTTCTTCGGAATTGGAATGAAAACTGACATTTTCCAGTTCTGCGGCCTCTGCTGGGTTTTCCAAATTTGCTGGCATACTGAGTGCAGAACTTTAACAGCATCATCTTTTAGTATTTTAAAGTAGTTCAGCTGGATTGATTATTAGCACTTACTATTTGACTATTTTTCAGTTGCTTTGCCAGGAGTCAATTAATTAGTTGCTGCTGCTGCTAAGTCGCGTCAGTCATGTCCGACTCTGTGCGACCCCATAGACGGCACCAACAGGCTCCTCCGTCCCTGGGATTCTCCAGGCAAGAATACTGGAGTGGGTTGCCATTTCCTTCTTCAAATTAGTTAGTTAAGGTAAAGTCACTCAGTCGTGTCCAACTCTTTGTGATCCCGTGGACTGTAACCTACTAGGCTTCTCTGTCCACGGGATTCTCCAGGCAAGAATACTGGAGTGGATTGCCATTTCCTTCTCCAGGGAATCTTCCCGACCCAGGGATCGAACCCGGGTCTCCCGCATTGGAGGTAGATGCTTTAACCTCTGAGCCACCAGGGAAGCTAATTAGTTAGTTAATTGGTATTAAAAAGGAATTAAGTAACTCATCTAGGAACCACACAACCAGTAAGCAATGAAAATGAGATGGAAACTCAATCCTCCTCCAAAGTACCACTCTCAAATTATTTCATGCCTTAAAATCTAGGGAATTTATTACCAGAGATGTATCTAGATGAAGAAAGAGGGGGAAGGCCAGAGCAATCTTATATTTGAGAGTAGGAAAAATCTTGGACATAAGAAACTAGTCATTCCATATCTGAATTATTTAAGAAACACTTAAATGATTAATTGGTTAACAAAAAGTACAAGAACATGGAAATCAGATAAAAACTAAAAATTTCTATAAATGGTCATGTCTTTCCAATTTTGAAAAAAATGGAACAAACAGGATATGTCACAATTTCTGAAAACAATCTCCCCAAAGTGGAAGAAAAACCAGTAAATACTTGCCTAAAGGTAACAATTTTAATGTGCATGACATAGACTCATTAATTCAAGCATTTACTGGAAGTCCATTATATACTTAGCACTCTAAGCTGGAGGATGAATCAAACTTACGGGCTCTTTTAGGCCCTGATACCTGCAACAACACAGAAGATCCTTGCAGCTTCTCCACTGCCACATATGCTTTGGGGATTATTTAATCTCTTTAAAAATAAACAAAAATCTCAGGACTTCCAAGTAATTCTCCCTATTCTCCAAAAATACTGTTTAGATTCTTGGAACAAACCATTTATCCACCCTGTCGGGAGCCAGCATGAGGAATCCCACCCGTGACAGGGACACATGGCAGAGACTCAGATGGCAAGGCAATTTGGGTCTCGGGGGTTCCCCCTGGTATTTCCTGAGCATGTACCCCAAAAATAAGAATCTGCCTGCTTTTCCACTCTTCTGACAGTCTCTGGAAAAAGTTAATTCAGGGCTTTAGTCTTCTGCATTTGAAAGGAGTATTTCAGCTCAACCCCATTTGATAACGCTCTAACTTAAACGCTCTAATTTGCCTAACAGGTTCCCTGGACCTTACAGCCACCAACTGTGAGGGGCACAAAGCTTAAGTATCTTAAAGTTACAAAACCTTTTCTAAGAGCTAAAAATCCTATTGGTGACAGGATTTCACTGTTGACTCCATGATTGCTGCCAGACCTCCTTATTCTCTAGGCACTTGGGAGGATGTTAATCAATGTAAACGGGATATGGAAAAAGATATATAGTAGTTTTGATGTTAGCAACACTAGACTTTTGAGTTAATTAACACAAATAAGTCTTCTGGTTAACAAACCCTTATCAGAAAAGAACCGTAAAATGTTAATTGGCCTTTTGGCCGGAAGATGATGTAAATCACCTAAGGCTTGTGTATACAACTAGGTATGCAGAGAGAAAAGCCTGGTCTCGATAAGAGTCAGGGCTGCTGACGCTGCATAATTTTATATATTATCCATTGATCTCTATGTAAGAAAAGGGTATAAAAGACCTTGAAGAACAAAGGGAGCTGAAGCCAGTTGCTGGACTGGCTTCCCTCATGTCTCTTACTCTAATTTCAGGCTGAATTCCCATCTGGGGAGTGGAGGCTCACCATGTCTACTTACTTGTCCCGGCTCTTAAGTTCTGCGCGAAAGGGGGCCCACGGTGGGGCACCCTTGGAGATTCAAGCAGGCACCGGTAGCCCCACGTAGATGGTGCAAGCCCCTTGTCTGGAACTTTATTGGCTTTCCACGTAAACCAAGTTATTCAGCCTCTTTTCTCCACTAATTTTCCTACTACCTATTCTTTTCTAATCTAATCTTATGTATCTAAATAAATAATTCTTCTAAGACGCCACGCCATCCCCGCTTCGAATCACCCTGGATCCACCAGGGCTGGACTCCAGCACAACCCACTTATGGAACTTGACACAAAATCAAAATGAGACTATTTTGAAGCATAAGAATTAGATGGATAGCACTAGTTCCGTGTAACAGGTTCACAAATGGAAGCATTCATCTACAGCAGGGGTCCCCAACCTCTGGGTTCTAATGCCTGATGGTCTGAGTTGGAGGTAATAATAATAGAAATAAAGTGCACAATAAATGTAATGTAACCATCCCACACATTCCCAGTCCTTGGAAAAATTAACTTCCTCAAAACTGGTCCCTGGTGCCCAAAAGGTTGAGGACTGCTGAGAGAGGAATTTAAACAGCTCCACTTAATACTGGCTCTTACAGCTGCAAGTCACAAAGCATGTAGCTTCTCTGTAAACTTAAACAAAACAAAAGTCAGTCTTATCTGAATTCAAATAAGGCTTTCACAACTTCAATCATTAGGATAACAATTTCCAACTCTATACTAATTTTTACAAACATAAGATGAAACCAAAGATATAAAAGAAAGTTCCAGTTAAGTTATACTAAGCTAAATTTCAATACCAAAACCAATTCCACCAAAAAGTTATAAAATACTTTAAAGAAGTGAGTATAGTGATCTAATTGGATCCCAAAGTCTGACTACTGTTACATTTTAAAGTCACCATCAAAACGTCATATATTAAAAAAACACTCCATCTAAAAGCATGGAGCAAGTACAATTAAACGAAGTGTTCATCATAATTCTATCAATTAATAAGTTAAAAGTGGGTACAGATCCTCCAACATGACAGTCTCACTCACTTATTAGTTAAGTTGGGAAGATAACTCTGCTTGCCCCAAGGCATTTTTATTTTACTATATTGTTAGGGTTGCCAAAGAATCCTCAAACTACCGCACAATTGCACTCATCTCACATGCTAGCCAAAGAATCCTCAAACTACCTCCACTGCCCTCGGATGCCCCCCCCCGACCTCAGACGCGGGGTATCTCCTCTCGGCCGCGCCTAGTGCACCAGCTTGCAGCTGCCTTTATTCTACTCAGGATGTGTCTATTTTTGCTTGACTGGCACAATGGAATGCAAGTTACTAAATTTGTTCGCCTTGTACTATGCCTTACAGCTTAGGTAAGTAACAAATTCATTACTTGTGCCACTTCAGGAATGTCCATGTTATTTGAACATAGAAGTAGATTTTTACAGTAGGTGAAAGCAGCAGAAGTACTTTAAAATCCTTCATATAAGGGGAATTCAATATCCTTCATTCTCCAAAGGGATTGTCATCTTCCCCTCCCCTGCTCTCACTTCGCTTTCTCGACAACCTCCTCGCACTCACCACCTGGCATGCACGCTGCGCCTGGCTGCCGCCACCACCACTGCCAAAAAAACCATCTATTTCTGCTTCACTGACTATGTGAAAGCCTTGGACTGTGTGGATCACAATAAACTGTGGAAAATTCTGAAAGAGATGGGAATACCAGACCACCTAACCTGCCTCGAGAAATCTGTATGCAGGTCAGGAAGCAACAGTTAGAACTGGACATGGAACAACATTATGGATGTGAGAGTTGGACTATAAAGAAAGCTGAGTGTCAAAGAATTGATGCTTTTGAACTGTGATGTTGGAGAAGATTCTTGAGAGTCTCTTGGACAGCAAGGAGATCCAACCAGTCCATCCTAAAGGAAATCAGTCCTGAGTATTCACTGGAAGGACTGATGCTGAAGCTGAAACACCAATACTCTGGCCATCTGATGCAAAGAACTTACTCATTTGAAGAGACTCTGATGCTGGGAATGATTGAAGGTGGGAGGAGAAGGGGACGACAGAGGATGAGATGGTTGGATGGCATCACCAATTCAATTGACAGGAGCTTGAATAAGCTCCAGGAGTTGGTGATGGACAGGGAAGCCTGGCGTGCTGCAGTCCATGGAGTCGGAAAGAGTTGGACACGACTGAACGACTAAACTGAACTGAACTGAACTGACAGAAGATACATAAGCAGTAAATGTGGCTGGATGCTTTTTTAAATCTCTTTAAGATACAGAGATCTCTTTATAGACTTTTAAGCCTCAGGAACTAGACCTGAGTCAATTGAAAATATGCCTCAGACAAAACTCACCTTGGTGGAAAAGGAGAAAAGAAGAACTTTATCTTTGTTTTTCCTGCAATGATTTAAAAGCTGCTGAAGAACCTGGAAGAGAACATCAGTGAACCAGTTTCAATAAAAAGTATATTTATATACATAAACATCACTTAAGAATTTTTTTTAAAAATTATTTTATACAGTATAATCTCAGTAATCTTTGATAATTCCCTTCATTTAAGTTTAAGGTATTAGATATTATATGAAATTCATCATCATATTGTTACAAATGAGGTAAATTAAATTGCTCAAGGACTTAGTTCATCTCATCTGGATTAATAAAAAGGAAGCATTTTAGATTATGAGATCCATTTAAATGGATTAATTTAATTTCCAAAAACTCTTTTTTATACTACAGTATGTTCAGAAACTTAATTACAGAACAGTATTTCTTTTAGAACTTGGGCCTAGATATCTATCTAATATCAAGAAAACTAGAGATATCAAGGGAACATTTCATGCAAGGATGAGCACAATGAAGGACAGAAATGGTATGGATCTAACAGAAGCAGAAGAGATTAAGAATTGGTGTACACAGAAGGATTGTACAAAAAAAAAGGTCTTAATGACCCAGATAACTGCAATGGTGCAGACACTTACCTATAGCCAGACACCCTGGAGTGTTAAGTCAAGTGAGCCTTAGGAAGCATTACTAATTACTATGAACAAAACTAGTGGAGGTAACAGAACTGCAGCTGAGTTATTTATAATCCTAAAAGATGATGCTGTTAAAGTGTCAGATATATGTATATACATATGTCAAATATAAATATTGTACCATTCTAATGGCATAAAGTGAAGAGGAACCAAAGAGCCTCTTGATGAGGGTGAAGAGGAGAGTAAAAAAGCTGGCTTGAAACTCAACATTAATAAAAACTAAGATCATGGCTTAGTTGGGGCTTTCCTGGTTGGCTCAGAGGGTACAGTGTCTGCCTGCAATGTGGGAGACCCAAGTTCGATCCCTGGGTTGGGAAGATCCCCTGGGGAAGGAAATGGCAACCCACTCCAGTATTCTTGCCTGGAAAATCCCATGGATGGATCAGCCTGGTAGTCTACAGTCCTATGCCTGGAGAATCCCATGGACAAAAGAGACTGGCAGACTACACCCCTTAGGGTCGTAAAAAGTCAGACTGAACAATTCACACACACATACACAAGATCATGGCATCCAGTCCCATTACTTCATGGCAAAATGAAAGGTAAAAAGTGGAAGTAGTGACAGATTTTCTTTTCTTGGGCTGCAAAATCCCTTCAGTGACTGCAGCCATGAAATCAAAAGGCACTTGCTCCTTGAAAGTAAAGCTATGAAAAACCTAGATAACATGCAGGAAAGCAGAGACATCACTGTGCCTACAAAGCTATGGCTTTTCCAGTATCATGTACAGTTGTGAGAGTTGGACCATAAAGAGGCTGAGTGCTGAAGAACTGAGGTTTTTGAATTGTAGTGCTAGAGAAAGAAGACTTTTGAGAGTCCCTTGGACTGCAAGGAGATCCAATCAGTCAACTCTAAAGGAAATCGATCATGAATATTCATTGGAAGGAATGATGCTGAAGCGGCAGCTTTGGCCATCTGATGGGAAGAGCCAATTCATTGGAAGAGACCCTGATGCTGGCAAAGAGTGAAGGCAAAATGAGAAGGTGACAGAGAATGAGATAGTTGGATAGCATCACCAACTCAATGGACATGAATTCCAGCCAACTCCAGGAGATAGTGGATGGCAGAGGAGCATGGATTGCTGCAGGTCCATGCTGTTGCAAAGAGTAGGACATAACTTAGAGACTGAACAATAACAAATTTCTTTTAGTAAGTATTCAAATTTTCTTTAAGTATATGTAATAAAATGTTTTTAATTACACCTAGTTTCTAAAAACTCTGATATTTATTTTCTACAACAATCAGTCAGATATATACCTCTTGTCATTTTATCTCCTCTGTTTCTCTATTACAGTAAGTCCTGAATTCCAGATCTGATTTTGATGCCAAAATGCCAATAATTCGCCCCCATATGCAGTGTGTTTAGAGAGGAAGCAAATAATCCAAAGCCTGTGTAATAGTAGTAATACTGTTATTTTTAAAACAGGCACTTACACATCTGGCAATGACAGCTCCAAACACTGTGGAAAAGAAAACCACAAAGGAAAGAAAAGAAATTTTCTGTACTAAGCATAAGGTTTTTCTGAACTATATAATAAAGACAACCCATTTTCAGTTCAGTCACTCAGTTGTGTCCAACTCTTTGCGACCCCATGAACGGCAGCACGCCAGGCCTCCCGATCCATCACCAATTCCCAGAGTCCACCCAAACCCATGGCCATCGAGTCAATGATGCCATCCAATCATCTCATCCTCTGTCATCCCCTTCTCCTCCTGCCCTCAATCTTTCTCAGCATCAGGGTTTTTCAAATGAGTCAGCTCCTCACATCAGGTGGCCAAAGTATTGGAGTTTCAGCTTCAACATCAGTCCTTCCAATGAACACCCAGGACTGATCTCCTTTAGGATAGACTGGTTGGATCTCCTTGCATAAATATTTAAACTTTTAAATACATCATCCTTGCATGTATGCAAACTGAAAGAACAACAATTTACCTTCATTTTTCCACTGTATTTTGGGTCAGAAAGTGTTTCAAAGGCTGCATCTTTGCTTTTTTGCACAAAATCTGGGAATCTGGAAAATACTTGATCACATATCCTTTTGATAAGTGTTTCCTTAAGGGGAAAAGGAAGAAGAAAAGAAATCTCAGCACTTTTAAACCTGTATAATTTGAAAATATTTATTAAAAAATATATTTAGAAGGAATGTATTAGGTTGAAAATTTTACCTTCTTTAATTCAAAATACCTTAAAGTGATATGTTAAACATGTAAGGCTTTGATGAGTTCTGAGATAGTGATATGGTTACTAATTTTACTGTTACTTTTTTAAGATTTTCAAAATAAGGAATTGAATACTTCTCAAAGAGTAGTCTTTTAAAATTACATTTTAACAGCCTCAAGCCTATCACACAAAAGCAAAATATGAAAACATTATACAAAAAGCTTTTAAAAAGATCTTTTTATTTACATTGTGCTTTAGACACAACTGACATGACTAAAGTCAATGATTCCATGTGTGTCTAAATTTTGAAATTACTGATTTTTACTAAATATTTAATATATAGATTATTATAAAGCCTCATTTTAATACAATATATTAGATAAACATAATTAGATAATTATTAGTGGAATTAGGATGGACTCATCAAATATCAAAAGTTATCAGGAAAATGAAAATAATATGAACATATCAGAGGCTTAAAAAAGATTTAAGGTTAACTTTTTTCACTTTGATTAAAAATTTAAATGCATAAACTTCCCTGACATCTAAATTAAAAAATAAGCAAGTCAGTTACCTCTTAACTTTCATACAAAGATAACTTAAGATATTTGGCTAAGAAATTTTATACCAAATACACTAAATAGCATCACAAAGAAATTTAAAAGCCAACCCAAACCTGTTGTTTAGAGGTGCTAGCAGTCTGCAGTAATGCCACATGGTTAGCTACCTTCTGAAGGACTGCAAGGTAACTGAAATACAAGGTTTTCACTGTTTCGCCCTGTGAATTGGTCTGTAACCATAAAAGTACAGAAAATAAAAATAAGCAAGGGACTAACATGGTGATGTAACTAATTACACCAAAAATATATCACTTACAATAATATTTATTATCCAGTTACGATCAGCCCAATACATTATGAGAAAATAATAGTCAAATGATACACAAAATATCCATGAATCACTAATGTGGAATTGTACTTTTGGTAAACCATAACACAATGATGTTTTTAATAAAAGAGTAGAGAAAGTCCTCATTCCAGGAAGTATACATGGTGACACAGCTTCTACAGATAAAAAACCATGAGGAAAAGTTATATTACCTGCTACTTACTCTGATACTAGAATTGAGTACTGTGTAATCAAAAACAAGACAGTAAAGATATCACGTAACGTGCTTGGAGAAGGCAATGGCATCCCACTCCAGTACTCTTGCCTGGAAAATCCCATGGATGGAGGAGCCTGGTAGGCTGCAGTCCATGGGGTCGCTAAGAGTCGGACACGACTGAGTGACTGCACTTTCACTTTTCACTTTCCTGCATTGGAGAAGGAAATGGCAACCCACTCCAGTATTCTTGCCTGGAGAATCCCAGGGTTGGGGGAGCATAGTGGGCTGCTGTCTATGGGGTCGCACAGAGTCTGACACGACTGAAGCAACTTAGCAGCAGCAACGTGCTTAGTCACTCAGTTGTGTCAGACTCTGCAACCCTGTGGATTATAGCCCATCAGGCTCCTCTGTCCATGGGGATTCTCCAGGCAAGAATGCTAGAGGCATTGCCATGCCCTCCAGGGGATCTTCCCAACCCAGGGAGTGAACCCAGGTCTCCTGCATTGCAGGAGGATTCTTTTCACCTGAGCTACCAGGGAAACATACCATACTGAAATACTTACCTTATAACAACAATTTCTCCTTTTCTGGCCACTGCTGCAGGTACAAGGCTCAGAAGACTGAAGTATCAAAGACACATCTTCGGTTTCTAATACTGTTTGATAGACAGCTTTTTGAAAATCTGTCAGAGAACAATATACCATCTGTCAAGATAAAATAGAAGGTAGTTATTAGTATTTTTATAGCAATGATAATTACAATGCACATCAGGTTTCACAGACTATGTGAAAACTGCTCATAAACTGTAATTTTTCTTACATGATTAGCCCATGTAATCATTATATGGGCTTCCCAGGTGGCGCTAGTGGTAAAGAACCTGCCTGCCAATGCAGGAGGCGTGGATTCAATCCCGGAGTCGGGAAGATCCCCTGAAGGGCATGGCAACCTACTCCAGTATTTTTGCCTGGAGGATCCCATAGACTGAGGAGCCTAGGGGGCTATGGTCCGTAGGTTCACAAAGAGTTAGACACTGCTGAAGCAACTCAGCACATATGCATGCACATCACCGTATAACAGAAAAATACAAGGAAATCTCTCCTAATTCTACGCTATCACCTTACCCAAACTATACAAATTATACTTTTCAAATCAATCTCACAGGTTGATCTTTCATTTTAAAAACTCAAAATGTGAAAAAGCTAAGTATGTGATTTCCTTATAAATTTCTCAACATATTATTGTGGGTCTTTTCAGCGTTCCACATTATTAGTCCATCGTGCAAATAAGTGATTAAAGTTTAAGTCAAATAAAAAACTAGAAAAGGAAAGATTTTTAGGACAATGACACAGATAATACTTTGTGAATTACTTGAAAATTTGGGGGAAAAATTTAAAACTTCCTATTACTGAAGATAGGATAAAGTATTTTTGCTATAAATTCCCAAAATTAGTAAATATAAGAATTAAACAAATACACATGCAGGCAAAACTTGTAAAATTGCCACCTTGTACCCAAATTCAAAAAAAGAAGAAAACACAAGAAATAATGCCAGTAAATAATAGGGGATACATGTTGCCTTATATTTCTGGTAGTCTGGAAACTGGTAAAGTTCTTCAAGATACAGCTGTATGTAACCAGGGTCATAAAACTAAATATATACATAGTAGGACTCTGAGGAATGTGAGTAAGAGGGAAAGCCATCTATTTAAAAATATTTATATGTGTATATCATTACAACAGAACATTACTGCAAAAAGAAGACAAATTGTGGATATAAGAATAAAAAGAATATTGAAGATAGGGTCAATTATTAAGGTACAGGGGGAAATTCTGAGTTATTATTTTACCCCAAGTTTATTAAGATATAATTAACATATAAGTTTACAGTATACAACATTATGATTTGATATGTGATTTTATTATAAAATTATAAGCACAGCAATATAGCTAGTTAACACATTCATCACATCACATAACTACTTTTTGTGTGTATGGAGAGAACATTTAACATTTATTCTCAGAGGCGAGGACTTTTAAGATGATGGAGGAATAAGACAGGGAGATTACCTTCCCCTCCACAAATACATCAAAAATTCATCTGAGTGTGGAACAACTCCTACAGAACACATTCTGGATGCTGGCAGAAGACCCTGGGGATTTCCAAAAAGGCAAGTTAATCTCCACAGAATGAGACAGGGCAGAAGATAAGGATAAAAAAAGAGACAAAGGATTTCAGGACCAGGACCTGTGCCATAGAGGAGGGAGTTCTGAAGGCGGAAATGTCTCCACACACTCAGAAACATTCTCGCAGCCAGAGTCTGGGAGGAGCTTTGGAACCTCAGATGGGAAGGAGCTGGGAAGGCAAAATGGAGAGAATTCTCCACAGAGACTGTACCAAACAGCACTCCCCAGGCAAGAAGTGGCTCACACGCCCACAGCAGGGAGCACAGGCTCAGTGCTCAGGCTTCAGGGGTGAGACCCCAGGGAAAGGATGCAAGTCAATCTCCACAGAATGAGACAGGGCAGAAGATAAGGATAAAAAAACAGACAAAGGATTTCAGGACCAGGACCTGTGCCATAGAGGAGGGAGTTCTGAAGGCGGAAATGTCTCCACACACTCAGAAACATTCTCGCAGCCAGAGTCTGGGAGGAGCTTTGGAACCTCAGATGGGAAGGAGCTGGGAAGGCAAAATGGAGAGAATTCTCCACAGAGACTGTACCAAACAGCACTCCCCAGGCAAGAAGTGGCTCACACGCCCACAGCAGGGAGCACAGGCTCAGTGCTCAGGCTTCAGGGGTGAGACCCCAGGGAAAGGACCGGCGTTGGCTGTCATGAAGATATTCTGAGGGGACTAGTAACACACAACACCAGTACCCTGGTGGCTCAGAGGTTAAAAGCGTCTGCCTCCAATGCAGAGGACCCGGGTTTGATCCCTGGGTTGGGAAGATCCCCTGGAGAAGGAAATGGCAATCCACTCCAGTATTCTTGCCTGGAGAATCCCATGGACTGAGAAGCCTAGTAGGTTACAGTCTACGGGGTTGCAAAGAGTCGGACATGACTGAGCGACTTCACCTCAAAGTAACACACAGCTGAGGGAGTACAGAGAGAAGCCTGGGCCCACCAGAGAGGCAAGAGACTACTGCCATGGGAATGCTCCAACTCTGCACACGGAGAATGCAGGACCCCACCTTCACCAGTGCCGTAGGTGGGATAAGCCAGCTGCAGTCTGGGACTCCAGAAGAAGAAAAGCAAGTGTGAATGCCAAAGGTAGAAGACAGGAGGCCACTATGGTTTCGACTACAGAGGTCACAGCTGCCACCATGCTGTGAGCGAGTGTGGGTCACTGACCATAACTTCCTGGGAGCCTGAGCAGCTTGGCTCTACTGAGGGACCCACAACCCAGGGCCAACCTCCCTGGGGAGCACACAATCCACCTCAGACTTCAGGGATTTCCTGCAGGTCTCACAGCGGGCACTCCCCACACACCCCAACTGTGTCTGCCCTACCCCTCCCTCTCCCCAGGCCAACTGAGCAAGTAAGCCCCAATAAGCTGCTACTTTCAGGAGGCCACTATGGTTTCGACTACAGAGGTCACAGCTGCCACCATGCTGTGAGTGAGTGTGGGTCACTGACCATAACTTCCTGGGAGCCTGAGCAGCTTGGCTCTACTGAGGGACAGACAACCCAGGGCCAACCCCCCTGCGGAGCACACAATCCATCTCAGACTTCAGGGATTTCCTGCAGGTCTCACAGCGGGCACTCCCCACACACCCCAACTGTGTCTGCCCTACCCCTCCGTCTCCCCAGGCCAACTGAGCAAGTAAGCCCCAGTAAGCTGCTACTTTCGCCCCCTCCTGTCTGGGCAGGGAACAGACACCAGAGGGCAGCCTACAAGCAGAGACAGGGCCAGAACCAAAGTGGAACACCAGGAGCTCTGTGAGCAAAAGAGAAAAGGGAATACCACTCCTGCAGCCGCAGATGCAATGGATTAAATCCCCACAATAAGCCTGAGACTGTGAACTCTAGGGGCAACTGTGGCTTTGGGGGGCAAGTCTAAGCTGGAGTAAGGGAAGATCTGAATCTGTGCCAACCTCACACTGCCAGCAACAGATGCAGAGATTTTCCTAGAAATACTGGAGGACTTTCTGAGTAGGCAGATTGACTAGGGCACACTGTGTGGAGCAGTCAGTGGAGAAATCATGAGGACATTCTTCTCAATATCATTCTGTTTTTGTTTTCTTTTCCATATTGTTCTAATGTTGCTTTTCTTCATTCAGTTCAGTTCTGTCGCTCAGTTGTGTCTGACTCTTTGTGACACCATGGACTGCAGCGTACCAGGCTTCCCTGTCCATCACCAACTCCCAGAGCTTGCTCAAACTCATGTCCATCCAGTTGGTGATGCCACCCAACCATCTCATCCTCTGTCGTCCCCTTCTCCTCCTGCCTTCAGTCTTTCCCAGCATCAGGAGGATGCTTTCTCCTGTCTTCCAAGGAGTCAGTTCTCACATCAGGTGGCCAAAGTATTTTCTTCATTACTCTTTTTTCTTTTTAAAAATATACTTTTTCCTATTTTTGAAACATCTTATTTTAAAATAAATTCATTTTATTTTCCTACTTTTACAGTACTCTTTAGTTATATTGTATTTTCCCATGTTTTTGATTTTGTGTTTTTGCTGGTTTTTAGTATTCATTTTCATTTATAAGTTTATCTATTGGTTTGACTACTCTCTTTTTTTTTTAACTCCTGTTTTTATCCTTTCTGCTTTTTCTCTTCTCTTCTCTTTTGTAAGTATGTGAGTTTCTCTGGGTGCTCTGGCCTGTTGAGTGTTGCTTTCACCATTATTCTCAGGGTTTTGTTTTCTGTGCTGTGTGACCTGTGAAGTCCTGGTGCTACAGTAAGGAGTTGGACTTGAATTCTCTAGGTGGGAGACCTGAGTCCAGGACTTTGGATCACCAGAGAATTCCCAAACCCATGGAACAGTAATCAACGAGAGCACTCCCAAAGGCCTCTACCTCAACACTAAGACCAAGCCCCCGCCAAAAGGCCAGCGAGCTTTAGAGCTGCACGTGTCAGGCCAAAACTTCAGCGAAACAGGAACTCAATTCTGCCCACTAGCAAACATGCTGCCCAAAGCCAATCCAAGCCAGTAGACACCCCAGCACACTACTGGATATGGTGCTGCCCTTCAGAGAAACAAGATCCAGCTCCATCAACCAGAACAGAGGCGCAAGTCCCCCAAACTAGGAAGCCTTCACAATCACTGGTCCAACCTCACCAATGGAGGCAGACTCCACAATTATGAGAAACTACGACCTTCCAGTCTACAGAAAGGAGACCCCAAACACAGTAAATTAAATGAAATGAAAAAACATGCAGCAGTTGAAGGAACATGGTTAAAACTCACAAGACCAAACAAATAAAGAGGAACTATTCAGTCAGTCTACCTGAAAATGGATGTGGAATAATGATTGTAATGATGATCCACCTCTTGGAAATAACACAGAGGCACAGATAAATATAATGGGGGGGTGACTGAGAAGATACAAGAAATGTTTAACAAGAATCTAGAAGGAATAAAGAACAGACAGTCAACAATGAACAACACAACAACGGAGATTAAAATTAAACTAGAGGGAACCAACAGCAGAATAACTGAGGCAGAAGAGTGTACATGTGAGCTGAAAGACAGAATGGTAGAAATAACTGAAACAGAGCAGAATAAAGAAAAAAAGCTAAAAAGGAATGAGAAGAGCCTCAGAGACCTCTGGGACAACACTAAGTGCATCAACATCCAGATTATAGGGCTCCCAGAAGAAGAGAAAAAGCAAGGGTATGAGAAAGTATTTGAGGAGATTACAGTCAAAAATTTCCCAGAGCCACCCAAGTCCAGGAAGCCCAGAGAGTCCCATATAGGATAAACCCAAGGAGAAAGATGCCAAGACACATATTAATCAAACTAACAAAAATTAAACACAAAGAACAAATATTAAAAGCAGCAAAGGAAAACCAACAAATAACATACAAGGGGATCCTTATAATGCTAACAGCTGATTTTTCAACAGAAACTGCAGGCTAGAAGGGAGTGGCAGAATACTTAGAGTGATGAAAAGAAAAAGGTACAACCAAGATTACTCTACCCAGCAAGGATTTCATTCAGATTCAGAGGAGACATCAAAAGCTTCACAGATAAGCAGAGTTAAGAGGATTCAGCAACACCAAACCAGCTTTATAACAAATACTAAAGGTACTTCTCTAGACAAGAAGCATAAGCGAAAGAAAAGGCCTACAAAAGCAAATTCCAGACAATTAAATGGTAATAGGATCATACATATCAATAATTACCTTAAATGTAAATGGATTAAATGCTCTAACCAAAAGATACAGATTGGTTCAGTAGATACTTAAACAAGACCCCTATATATGCTGTCTAAAAGAGAACCACCTCAGATATACGGACACATACAGAATGAAAGTGAGGGGCTGGAAAAACATATCCCATGCAAATGGAAATGAAAAGAAAATGTGAGTACCAATACTTATATGAGAAAAACAGATGTTAAGACCATTATAAGAGACAATGAAGGACACTATATAGTGACTGAGGAATCAACTGTAAGAAGATACAAGAATCATAAATATATACATAACCAACATTGGAGCACCTTAGTACATGAGGCAAATTCTAACAACTATTAAAGGGAAAATGGGTAGAAACACAATAATAGTGGGGTACTTTAACACCCCATTGACCCCAATGGACAGATCATCCAAACAAAAAATTAATAAGGAGAAACAAGCTTTAAGCGATACATTGAAACAGTTGGACCTAATAGATACGTACAGAGGATTTCATTTAAAAACAGTAGATTTCACTTATTTCTCAAATGCACATAGAACATTCTCCAAAATAAACCACACCTTAGGTCATAAATCAAGCCTTGGTAAATTTAAAAAACGGGAGGTCATTTCAAGCATCTTTTCTGACTATAACACTGTAAGATTAGATAACAACTACAGGAAAAAAGCTATAAAATAGACTACAAACACACGGAGGATAAACAACATGCTTTTGAGTAACTAAGAGGTCACTGAAGAAATTAGTGGGGTACTTTAACATCCCATTGACCCCAATGGACAGATCATCCAAACAAAAAATTAATAAGGAGAAACAAGCTTTAAGCGATACATTGAAACAGTTGGACCTAATAGATACGTACAGAGGATTTCATTTAAAAACAGTAGATTTCACTTATTTCTCAAATGCACATAGAACATTCTCCAAAATAAACCACACCTTAGGTCATAAATCAAGCCTTGGTAAATTTAAAAAACGGGAGGTCATTTCAAGCATCTTTTCTGACTATAACACTGTAAGATTAGATAACAACTACAGGAAAAAAGCTATAAAATAGACTACAAACACACGGAGGATAAACAACATGCTTTTGAGTAACTAAGAGGTCACTGAAGAAATTAAAGAGGAAATAAAAAAATACCTAGAAGGAAAACAACAATGAAAACAGGACAATTCAAAATCCAAGGGATGTAGGAAAAGCAGCACCGTAAGAGGCAAGTTTATAGCAATGCAATCCTACTTCAAGAAACAAGAGAAACATCAAATAAAAAACCCAACTCTATACTTAAAGCAACTAGAAAAAGACGAGGAGGAGGAAAAAAAAAAGCCCTGAAGTTAGTAGAAGGAAAGAAATCATAAAGACCGAAGTAGAAATAAATGAAAAAGAAATGAAGGAGATAATATCAAAGACCGATAAATCCAAATGCTGGTTCTTTGAGAAAATATAATTGATAATTCATTAGCTAGACTCATCAAGGAAAAAAGGGATGTGACGTGAAATGTTAAGTCGCTCAGTCTGTCCGACTCTTTGCAACCCCACGGACTGTAGCTCACCAGGCTTCTCTGGGATTCTCCAGGCAAGAATACTGGAGTGGATTGCCATTCCCTTCTCCAGAGGATCTTCCTGACTCAGGGATCAAACCCTGGTCTCCTGCATTGCAGGCAGATTCTTTACTATTTGAGCTAAGGGAAGTCCTACCAAAAAAAAAAAAAGAAGAATCAAATTAAGAAAACTAGAAATGAAAAAGGAGGTTACAACAGACAATGCAGAAATGCAAAGGACAAAAATACTGTCAAAACAAAAATTTTCACAATGTGTATGGAAACACAAAAGACCTCGAACAGCCAAAGCTATCTTGAGAAAGAACAATGGAGCTGGAAGAATCAACCTTCCTGACTTGAGACTATACTATAAAGCTACAGTCATCAAGACAGTATGGTACTGGCAAAAAAATAGAAATATAGACCAATGGAACAATATAGACAGCCCAGAGATAAAGCGACATGCCTATGGGTACCTTATCTTTGACAAAGGAGGTAGGAATATACAGTGGAGAAAAGACAGTCTCTTCAATGAGTGGTGCTGGGAAAACTGGACAGTAACAGGAAAAGAATGAAACTAGACCACCTCCTAAAATTATATACAAAAATAAACTCAAAATGGATTTAAGACTTAAATGTAAGGCCAGAAACTGTAAATCTCTTAGAGGAAAACACAAACACTATAGTCCTTGACATAAATCATAGTGAGCCCTTCTGTGAACCACATCCTAGAGTAATGGAAATAAACAAACGGGACCTAATTAAACTTAAAAGCTTTTGCACAGCAAAGGAAACTATAAACAATGTGAAAAGACAACCCTAAAATGGGAGAAACTAATAGTAAATGAAACTGACAAAGAATTAATCTCCAAAATATCAATCAGTTCATGTAGCTCAATACCAGAAAAACAAACAATCCAATCAAAAACTGAGCACAAGACCTGAATAGATTATTTCTCCAAAGAAGACATATACATGGCTAATAAACACATGAAAAGATGCTCAAATCAGCTATATGTCCATACAAAATAAAAGGTTTAACATTTGAAAAAATAAAAAATAAAAAAGATCCTGTTAAAGTCGTGTCTTCAAATTTTCTTACACAATTAACAGAATTTAATTGTAATTTTCATGCAAACTCTTAAAATTAGTTGTGCAAATATACATGCATTCTACAGGAAATGTACCTATTAAAAAGAAGCTTTTAATTACTTTGTTCTGTAGTGAGAATTAAAATACCAAAGAATATATTGGGTTATGGGCTTCCCTTGTGACTGAGCTGGTAAAGAACCCGCCTGCAGTGCAGGAGACCTGGGTTCAATCCCTGGGTTGAGAAGATCACCTGGAGAAGGAAAGGCTACCCACTCCAGTATTCTGGCCTGGAGAATTCCATGGACTGTATGGTCCATGGGGTCACAAAGAGTCGGACATGACTGAGCAACTTTCACCTTCACTTTTCATATGGGTTATGGGATTCCCAGGTAGCTTAGCTGGTAAAGAATCTGCCTACAATGCAGGAGATTGCACTGACCCGGTTTGATTCCTGGGTCAGGAAGATTCCCTGGAGAAGGGATAAGCTACCCTCTCCAGTATTCTTGGGCTTCTCTGGTGGCTCAGATGGTAAAGAATCCTCTTACAGCGCAGGAGACCTGGCTTTGATCCCTGGGTTGGGAAGATCCCTGGGTTGGGAAGATCCTCTGGAGGAAGGCATGGCAACGCACTCCAGTATTCTTGCCTGGAGAATCCCCATGGACAGAAGAGCCTGGCGGGCTACAGTCCATGGGGTGACAGAGAGTCAGACACGACAGTGACAAAGCACGGCACACCACATACTGGGTTATAGACGGTAGACAGTATAAGATGGGCAAAATATGAACAGAAAACACATTAGGGCAAGAAGTTCTTTCTTTTTTGAGGAAGAATTATATCAAAAGCCTTCCTGTTCTAAAATAAGAGAAATGAGTTTAATGTATACTAATAATAGATCTGTTAGATAAAACATTAGTAAAGTTAGTGAGGAAGATTTCTCAGGCTCAGTTAATATTTTATGAAATTCTGCACATAACAATTTTTTTCACACTGAGCAAAATGCAAAACACTGTATTCATAAAACACCACAGGAGATAGATTTCCTCTTCAAAAGAAGTATTTTCAGGATAAATAAAACATGACAAGGAATTCCTAATATCACAAAAGCGGTTCTCACCCGATCTTCCTTCTTAGGCAACTGATCCTTGATTAGAGTCTTGGTTCTTCTGAGAAACCACCCAGACATCTTTCTTGCGAGCCTTTGCATGGCCTTTCGGCCAGTAGCTAGTTCCCTTTTTGTTGCTGTGTGTCTCTGACCATGTTCTACTGGGTCAGAAAACTGCTTCTTGAAGTGGATCTTGCTACCTAATAGTCCTGGCACAGCCCTTTATAAAGGCGATAAGAAAAATGTTAAGGCTTTATTAAACTAATAAGAAACAGACTTCTTTTTGCTCTTAAGAAATACACTAAGTCACGTGTTTATTAAGGATAACAGTAACAAAAGGCAAGAAAGCAGAATGTTCTTTATGACAATTTCAGTGAATAACTATAAGAAGATGATGGGACTGGTAAATTACTTCAGATATTTACTTCAGGGACCAGGAGTAATACATAAAGCTGGGTTTTCATGGGACTCTTTACTGTGCATATTATGTTAGGGATAAAACACCTCTGTAAACAGACAACTAATTTTTCTCAGAAACAAATAATTAGGAAAAAAAGGTTAAGAAAGTAAAAAATAATTTTCTAAACTCACCAGTCCATAACACACCACAATTCTTTCATGTTGTTCTGAAGAATGGTTCCAGTGAGGCCAATTCGGACATTACATTTTAAAGCTTTCATAATTTCCGTTACTCTAGCCTTTGGATTCTTGATTCTATGAGCTTCATCTACAATGATAGCTGACCATTCCAAACTACAAAGTGAGACAAAAAGGAAAGAAGGTTGAAAAAATGTCCCTTTCTTAGTCTATATAATTTTAGCCATTTTTCTCTACCAAAGTTTTGGAGTTTTTCTTCTTTACTCTCTGATGATTCCACAGAATTTTCACTTAGTTGTTTAAATGATCACAAGTTTGGACAACCCATGAAAATAAAAGGTATAGGGAGACAAAAGGGCATAGATTCTGTTTAGGGACAATGAAAAGAAATAACTCATTTAAACATGACTAAAATCATAAAGGAATCTTTTAAAAGTAATAAAAAAGAAAAATAAATATAAAATAAGCAAAAATTATAATGCTAATTACAAATGAAAAATATCAATATAAACTCATGATTTCTACAAAGCTGCACTACATAGCTCTGCCTGTTAAAAAGGTTTAGGATTATTACCCCAAAAGCAATGAACCACCACAGTGGTCAATCCACTAAAAGGAAGCAGGATCCCACGGAGAAATAGTTGGTTTCAGGTATGCAGCAAGGGAAATACTGGAGATTGAGAAAGCACAGATGCTTTCAAAGACAAATGGGGGCATGTTCAAAGAACACAGGCACAAAACTAATTTAAAAATTAAAGCATCATTAAAAATAATGACCTTAGGGTAGTGTAAAACATCAAATATGTAAAAATCCAAGGGTTGTATGAAAAAATTCACTTTAGACTCTTATCTCATGCCATATATAAAAATTAACTCAAAATAGATTGTAGACCTACAAAAAGAGCTAAATTATAAAAGTTATAAAATGCAGGAAGAATTTTTATGATTTTGAGTTAGAGAAAAATTTCTTAGATCTATGACACCAAAAGCATGGTCAATAAAAAAAACTTGATAAGCTGAACTTCATCAAAGTTAAAAAAACTTTTGCTCTTCCAGACATCACTAAGAAAATGAAAAGACATAATACAGCTATGCTACAGAGAAAATATTTGCAAATCATAATTTGATAAAAGAATTTGCATACAGAATTATATAGAGAGCTACTACAACTCAACAGAAGCTAAAACAATCCAATTAAAAGATGCTAAAATATTTTAACAGACACTTCACCAAAGAAGATATATAAAGGCCAATAAGCACATAAAAAGTTCATAATTAGAAAAGAAAAAAAAGAGAGAGAGATACCACCACAAACCTATCTGACTGGCAATCAGGAAAGATTGACAAAATTAAGTATTTTCAAGGAAAACTGGACACACTGCTTTTGGCAAAGTACAGACATTTTTATAAAACACTTTGGCTGTTTCTTAAAATGTTAAAATCCCTACACCACTCAGCAATTTCATTCCTAGATATTTTTCCCAGAGAAATAAAAAATTTACATTTACTCAAAGATTTGTACATGAATGTTCACAGCAGCATTACTCTTAATAGCCCCAAACTGGAAACAATCTAAACGTCCATCCATAGATAAACAAAATGAGGTATATACAATAGTACTGTTCAACAATAAAAAGGAATAAACTACTGAAATGTGTTATAGGAAGAACCTCAAAAATGTTAAGTGAAAGAAGCCTGATACAAAAGACTACATGTATGAAATTTACATGAAATCTCCAGAAAAGGCAGTTCTATAGAGACAGAAAGCAGATTAATGGTTTCCTAGACCTGGAGATGGGATGAAAGACTGACTGAAAACAAAAAGCTGTTTGAGGTGATGAAAATGTTCTTAAACTGGATTGCGGGTGCTAACTGCACAGCTTTATAAATTTACTAAAAACCATTCTATACTTAAAATGGGTACATTCTATGACATATAAATTGTACCTCAATAATCTATGAGTCCACACTGATAATCAGAAAAAGTGGGTTGGGGAATGGGAGAGAAACTTTGTGGATGACCACCATACCAATGCGTGAGTCTGAAAATTGGAAATGGCAGCAAAGGAATCAAGCATTCACCTTGCTATGTCAGTTGAAACTATGGATAATTTGTAATTGTAGGAGATTGCTGTTAATAAGTGTAAAAGAAATGATAAATTTAGGAAAACATTTTGAAAACCCAATAAAATAACTGATTGAGACAACAATAATTTCTGAATGTTAATACCACTAAGCAAAAGGACTGAAGGACCAGAACATTTAACTAGTAGAAAAGTATAACCCCACAATTTACTTCTAACTGTAAAGGGAGAAACATATCTTTAAAATGAAGAGATCTGATGATCATCTAACTTTGCAACCTTAATTCTAGAACATGACATTAACATTTTCTGAAGTAACGTAATATGAAGTTTACAGTATCACTTATGAAGTATTATAGTCAAAAATGTCTGATCTGAACTAATTAAGCCTTTAGACAAAAATCAGCTTACCAAAATACATATGGTAGAGGAATACACAACTCTTTGAAAAAGCAATCAGACAAATCTGTGAGACACCCTAAGAGACAGCTGGCCTGGTCTCCTCAAAATGTCTTATATTAAAAAATTAAAGTTGAGGGAATGCTCTACATTAAAAGAGACTAAACTGATTTAATGATCAACACACAGGTTAACTTATATCTTCCAAAAAAAAAAAAAAAAGCACACATACAACCAGTGAATATAGGGATTGAGTCTATAGATATTCATGGACTATCACTTCAATTTTTCTATAGATTTGAACATTTTCTTAATATAAAGTTGAATAAAGGACAAGAGATTAAGAACAAAGGAAAAGAGGAAAAAACAATCACAAGATTTTAAAAGCAGGGAAGAAGATGAACAAAACAACTTACAAAACAGAGGAAGGAGTATCCCATGCCAGTAGCAGAGAAAGCCAAGAAACAATCTGATTAATGTTATTGAGTTCTTAAATGGTATGACCAGATGCCTATGGAAACTGGATTAGGTAAATGTTCAACATTGACCAAATGTGGTTCGCTGGAGGAGGGAATGTCAAACCCCTCCAGTATTCTTGTTGCGAGAAATCAATGAACAGTATGAAAGGCAAAAAGATATGATGCTGGAGGATGATTCCCCACAGGTCAGAAGGTGTCCAATATGCTACTAGGGAAGAGGGCAATTACTAACAGCTCCAGAGAATGAAAAGGCTGGGCCAAAGTAGAAATGATGCTCAGCTGCACTTGTGTCTGGTGCTGAAAGTAAAGTGTGATGTTGTAAAGAACAATATTGCATAGGAATCTGGAATGTTAGGTCCATGAATCAGGTAAATTGGATGTGCTCAAGCAGAAGATTGCAAAAATGAACATCGATATCTTGGGAATCAGTGAATTAAAATGGACGAGAATGGGCAAATTTAATTCAGTTCAGTTCAGTTCAGTCGCTCAGCCGTGTCTGACTTTTTGCGACCCCATGAATCCCAGCATGCCAGGCCGCCCTGTCCATCACCAACTCCCAGAGTCCACCCAAACCCATGTCCATTGACTCAGTGATGCCATCCAACCATCTCATCCTCTGTTGTCCCCTTCTCCTCCTGCCTTCAATCTTTCCCAACATCAGGGTCTTTTCAAATGAGTCAGCTCTTCACATCAGGTGGCCAAGGTATTGGAGTTTCAGCTTCAACATCAGTCCTTCCAATGAACACCCAGGACTGATCTCCTTTAGGATGGACTGGTTGGATCTCCTTGCAGTCCAAGGGACTCTCAAGAGTCTTCTCCAACACTACAGCTCAAAAGCATCAATTCTTTGGCGCTCAACTTTCTTTATAGTCCAAATCTCACATCCATACATGACCACTGGGAAAACCATAGCCTTGACTAGATAGACTTTTGTTGACAAAGTAATGTCTCTGTTTTTTAATATGCTGTCTAGGTTGGTCATAACTTTCCTTCCAAGAAGTAAGCGTCTTTTAATTTCATGGCTGCAATCACCATCTGCAGTGATTCTGGAGCCCATAAAATAAAGTCAGCCACTCTTTACACTGCTTCTTCATCTATTTGCCATGAAATGATGGGACCAGATGCCAAGATCTTAGTTTTCTGAATGTTGAGTTTTAAGCTAACCTTTTCACTCTCCTCTTTCACTTTCATCAAGAGGCTCTTTAGTTCTTCTTCCCTTTCTGCCATAAGGGTGGTGTCATCTGCATATCTGAGGTTACTGAAATTCCTCCCAGCAATCTTTATCCCAATTCAGGTTATCATTGTATCTGCTACTGTGGTTAAGAATCTCTTAGAAGAAATGGAGTAACCCTCATAGTCAACAAAAGTCTGAAATGCAGCACTTGGGTGCAATCACAAAAACAATAGATCTTGGCCGTTTCCAAAGCAAACCATTTCAACATCATAGTAATCTAAGTCTATGCCCTAACCACTTATGCCAAATGGTTCTATGAAGACCTAAAAGACCTTCTAGAACTGACATCAAAAAAATGATGTCTTTTTCATCTTAGGGGATTGGAATGCCAAAGCAGGAAGTCAAGACATAACTGGAGTGAAAGCCAAGTTTGGCCTTGGAGTACAAAATGAAGCAGGACAAAGATTAATAGAGTTTTGTCAAAAGAACACGCTGGTTATAGCAAACACCCTCTTCTAACAACACAAGAGACAACTCTATAGATGGACATCACCAGATGGTCAATACTGAAATCAGATTGATTATAGTCTTTGCAGCTGATGATGGAGAAGCTCTATACAGTCAGCAAAAACAAGACTGGGAACTGACTATGGCTCAGATCATCAGCTCCATATTGCAAAATTCAGGCTTAAATTGAAGAAAGCAGGGAAAACCACTAGGCATTCAGGTATGACCTAAATCAAAACCCTTATGATTATACAGTAGAGGTGATAAAAACATTCAAAGGATTAGACCTGATAGAGTACCTGAGGAACTATGGACAGAGGTTTGTAACCTCTGTATAGGAGGCAGTGACCAAAATCACAACAAGAAATAAAAAGATTGCAAAAAGGCAAAGTGGTTGTCTGAGCAAGCTTTACGAATAGCTGAAAAAAGAAGAGAAGTAAAGGCAAGGGAGAAAGGGAAAGATATACCCAACTTAATGCAGAGTTTCAGAGAATAGCAAGGAGAGATAAGAAAGCTTTCTTAAGTGAACAATGCAGAGAAAGAGAGGAAAAGAATAGAATGTGAAAGACTGGACATCTTGCCAAGTAAATGATATACTAAGGGAACACTTCATGCAAGGATGAGCAAGATAAAGGAAAGAAATGGTAAGGAACTAACAAAAGTAAAAGAGATTAAGAAGAGGTGGCAAGAAGAACTATACAAAAAAGGTCTTAAAGACTGGGATAACCATAATGGTGTGTTCACTCACTTAGAGCCAGACATCCTAGAGTGTGAAGTCAAGTAGGCCTTAGGAAGCTTACTACAAACAAAGCTGGAGGAAGTGATAGAATTCCAGCTGGAGTATTTCAAATCCTAAAAGATAATGTTAAAGTGCTGCACTCAATATGCCAGTAAATTTAGAAAACTCAGCAATGGCTACCAGACTGGAAAAGGTCAGTTTTCATTTCAATCCCAAAGAAGGGCAATGCCAAAGAATGTTCAAACTATTATACAATTGCACTCATTTACATGCTATCAAGGTAATGCTCAAAATCCTACTGGTGAGGCGTCAGCAGTACATAAACTGAGAATTTTCAGATGAATAAGATGGGTTTAGAAAAGGCAGAGGAACCAGAGATTAAATTGCTAACATTTGCTGGATCATAGAGAAAGCAAGAGAATTCCAGAAAAACATCTACTTCTGCTTCACTGACTATGCTAAAGACCTTGACTGTGTGGATGTCAATAAATTGTGGAAAATTCTTAAAGAGATGAGAAAACCAGACCTTACCTGTGTCCTGAGAAACCTTTATGCAGGTCAATAACCAATCGTTAGAACTGGAGATGGAACAAAAGAATGGCTCAAAATTGGGAAAAGAGTATGACAAGGCTGTATGGTGTCACTCTGCTTATTTAAACTCTATGCTGAGTATATCAAGCAAAATGCTGGGCTGGATGAATCACAAGCTGGAATCAAGATTGCCAGGAGAAATATTAATAACCTTAGATATGCAGATGAAACCATTCTAATGGCAGAAAGTGATGAGGAAGCAAAAAGCCTTTTGATGAGGGTGAAAGAGGAAAGTGAAAAAGCTGGCTTAAAACTAAACATTCAATAAACTAAAATCATGGCTTCTGGCCCCATCAGTTCATGGCAAACAGATAAGGAAAAGGTGACAGATTTTATTTTCTTGGGCTTCAAAATCACTATGGACAGTGACTACAGCCATGAATTTGCTTCTTGGGAGGAAAGCTATGACAAACCTAGACAGTGTATTTACAACCAGAGACATCACTTTGCCAGCAAAGGTCCATATTCAAAGCTATAGTTTTTCCATGAGTCATGCACCTATGTCAAAGTTGGACCATAAAGAAGGCTAAGCAATTAGCCTTCTAATTCTTCTTCAGAAGAATTAATGCTTTCGAATCGTGGTACTGGAGAAGACTCTTGAGAGTCTCTTGGACAGCAAGGAAATCAAACCAGTCGATACTAAAGGAAATTAATCCTGAATATTCATTTGAAGGAATGATGCTGAAGCTCCAATATTCTGGCCACCTGATGGGAAGGCTGACTCACTGGAAAAGATCCTGATGCTGGCAAAGACTGATGGCAAAAGGAAATGGGTAGCAGAGGATGAGATGGTTAGATAGCATCACTGATTCCCAGGACCTGAATTTGAGCAAACTCTGGAAGACACTGAAGGATAGCGAAGCCTGGAACACTCTAGTCCATGAGGTTGCAAAGAGTAGGACATGACTTAGTGACTGAACAACCACAAAATGTTCAACAGTCTGTTTAAGAAGTTGTTGGACCTCCTATATACTATTCCCTATTACACAAACTATCCCAGCCAGGACACTGTAAAGCAAGCAACAGAAGGGCAAAATACAAAAAAAATCACCATTTTTCATTATAGTACATCAACAAGTGATGCTGAAAACTGAAATAAGTTTTAAGTTGCAGCATGAATGTTATCTTTAAGATATGAAAGTAAACCCTAAAAAGATAAGTAAAAGAATTAAAGGTGACTGTCTCTGAAGAAAAGGTAATGGTTGTGGCAGACAGGAATGAACTGTGTTCATATTTGGCTCTTGAAATAATATGCATATACAACTTTGATAAAGTAAAACATTAACATTAATAACAAAAAGAGATACAGCTCCACTCCTATAGTATTTATCTACTCTGTATATTGTCTATGATAAATCCTGGTCTATCATTTAGAACAGTCTCATAAAAATTACTTAGTATTTACTCAGATTGAATATAAATTATTTTGAATACTTGTCAAATAAAACTATTCAAACAAAGGAAAGCTGAATACCACAAAAACTGAAACACTTTATTTTTCTTATTTTACATAGAAACTTGATTTATATTTAAATAACTCTACTTTGGAATTCTTATTTAATATTTATAATAAACAGAAAATAACCATCTAACACAATTATATGCCTGGAAGTGTAATAAGCACTAAAATACAGAAATTATCCTGTATCAAAGACCTCACAGTCTAAAGGGGTAGACAGTCAAACAAAAATTAAAATGTGACTGGTGCTAAGATAAATAAACTTATTACATTTATCTACTATAGAATATCTCTTACATACTGAATTCAAAGTCAAAGTTTAAACCTCTTATTCACCCTGACTTACCTGTTGCAGGCTTGTACAAGTTACTTAACTTCATGCCTCAGATCGTTCCTGTCTTCTGACAGCATATAGGGTATACTAACAGGCAAACTTATGAGTTTGTAAATGGGGTAAAATAAAATCCTAGAGCTTACAAAAATGTTAGCTCTAAATCTACCACATTAAGTATAAATGAACTAAACACTCCAAATAAAAAGGCACAGATCATCCAAATGGATAAAAATGCAAGACCTGATAATATGCTAACCACAAGAGACTCACCTTAATGAACAGATAAAACTTAAAAGCTGGAAAATGATAAACATACAGTAAGGATAAGAATGTATTGTCTATATTAACATCAGAGAAAATTTCATGATTACAGACATTAAAGGAGCATTTTTAATGATAAAAGGGTCAATTCATAAGGAAAAAATACTTATCATTGATATGTGTGTACCTAATACCTAAAGACTTCAAAATATATGAATTGAACACTGACTGAAATAAAAGGAGAAATAAATCTGTAATTGTTAATTGAAGATTTCAATATTCCTCTCTTAGAAACTGTAAAGCAACTGGGAAGAAAATCAGTAAAGACAGAGAATGCTTGAACAACACCTAACCAAACTGACTTTACTGATATTTGAAAGTGAAAGTGAAGTCACTCAGTCGTGTCCGACTCTTTGCGACCCCATGGACAGTACCCTACCCGGCTTCTCCGTCCATGGTATTCTCCAGGCGAGAATACTGGAGTGGGTTACCATTTCCTTCTCCAGGGGATCTTCTCGACCCAGGGATGGATCCCAGGTCTCCTGCATTGGAGGCAGATGCTTTAATCTCTGAGCCCTAATGAACAGTATATCCAACAATTATAGAACAAACACTTTTTTCAAGTGTATATAGATCAGATAAAGGCAAATTATATTGTAATGGGATACCACACTAAAAACAAAAAGATTATACCAAATATTGGTGAGTATATGAAGCAAATGAATTCTTAATAGATTGGAGTAAAATGGTACAATCACTCTGGAAAAATGGCTTCTCAGTTTCTTCAAATTTAAACTTATACTTACCATATAATCCAGAAATCCCACTCTCAGGAATTTATCCAAAATAAATTACAATGTATGTCGAAGAAGTCTTACACATAAATACTACTTAAATGTTTACTTTTAATAACCAAAACCAGAAAACCCAAATATCTATCCTCAAATGAACAGGTAACAAAGTGTGATATATTTATAAAATGCAATACAATTCAGCATTAAACAGAATGATTACTGATGCATTCAGTAACACAGCAGGTTCTCAAATTGGATCCCAGGTCTCCTGCATTGGAGGCAGATGCTTTAACCTCTGAGCCCTAATGAACAGTATATCCAACAATTATAGAACACATACTATTTTCAAGTGTATATAGATCAGATAAAGGGCAATTATATTATAATGGGATACCACTATACACACTAAAAACAAAAAGATTATACCAAATATTGGTGAGTATATGAAGCAAATGAACTCTTAATAGATTGGAGTAAAATGGTACAATCACTCTGGAAAAATGGCTTCTCAGTTTCTTCAAATTTAAACTTATACTTACCATATAATCCAGAAATCCCACTCTCAGGAATTTATCCAAGATAAATTACAATGTATGTCGAAGAAGTCTTACACATAAATACTACTTAAATGTTTACTTTTAATAACCAAAACCAGAAAACCCAAATATCTATCCTCAAATGAACAGGTAACAAAGTGTGATATATTTATAAAATGCAATACAATTCAGCATTAAACAGAATGATTACTGATGCATTCAGTAACACAGCAGGTTCTCAAAAACATGATGATGAGCAAACAATGCCAGATACAACATTTCTGGGGACGTGGATTCCAAAATCAAAGTGTTGGCAGGTTTGGTTTCCACTGAGGTCTCTCCCCTATGCTTGGGCTTCCCTGGTGGCTCAGCTGGTAAAGAATCTGCCTTCAATGCAAGAGACATGGATTCAACCCCTGGGTTGGGAAGATTCCCTGAAAAAGGCAACAACTACCCATTCCAATATTCTAACCTGGAGAATTCCATGGACTGTATAGTCCATGGGGTCACAAAGAGTCTGGCATGACCAAGCAACTTTCACTTTCTTTTCACTCCTATGCTTAGAGACTATTGCCCTCTTGCTACATCTTCCTGAATCGTTTCCTGTGTATACAAGCTCCTGACTTCTCTTCTTCCAAGGATATCAGTCAGACTGGCCTCAGTCCCCACCTTAATGTATCATTTTAACTTAATTACCTTTAGTTACATTCCAAGGTCCTTGGAGTTAGGAATGGAACAAGCCTCTTAATTGGACTTTCACCATTCAATTTGGCTCTATTCTGCACAAACAGCAACATGAAGACTTGTAAAATGCAAATCTGATAATTTTTTATCATAATAGTAATCCCCTGAAAACACTTCGGGAGACTTTTATTGTTCTAAGAATAAAGATCAAAATCCTCTAAAAAGCTTTAAATAGTCTTATGATCTGTTCCTTGCTTACCACACTGGTGTTGTCTCCTGGCCACTTTCCTTTTACATTCTAGGTATAGTCATTACATGTACAAAGCATTAGAACTGCTTTCGTTTACTAAAAAGTGCTGTGATCTTTGCTGTCAGGAGGCCTCTGCAAATGTTTGTTCCCTCTTGCTTGATTCTCCTTCTCTTACTCATCTTTCAATCCTCAGTAAGCTCACAGGCCATCTTCTTTGCGAAGCTCTCTGGCTACTCCCCTCACTCTGCAGCAGTCAGGCTCCTCATGTGCTCCCATAACATCCTCTATTCCATATCATAGCACACACATGACTTCATAATTGACTGTATCTAGATTCCCCACTAAAATCTTAAAATGTAGTTCATTTCTTTGGGGTACCTATAGTTTTGTTATAGTGGTTCTCAATATGTGTATGTATTTTTTGCCACTCTACATTAACAACAGACTCCCGTAAGTAAAAATCATTCATGAAACTCACTATTTTAGTCTAGAGGCATCAAATACACAAAACATTGTACATGAGATTTAGGACAAGTCTTATTCATTAATAGGCACTGCTTGGAGAGGTAATAGAGGAAATAAAATAAGGAACTGTAGAAACCTTGACTCGGTTTTCCTTCTTAGAAAATGAGTTAATTACTATAAACTATCTATTTCAATAACTTTGAAATCAAATTCAATAATGCTAAAGAATATTTAGAGCTTTAAAAAAATTACAATATAAAGTGTTCAGTTGCTCAGTCATGTCCGACTCTTTGTGACACCATAGACTGTAGCCCACCAGGCTCCTCTGTCCTTGGGATTATCCTGGCAAGAATACTGGGTGGGTTGCCATTTCCTTTTCCAGGGTTTCTTCCCAACCCAAGGGTCAAACCTGCGTCTCTTTCAACTCCGCAGATTCTTTACCACTGAGCTGCCTGGAAAGCCCCACAATACAAAGGGATACGTAAACTGATGTAAGCAGAATACTAATGCAATCACCCTCGTTATTCTGATTACCTGTTAAGTTCATCCAGACATAAGCGCAGTGTTTCGTAAGTTGTTAGAGCAATTTCACATTTCCTCTGTTTCACACGCATCAGTTCACTATCCTTTTTGTTACCATGTAAAATAGTGACTCTGAAATATCCCCAGGTGTCCAGCTCATCCTTCCAGTTGTAGAGGACAGAAAGAGGAGCAACTATTAAGAACATCTATAAGAAGAAGAAAATGTATAATTTTTTAAATGACATAGAACCCCAAAGTTAAAACAGAATATCAACTATCCTATTCTTTGTTTTTTAACACTGTAGTTAATAAGTATAAATACAATTGAGCAAGTGAATATATCTAACTTTAGATATAGCTAACTGAATATATCAAACATTACTTTATTATTATTCTCAAGAAAAAAAATAGATACCCAGCCCTGTCCAAAGTAACAGCTATTTTTTCATTTTCCCCCCAAAAGGAGTTGAGGAATAAGAAAAAAGAATTCTCTGAAACAGAGAAGAGTATAATCATGATCCCAATATTAACTTCAAGGGCCACACTGGTAATAGAAATATGCAAAGCAGGCCAGATTGTTTTTCTTGAAATGTATGGTCTTCCAGAGCTCTCTTTCCGTTTCACTTTCCCAGTCTATTTCTTTCCCCCCTCTTTCAGATACTATCAGTTGATGACCTGGAAAATTAAAGCAATTAGAAGAAAACCTCCTTTTCTCTTGCCATGAGATCCATAACCTACCTGTATTCACTTCTATACAGTCTGCCCGCCCATCTGTTACCATGGGTGACTGCCCATGTCCTGATTTAAAGACAAACTCTGAACTTGCACAGTGGCTCCCATTACTTCCTATCAACCTAAAGTCAATGCTGAAGAAACTGGCCCCAATCTTCCCAACATGATTAAATTTTGCTTTTTAACACAACACATATAAACACAAACATTTCTAATATTTCTCAATAAATAAAACAAATCAAATTTATTGTTTCAATAAAACAAAACAAATAAAAAAAACTTCCTACATCTCTCTCAAGCTATTAAACTTATATCTCTCTCAAACTATCACCCATTACTGTACTTTCTTTATAGTAATGATCCTCAGGAGTTATTAGTACTTACTGTCTCTACTTACTCTTCCTGTTCTCTCAACTCATGTAAGTCCTAATCCATTGAGAATAACAACATATATCTGTTTAGTCTTCAAATAAATGTTTTGGGGTTTCATTGACCTTTCCTATACCAATCCAAAATCCTGCTGTCATCAACCATTTTAATTTCTAATGTTTTTATCTCTTACTGTTACCACTGTTCCTGAACTATTATCTTTAATAGGGTTTAAGTAAGTTTCTTTCCTAAAGTTTTATACTTGGTCCTACTGATAAAGATGAACTAATTAAATATACTGAAAATTTTCAGTTTAACAAAAAATAAAATATTACTCTAAATCCTACATTCTCTTCTATGAAGCATTTCAGCTGGGCCATTTATTGGCTGTAAGATATGAAGTCTGTGACTTTCTTTTAGAAACAGAAAAAAGAAAAGAACAGAAGATTAATTCTCAAATAGTTTTGTCTTCTACTTGGAATTCACTCTATGAATTCTATTTTTCTCCTTCAACAAAAAATGGGAGCTACAAGTAAAAAGCTTCTGTTCCTACCCTCTTTTTAATATTACACAGTGAAAATGTTATCCAAACACCATCTGAGCACTTTGAGCAGTTTTCCACTTGAGGAGTCATTCACCAAGGTGTCAATGAATGTAAAGATTTCTAGAACCAGCTTTAAGATTCCAACAGAAGTTTAAAAATTAAGACATTCCTTATGGACATTACCGATCTTCAAAAACTATGAAAAGTAAATCAAATAAATCAATAACTAATTTTAATACTAAAAGAGGAAAGAGAACTGAGCTACGCCATTTGCAAAGTCCAGAGAAAGTATAAAAGAAGAATAACTTGAAGTATTTACTACCATGTTGTGAAAAATACTTAATTCAATAAGCCTTATTTAAGCAAAGGATGCCAAAACAATAAAATGGAAAGAACTGTCCAACTGCTAAGTCACTAATTACAAAGCAGCTCTATTTTTTTCTGAAGTCAATAACAATTTTACAAAACTAGGTCTACAATGTAATATAAATAAAATTTAAATTTGCCCACTCAAAGTTATTAAGAAATCAACAGAGGCCACATTTAACAGTACAATTACAGAATATTAAATTACTTTTATCTCTTTCAAAAAATTTAGTTCGATTATTAGGGTACATGCTTTTAAAGTTTCATTCTTTGTATACTATTACTTTAGAAAAATGATGTTATGTACTGTGACAAAATACTCAAAGATGTTTTTCATGTGTGATGATTTTTGTGGTAGGAGTAGTTATAGCATTAACAATTACCAGAACCATTTCTGAGCACTTACTATGGGCTAAAGACAGTGCAAAGTAGTTGACAGACCTTACCTCAAGAATTTTACATAAAACAGGCTATAAAGTAGAAATATTTTATATTTCCTTTTTAAAGATGATAAAACTAAGGTGCAGAGATGTTAAATAATATGCCCAATGCCACAGTGTTATTAAGTAGCAAGATGAACCCATGCCTGTATAATTCCAAAGCTCTTAACCAATAACAATATATCATGTTCACATCTTAAATCCACTGTAACTACAGTACTTTGTGCTGTGCTTAGAAAGCAAAGGTGTTCAGTTGATAAATAAATGAATGAATGAAGGCATGTGTCAATGGCAAGGTAGGAGAGGACTGTATATTCAGAGGACAATGACCAAGCACGATAGCCAAAGTAAAAATTTCATACTGGAGGAAGTGACACATCAAACTGAAAAATAAAATGTACCTATATTGAGAGAAATTACAGATCATAAGATTGGAATTTTTACTATTTAACTCAAAGTTCTAAAGCATATAACCTAATTCTTTCAAAAATTTCAAATCTAATTAATTTACATGCTAACTATGCATAATCTTTCCCTTGGTATATTCTGGTGATTTAATATATGGATATTTAAGTTGAGAATCTACTCTAGGAGCCTCTCCAAATCCTTTTTAGAAAAGCAGAATAGTAATACTAAAATTTGACAAATATTCTAACAAAGTGGCAAGTTACAGATGGATATCAAATCAATTTCATTTGTGCAGATCAATGGTTAGCAAAACAATCACTATCACCTGTTTCATTAAACAGAATAATCAAAACATGAGAATGGAAATGACAAGTAAAATTACTTCCAATTAAACACAACAACAACAAACTGTGGAAAATTCTTAAAGAGATGGGAATATCAGACAACCTGACCTACCTTTTGAGAAACCTGTATGCAGGTCAGGAAGCAATAGGTCGAACTAGACATGGAACAACAGACTGGTTCCAAACAGGGAAGGGAGTATGTCAAGGCTGTATATTGTCACCTTGCTTATTTAACTTATATGCAGAATACATCATGAGAAACGGTGGACTGGATGAAGCACAAGCTGGAATCAAGATTGCCAGAGAAATATCAATAACTTCAGATATACAGAGGACACTACCCTTATGGCAGAAAGCAAAGAAAAACTAAAGAGCCTCTTGATGAAAGTGAAAGAGGAGAGTGAAAAAGTTTGCTTAAAACTTAACATTCAGAAAACTAAGATCATGGCATCTGATCTTAGTGATGCCAAGGTCCCATCACTTCATGGCAAATATGGGGAAACAGTGGAAACAGTGGCTGACTTTATTTTTCTGAGCTCCAAAATCACTGCAGATGGTGACTGCAGCCATGAATTAAAAGATGCTTGCTCCTTGGAAGAAATGTTATGACCAACATAGACAGCATATTAAAAAGCAGAGACATTACTTTGCCAACAACGGTCCGTCCTGTCAAAGCTATGGTTTTTCCAGTGGTCATATATGGATGCGAGAGTTGGACTATAAAGAAAGCTGAGCGCTGAAGAATTGATGCTTTTGAACTGTGGTGTTGGAGAAGACTCTTGAGAGTCAGTTGGACTGCAAGGAGATACAACCAGTCAATCCTTAAGGAAATCAGTCCTGAATATTCATCGGAAGGACTGATGCTGAAGCTGAAACTCCAATACTATGGCCAGCTGATATGAAGAACTGACTCATTTGAAAAGACCCTGATGCTAGGAAAGAATGAAGGTGGGAGGAGAATGGAATAACAAGAGGATGAGATGGTTGGATGGCATCACCGACTCAATGGACATGAGTTGGAGTAAATTTCCAGAGCTGGTGATGAACGTGCTGCAACCAATGGGGTCACAAAGAGTCAGAAATAACTGAGCAACTGAACTGACTGAAAACATAATAAACAAAACAAGAGAATGGAAATGACAAGTAAAATTGTAACTATTTGAAGAAAACATAAATAAAGTAAATAAATGAATAGTAAATCAACTACCAAGAATACTCAAGAATTAAGCAAATCAAATCTATAAATACATACAGCACCTTAAATGACTCAGACCAGACTGACTTAAAACTTACCTACTGAACATTCCAAAAGCAGCATAACATATTCTTAAATTCACACGGGACATTATCTAGAAAACATCGTATGTTAAGCCACAAAAAAGTCTTAATATATTTACGAAGGTTGAAATCATGTCAAACACATTTCCTGATGACAATGGTATGAAACTAGACATCAGTTCTACGAGGACTGCTCAATTCTACAAGCAACTCTATGAAGAAAGTTCAGCGGTAAACAACTGCCTCAAGAATTAAGAAAATTTTCAAATATGCAACCAAACTCTGCACCTTAGGGAACCAGAAAAACACACACTAAAAATGAAGCCCAAAGTTAGTAGAACAAGGGAAATAATAAACATCAGAGAGGAAATAAATGAAATAGAGACTAGCAAGTCAACAGACAAGGTTAATAAAACCAAAAGCTGATTCTTTACCAATACAAACAAAATTAGAAAACCTTTAGTTAGATATAACAGAAAAAAAGAAAGAAGGCTCAAACAAATAAAATCAGAAATAAAAGACAATTTAAAGCAGATCAGTTCAGTTCAGTCGCTCATTCATCTCCAACTCTTTGCGACCCCATGAACTGCAACACGTCAGGCCTCCCTGTCCATCACTAGCTCCCGGAGTTCACCCAAACTCATGTCCACTGAGTCAGTGACACCATCCAACCATCTAATCCTGTCGTCCCCCTCTCCTCCCACTTTCAGTCTTTCCTAGCATCAGGGTCTTTTACCTTAGTTACTTTTTTCTTTTTTAATTTTAATTAATTTTTATTTTTTTAGTTTGTTTTGCTTTACAATACTGTATTCATTTTGCTATACATTGACATGAATCAGCCACCAGTGTACATGAATTCCCAATCCCAACCCCCACCTCCCCCCTCCTCCCCCACAGCATCTCTCTGGATTATCCCCGTGCATCAGTCCCAAGCATCCTGCATTGAACCTAGACTGGTGATTAGTTTCATTTATGATATCATACATGTTGCACTGCCACTCTCCCAAATCATCCCACCCTCTCCCTCTCCCACAGAGTCCAAAAGGCTGTTCTATACATCTGTGTCTCTTTTGCTGTCTCGCGTACAGGTTTATCATTACCATCTTTCTAAATTCCATATATATGTGTAAGTATACTGTATTGGTGTTTTTCTTTCTGGGTTACTTCACTCTGTATAATCGGGTCCAAAAAGATGCTCAACATCACTCATTATCAGAGAAATGCAAATCAAAACCACAATGAGGTACCATTTCACACCAGTCAGAATGGCGGCAATCCAAAAGTCAACAAGCAATAAATGCTGGAGAGGGTGTGGAGAAAAGGGAACCCTCTTACACTGTTGGTGGGAATGCAAATTAGTACAGCCACTATGGAGAACAGTGTGGAGATTCCTTTTTATCAGAGAAATGCAAATCAAAACCACAATGAGGTACCATTTCACACCAGTCAGAATGGCGGCAATCCAAAAGTCAACAAGCAATAAATGCTGGAGAGGGTGTGGAGAAAAGGGAACCCTCTTACACTGTTGGTGGGAATGCAAATTAGTACAGCCACTATGGAGAACAGTGTGGAGATTCCTTAAAATCAGGGTCTTTTCAAATGAGTCAGCTCTTCACGTCAGGTGACCAAAAACTGGAGTTTCAGCTTCAACATCAGTCCTTCCAATGAATACCCAAGACTGATCTCCCTTAGGATGGACTGGTTGCATCTCCTTGTACCCCAAGAGACTCTCAAGAATCTTCTCCAACACCACAGTTCAAAAGCATCAATTCTTCGGCAATCAGCTTTCTTTATAATCTAACTCTCACATCCATACATGCCTACTGGAAAAACCATAGCCTTTACTACATAGACCTTTGTTGACAAAGTAATTCCTCTGCTTTTTAATATGCTGTCTAGGTTAGTCATAACTTTTCTTCCAAAGAGTCAGTTCAGTTCAGTTGCTCAGTCGTGTCCGACTTTGCGACCCCATGAATCGCAGCACACCAGGCCTCCCTGTCCATCACCAACTCCTGGAGTTCACTCAGACTCACGTCTGGGGGCTAGTCATTGGAAGGACTGATTTCCCCCGTGTCTCCTATTTACTCTAATTTCAGGCTGAATTCCCATCTGGGACATGGAGGCTCGTCATGTCTACTTACTTGCCCCCGCTTTTTAAGTTCGGTGCGAAAGGGAGCCCAGGGTGGGGCACCCTTAGAGATTCAAGTGGGCACCGCTGGCCCAACATAGATGGTGCAAGCTCCTTGTCTGAAACTTTATTGGCTTTCCACGTAAACCAAGTTATTCAGCGTCTTTTCTCCATCTAAAATTTCCTGCTATACTATTAGCTCCTAATCTAACCTTATATTAATTAATAAATAAGTTTTTCCTCGCCAACACCGTCCTCGCTTCAAATTCCCTGGATCCACCGGGGCTGGACCCTGGCGCCTTTTGTTTGAATAAAATTCAAGACTAAATTAGACACCAGTCAATCTGGTTTTTTTTTTTTTTTTCCGTTTTTTTCTTTCAATTTCTCATAAAACAAGAAATGGAATGAATGGTTTTCAATGAGAATGTAGTGCAGTGTGCCAACAGACTGGTTGTCTCCCTTGAGAACTAACATCATTGAGGGGTACTTTTTAGTTCAGTAATATATTTTGCTGAACTTAAAAATTTGTGTGTGCAAAGTATCTCCATCTGCCCTGTTCAGTTCAGTTGCTCAGTCGTGTCTGACTCTTTGCAGCCCCATGGACTGCAGCATGCCAGGCCTCCCTGTCCATCACCAACTCCCGGAGTTTACCCAAACTCATGTCCATTGAGTTNGATTTATTGTGATCCACACAGTCAAAGCCTTTGGCATATGTTAATTTTGAAATAGAGTATCTGTATGGAATGTTGAAACTCATTTCAGCATGACAGTGGCATGTGTTTTCTCTTTTACTGACTAAAATTTAAAAACTAGCTCATGAATTGCTAACAAAATCACATTATTTGAAAATTTCTAAACAGTAGGGGGAAAAGGAAGATTCTAAAAGCTTCTATAAGAGAAGAGAAAATCATTCAGCTTCTATGTTTAGATTCTATATTTAGAATCTGAATGTTATTGACTTTCCACTACTAATATTGGAAATTAGAAGACTGTAGAAGATGATTAAAACCCCAATGGAAGTTAAGAGTTTATTATTCTGTGGCTAGCTAAATATCAACCAGTAATGAAAATTGGCTAATGGTTTCCACCAAAGATATTCATGGCCTTATTCCCCAAATCTATGACTATATTACCTTCCATCACAAAGGAGATTTTGCAGATATTGTTAAATTAAGAACCCTGAGATGAGGAGATTTTCTTGGATTATCATGATGGGCTGGATATATATGGGAAGATCCTTATAAGAAAGAAGCAGGGCGATCAGAGTCAGATAAGAAGACTTGAACAGAAAAGCAGAGGTTTCAGTGATGCCATAGCTAGAGACCAAGAAAATGCACTGGTCAGAGCAAACACCCTCTTCCAACAACACAAGAGAAGACTCTACACATGGACACCACCAGATGGTCAACACCAAAATCAGATT
>SJXQ01007020.1:912534-943490 GCA_006408695.1 Aepyceros melampus | reverse complement strand
ACTCTCACATCCATACATGACCACTGGAAAAACCATAGCCTTGACTAGATGGACCTTTGTTGGCAAAGTAATGTCTGTTTTTCAATATGCTGTCTAGGTTGGTCATAACTTTCCTTTGTTTCCCCATCTATTTCCCATGAAGTGATGGGACCAGATGCCATGATCTTCGTTTTCTGAATGTTGAGCTTTAAGCCAACTTTTTCGCTTTCCTCTTTCACTTTCATCAAGAGGCTTTTTAGCTCTTCTTCACTTTCTGCCATAAGGGTGGTGTCATCTGCATATCTGAGGTTATTGATATTTCTCCCAGCAATCTTGATTCCAGCTTGTGTTTCTTCCAGTCACTTAAAAAACTAGGTGACTGTTTCTCATGATGTACTCTGTATATAAGTTAAATAAGCAGGGTGACAATATACAGCCTTGACGTACTCCTTTTCCTATTTGGAACCAGTCTGTTGTTCCACGTCCAGTTCGAACTGTTGCTTCCTGACCTGCATATAGGTTTCTCAAGAGGCAGGTCAGGTAGTCTGGTATTCCCATCTCTTTCAGAATTTTCCACAGTTTATTGTGATCCACACAGTCAAAAGCTTTGGCATAGTCAATAAAGCAGAAATAGATGTTTTTCTGGAAATCTCTTGCTTTTTCGATGATCCATCAGATGTTGGCAATTTCTACAAGAGAGTATTAAGTGCTAAATGGTGTAGCAGAGTTGGTAAGTGCTGCAAGAATCCAGAGACGGGGGAGGGGAAGGAGGCCAGAGAGAGGAAAGTCTTCTTGGAGTTACTGTTTTGAGCTGGGCTTTTCAGAATGGGGAAGATCTCGCTGGGAGGAGGGGAAGGGTAAATGAGAGGTGCTTATCACAATGCCCAAGGACTAATTAAGGATTCTTTTAAGTACTTGACACTCAAAGAATTTCAGGACTTGATTTACAAAAAGTTCTGCTTACACGTACAAACATTTTAGATCGTACTGGACTGGTACAGAAAGGTCTGGGGTCTTGCTTCATCCTCACACTAAGTATTTGTGTTCATGTGTTCAAATTTCCTTCTACTTTTCAGGCTTCTGTTTCCTCACTATAAAGTGAGAGGGCTGAACTTAATAACTTCTAAGATCCATTTCTACTCTAAAGATAGCCGGGTGCATTGCTAATGTCTCTGGCCCTGGCTCTGTATATTTATCAATTTACTTAACAACCCTTGTGATGGAATACTCTTCTATCACCTGTTTTACAGAGGAGGGAACAAAGGTTCAGTAAGGTTATGTAAAACATCAAGGTTTGTCACGCAAGAGGGTCATGGAGCTGTATCACTAGTACCATGTGACATAGTTAGTTTCTGTATGGAGGAGATTTACAAAGAAGTAGCAGAACGCATGTGGTCCCCTGAACTCTCATCATGCCACAGCACAGACCAGCCATAGATGTTCTACATGCATGCGTGTTCTGTGTGGCCAAGGTTCTGGCATAGCTGGGCTCTGTCTGGGCCAGTACACTGGACTTGGGACAGAGAGCAGTCCAAGTGTGAGAGTGAGCCCTATCCCCAATTCAGATTACATTTATACATTAATCTAAGAGGAGCTGGACTTCCCTGGTGGCTCAGATGGTAAAGAATCCACATGCAGTGTAGGAGACCCAGGTTTGATCATGGGCGGGGAAGATCCCCTGGAGGAGGAAATGGCAACCCACTCCAGTATTCTTACCTGGAGGATACCATGGACAGACGAGCCTATTGGGCTACAAGAGTAAGACATGACTTGGTGACTAAACCACCAAGAGGAGCTAGGGGCCACCTAGTTTTTTAAGTGACAAGAAATGTGTCAAAGGATCTCTCAGCCCTGGGGCCACACCAGGGGACAAGCATCTAGGGCATCAGGATGTACATGCTGAAGCTGATTGGAACAGACTCGTGTACCCAGGATGGTGACGTCAGTCGAAAGCCTAATCTCTTTGCAGTCAAGTTCAGTGCAGCTGAGCCGACTCTTGGTCATATTACCAAAAGGTGGAGGAAGTGAGCCACCGGTGTCATCTGGATATGTCTCCTATCTAGGACAGCCAGCAGAGTTGGAATCAAACACAGGCCAGAGCCTGTGCCAGAGCCCTCACTCTTAACCACTGAACCACGCACTGTCAATTCTTATGTGAGGTGCTCACTCATTTCATGTCTGACTCTTTGCGACCTAATGGACTGTAGCCCACCAAGCTCCTCAGTCCAAGAGATTCTCCAGGAAAGAATATCGGAGTGGATTACCATACCCTCCTCCAGGGGATCGTCCCTATCTAGGGGTCGAACCCGGTCTCCTGCATTTCCTGCATGGCAGGTGGATTCTTTTACTGCTGAGCCACCACCGGAGAAGCCCTGTCAATTCCTATACTTCTGCTAAATATAGTGGTGGTTTTATAATGTAAGGAAAGCAAGATAACTTTCCAGCCAGTACAGTCTGAATTTGAATCCTGGCTCTTCCACTTACCACATGTGAGGTAAGTTATTTAATCTCTCTAAACCTGTTTCCCTAATTGCACAGTGATAAAAATAATCCCTGTGTGGGTACAAGTGAAGTCGCTTCAGTTGTGTCCCACTCTTTGTGACCACATAGACTACAGCCCACCAGGCTCTTTTGTCCATGGGATTCTCCAGGCAAGAATAATGGGGGTGGGTAGCCATTCCCTTCTCCAGGGGATCTTCCCAGCTCAGGGATCAAACCCTCATCTCCTGCGGCTCCTGCATTGCAGGTGGATTCTTTACTGCTGAGCCACCAGGCAAGCCCCCCAAATATTCCCTACCTCCCAGGTTTATTTTTGAGGATTAAGTGAGATAATAAATGAAAAGTTCCTAGAACCCTGCCTGAGGGTATAGGAGGTGTGTAGGAAAAGTGGCTCCTGTGATCAGGAGCAGCACCGCTCCTGTCAGCTGGCTCGCCTTCTAAAAGGGCTCAGTTCTGAGATAATCCATGAGATGTCTCCCTCTCAAAAGAAAGTTCTCTAGCAGGGCTATGTGTTATAAATATGCATATCTGAAGATCAGAGTTCTTGAAAAATGACTTTCATGTCCAGGCCTGCCTGTGAAAAACATACATTGAACCATGTGCCCAGGAAGAAATCATAGTTGGCTTTGCAACCGATGCACATATGGCTCTCGAGGCAGCTCTAAGGCAAGCCGGTTGCTTTCCAGGCTGTGTGTGGGCTGCCGCTGCATTCCCACAGTACAGCCCGAGCAGGATGTAGTGGAAGGACTTTGAGGATCTGTGATTATGTTCCTTTCTCAAGTCCTGAGGGAAATAGATGAATCTTGAAGGGTGTGCGTGTATGTGGACGTGTTGTGTTTGCGTGTGCAGGCACATTTGTGTGCCCGTGTGCATACTGGGGGCAGACAGAGGTTGGGGGACAGAGGTTGCCCTCATCCCTCTGAAAATCTTGCACTAGACATGGAAGCATCCTTTCACTTCCTGCTGTTCTGAGGAGTTTGTTTTTGGTGGGACCTTGTGGTACGGGACACAAGTTCAGAAAGATACTCTGCTGTTCGTGTGGAACAGATAATACCAGGCCTAAAATAATGACATGCATTCAGGACGAGGGAACAATAAGAGATCTAAGCGTAGAAGCTGCTTCTGCAGCAGGAGCAATATGGTTGTGGAGTCATTTATTTATTTAACCACTTGAAAAAACACTTCCTCTTGGTCAACACAGGAGGAAGGAAACAGCTATTTTTGATTCTTTCTTGCCTTCCATCCCACTCATTTGCATACTGAGTAAAGGGCCTACAACCTGACGACTATTTTGTCCATTAGTCTTTTGCACATGGGCTTGCGTCTCCTAAGGATAATTTCCCTTGTTGTTTCTCAATGAAGGGCGACAGTGTCTTGGCTGCTAAAGCTGCATCGCACCGCTTTGTCCTGGGAAGAGAAAATGGCCTTTTTTTTTTTTTTTTTTCTTGCAAACTTCCCAATATTCTGGATATTTTAGACAAAGTTCATCATGGCCCTGTTTGGGGTAGAGCAGGTCTGGGTTGGGACTGCTGAAAGATCTTTTGGCCTCTGAGAAACTAAGATACTGAGACTCACAAGGAAAGTCTTTGCAGCCTTCAAGAAACCCTCTCTTCCCAGGTGCTCAGAGTCCTTATGCTGCGTCCACTGTGCCTGCCTTGTTTCCTCTAGACTGACCCTTGCTGGACAACCCTCTAAGAGCCAGATTGTTTTTTTCTTTCAGATCTATGTCCTTTGCCTGAATTTCTGATCCTCAGTGTCTTTTCCTCTGTTTCCCAAGATTGTCCTTGGCTTCATGCTTTTCAAATTGGATTTAGCAAAGCCTGGGTGTACATGACACTGTGGCAGGGGGTATGTTGGCCTCCTCTGGGCTGTCACTCTTTCTTGGTGGCTATTAATTTGAATATATTCCAGAACAGAATGCAAAATTCTCTCAAATCTTTAAGATAAAATAATTAAGTAATGCCCATTGAGTACTTACTGTATACAAGGCTCTAAGTGCTTGGTATGCATTAATGAGGCTCATCCTTGCAGCAACCTGAAGAAGTAGGTTACTATATTTAACCCAATTATGTGCTGTGCTGTGCTTAGTCGCTCAGTCATTTTCAACTGTTTGCCACCCTATGGACTGTAGCCCACCAGGCTCCTCTGTCCATGGGGATTCTCCAGGCAAGAATACTGGAGTGAGTTGCTATGCCCTGCCCCAGGGGATCGTCCCAACCCAGGAATCGAACCCAGGTGTCCTGCATTGCAGGCGGATTCTTTACTGTCTGAGCCACCAGGGAACCCAATTACATGAATGAGAAAGCTGAGGCTTGGGGTGATTAAATGACTTGTTCAAGATCAAAGATCTGGGTAAGTGGCAGTCTGGCTGAGAATCCATGCTCTTAGCTACAATCTTGTATTTGCTGACAAGGACAGATTGGGCTATACCCTCCAGACCTAAGGAGACTTCTCTGTCCTTAGTGTAAAGTGCAGCTGTTCTGTTAAATGGATGTATAGCTTGGCCTGAACCTTTGAATGAGGTAACCTTCACTTAAAGGAATAATTTTGATATTGGGTTGGGGAGCATGTTCTGCAGGTCAGAGGAGGAGATAGCTTGAGATAATATAACCAAGTCCAAAGTTACTCTGTTCACCACATCACAGGCCAATGAATCCAAGAGACAAGGTGTTGAGGCAAGGATTATGACTTTGTTTGGAAAGCTGGCAGACCAAGAATATTGTCTCAAAATAACCATCTTATGGGGATCTGGATGTCAGGTTCTTTTATAGAGCAGAGATGGGGGGAAGTGAGGAAACAAAGTAAAAAGGCCATTAATCTTGCAAATATCTTTTAGAATGGCAAGCCTCAGCAGGGGATGTTTAACTTCTTCCTTCTGCCATCCGCAAGTGGGCAGGGTCCTGAAAAAGGCACCTTAGTTAACAGAGGAGAGGGGCACAAGGTTCCCTGAGGCAGGCCATTTATGTATGATTATAATAAAAAAAGCAATGAAAAGCAAGTCCAAGAAATTTCTGTCCTGAAGTCAGAATTGGTTTTTCCCTGTAATGGTAGTTGCTGCTCTGTTGTTAAATAAGACCAGAAGTTAGTCATCTTCTGTCTACTCGTAAGATCAGGGATATATATGGGTTTGGCAGATAGGAGCTTCAGTCCATATCACCAAGGGTAAACCATGTGTTGAAGCCCTAACCCTGCAATGTGGGTTTCCCTGGTGGCTCGGCTGGTAAAGAATCCACCTGCAATGCAGGAGACCTGGGTGCAATCCCTGGGTTGGGAAGATCCCCTGGAGAAGGGAACGGTTACCCACTCAAGTGTTCTGGTCTGGAGAATTCCATGGACTGTATAGTCTATGGGGTTGCAAACAGTCAACGACTGAGTGACTTTCACTTTCACTTTTCAATCCTGAGATGTGGCTGTATGCGGAGATACAGCTTAGGAGAATTAAGCCTAATTAAGGGTAAGTGAAGTCATAAGGCCAGGACCCTGATTGGTTGGGACTCGTATTCTTATAAGAGACATCTTGAGTGCTATTATGCTTGTGTGTGTGTGTGTGTATTTTCTTTCTCTCCTCCTTCCTCCCTCTCTTTCCACCTTTCATCTCCTTTGCTTTCCATGCATGCACACAAAGAAGAGGCCATATGAACACACAGCAAGATGGAGGTTGGTCTACAAGCCAAGAGAAGAGGCCTCAGAATGAAGCCAACCTTTCCAGTGCCTTGATTTTGAACTTCTTAGTCTCCAGAACTTTGAGAAATATATTTCTGTTGTTTAAACCATGCGGTCTGTGATATTTTGTTAGAGCAGACCTAGCAAGTCTTCCCTGGTGGTTCAGTGGTTAAGAATCTGCCTGCAATGCAGGAGACACACGTTTGGTCTCTGGGCCAGGAAGAGCCCCTGGAGAAGCAGTGGCAACCCATTTCAGTATTCTTGTCTGGAGAATCCCACAGACAGAGGAGCCTGGAGGACTACAGTCCATGGGTCTGCAGAGTGGGACATGACTGAGCGACTAAACAACAAAGTAAGTTAATACAGGCAAGATCTGTCGGTTTCCTTTATTTTATAGATTAAATGTAATCTTCTTAGAGCTCCCAACATGTTTTTATGGGCAGGAAATTCAATCTCGGTTATTTAGGGGGTTTCCTATGTTCCTACATGAGATAATTGGTGAATCCTGGGCTCTTGTTAGGCCAGAAAATCAGGTCAGGGCCAGGTCCTTAGTGCTAAGTGGTTTCAGCTTTGCTTGCTCCTTGGGGTCCCAGAGGTTGCCACCAGCAGGCTCCTGTTGATTGGCTCTGGGCACTGCTTCTCTGAGTGGACCCAAAGATGCTGCTCACAAGGTCTTTCCTTTCGGCTGCTGGCCTGTGTGGTTCACTGTGTTTGCACGCAGAGCACTGTCTTTGCCACTCAGTTCTCTGACTTCTTTCAGTCTCAGTGGGAAGGAATGCAATTCTGTCTTGGGCTGAGTGGCTTCCCCTTCCCAGCTCAGAGCTCTTCTCTGTATGGAATGATACAGCAGAATGCCCCTCATTAATCCTTTAGACCAGGAGTCGAAGAACTTTTTGTGTAAAGGTTAAGATATTTTGGTTTGTGGGTTTTATGGTCTCCCATATAACCTAGCTGAAGTTGCAAACACCTCAGCTAGAGAGCAGTCATATGCACTATGTAAATGATGGATGTGCTCTTCCAATGAAACTTCAGTTATGAGCACCAAATTTGAATTTAATGTAATTTTCATGTCACAAAATATTATTCTTTTTTATTTTCTTCCCCCAACCATTGTTTAAAAAAGAATTAAAAAACACTCTTAGTTCACAGGCTATACGAAAACAGCCAGCAGGCTGGATTTTGAATTGAGATGTAGATTTCTGTTCTGTTTTAGACTTTTACAACTCGAAGTGTGGGTGCATGGACCAGCAGTGTTAGATCATCTGTGAACTTGTTACAAATGCGGAACTTCAGGCCTCACTAAAGACCTACCCAATAGGAATCAGAGTTTTAATAAGATCTCCGGTGAGGCACATTAAAGTTTTGTGAAGTAGCAATTTAGAAACACAGAGCTGGCTTCTCATTTCTGGGCACTGAGGAGGGAAGAGCAGATGCTAACATCAGTTATCAGTTTTCTTTCCTCACTTTCCATCCATTGCTATCTCAACATTGACCTTCCTACCAGATTTCTGCTGTCACCCTTTCCTGAGTGGGACAGCACTTAATAATGTGAGTTACAGCCAGCATTCCATTAGCCATACTAATCCACAATCATTAGCACTTGACCTCAGAATGAGTCATTTGATGTTTTTACTTTCTATGTTCTGGCTTAATTCTTTCAATGTTAACACTCCCACTTTCTGAGTTGAGCACCAGCTGAGTATTAGGGAAGAGATGCCTTGGAGGCATTCTTGGAAATAACATCAGAACAGCCTGAAATTAAAATTTTGCTGTGGCTAATCCCCACAGTATTAGAAAATTCAGTAATACAGTGCATGGACCACTACATTTGCTGTAGCAAATATCACAAAACTGGCAGAATTTTTTTCAACTGCACATAGTTTTTAGGTACTGTATTAGTTTTTGTTTGGTAGGCTTTTTAAAAAATTGTGGGTTTTTTTCCTAGACTAATATTAAAATGTGTGCATATCATGAGCACACATCTGTGGGCATAGGGAGCTCAGAGGTGCAGGGGAAAGTCTCCCTGACACTAAAATTTTCTTGTAGATCCCTGCGATGATGTGGAACAGCCTCACGAGGTGATAGTGTATCGATAATTAAGATGTGTTTTGCCTGCCTTGGGCCCTTTACCATCACACTTTCTCAGTCTTCCTTGGTGAATTGCATACCAACATTCTCATCACTAATTAACAGTGGTTCCTGCCTGAGATTTCCAGAACCCCAGTTTTGTGGAAGCGGAAGACAGACTCCTGCTTTTCTCTTCTTTCTAAATCTTGCAGTGTTAAAGTTTGATTTCCGTTAATGCATGAATGTCACCACCTCAATGAAAATGCAGCTCTTCTGTGTGTGTTTTGATTAACTTGTCAGAGGCCAGGCAAAGGAGAGGTAGGAACAGCAGTCCTGCGCCTGCACTTTTATTTCTGCTTCCATTACTTGTCACATCTGTCAGTTTCAGGAACATTCATATATATGGAGCCCTTATTTTTAGTATTTTAATTATCTTGGATGCTCAAGGACACAATTAATGTATCATGTTGGTCACACTGATGGGTTACAAAGACAGTAGGTGGCCTTGCAAGAAATGTGGGCTTAAGGAGTGGGTTTCCAAAGTGCTTGTGCATGTGGCAGAGTAACTAGGTAAATTCTTTTGGGTCTTGGCCTCTGGAGGGTCAGCCTCTGAAATAAATCCTGTATATTTACTTTGGTCTTCAAAATGCTAATAAGACTTTTTCGTCATATCCTGCTCCTCAATCTTTTTATTCTACACACCACCCAACTTGACTCCCGATCTTCCCTAACAGTGATTCACGTGCTAATTTCACTTTCCTGATGGATTAGAAAACAATAATAAGTAACTTTTATGGAGTGTTTACTCTGGCTTCCCCAATAGCTCAGTTGATAAAGAATCTGCCTGCAGTGCAGGAGACCTCAGTTTGATTGCTGGGCCAGGAAGATCCCCTGGAGAAGGGATAGGCTACCCACTCCAGTATTCTTGGGCTTCGCTTGTGGCTCAGCTGATAAAGAATCTGCCTGCAATGCGGGAGACCTGGGTTTGGAAGATCTGGAGAAGGGAGAGGCTACCCACTCAAGTATTCTGGCCTAGAGAATTCCATGGATTGTATACTCCATGGAGTCACAAAGAGTTGGACACGACTGAGCAAATTTCACTTCACTTTACTCTGTGCCTGCTGCTGCTGCTGCTGCTAAGTCGCTTCAGTCGTGTCCGACTCTGTGTGACCCCATAGATGGCAGCCCACCAGGCTTCCCCGTCCCTGAGATTCTCCAGGCAAGAACACTGGAGGGGTTGCCATTTCCTTCTCCAATGCATGAAAGTGAAAAGTGAAAGTGAAGTTGCTCAGTCGGGTCCGACTCTTAGCAACCCCATGGACTGCAGCCTACCAGGCTCCTCCATCCATGGGGTTTTCCAGGCAAGAGTACTGGAGTGGGGTGCCACTGCCTTCTCCATACTCTGTGCCTGGTACCTTGCAAATGCTATCATATTTAGTCCTCTCACAGCAACCCTTCAAGGTATGTACTATTTTTATCCCCAGTTTATAGATGAGAAATCTAAAGAATAATAACTTGCTCAAGGCCACATGACTAGTATGTTCTGGAGCTAGGATTTTGGCTGTGATTCTAGGGCACAGGCTCTCAATTACTGTGTTATACCACACTCAACTCAAATAATAATAGCTAACAATTACTGAGTGCTTGCTTACCTTTTGACCAAACATGTGCTAAGTTTTTCATATGTATTAACTCACTAATCCTCTTAAAATTCTGTAAACTAGACTTTATTATTATCCCGATTTTCAGGAAAATGGGTCACAGAGATGTTGAATAACTTACCAATTCACACCATTAAACGATTATAGACAGAAGCAGCCTTTGGTCACAAAGTGATCTGACTGCAGGGTCTACATTCTTAATCACTCCCCTATATTACCTTCTGGGCTTCCCTGGTGGTTCAGATGGTAAAGAATCTGCCTGCAATGCAGGAGACTCAGGTTCAATCCCTGGGTCAGGAAGATCCCCTGGAGAAGGGAATGGCAACCCACTCTAGTATTCTTGCCTGGAGAATTCCATGGACAGGGGAGTCTAGGAGGCTATAGTCCATGGCATTTCAGAGTCATACACACCTGAGCGACTAACACACACATTACCTTCTAGTATACTATACTGGGCCAAGGCAGGGGATGTCAAAGAGTGAGGTATGTCCATCTGAGGAGAGAATGGGGAGGTAGTGGGAGCCACTATTCACTTTCTGTTAACTGAGCCCGAGGATGTGATTTTAAACCAGAGGCAAGGCTTAGAAGGTGTACAATCATCAAAATTCTAAGCTTTAATTTTGTCTCTCCTGGAAAGGTGACAACGTTTCAAAAGTAAGAGTGTTTATTTTATTTTTCCCAATTATTTTAATTTTAATTGATTTTTATTGGAGTACAGTTGCTTTACAGTGTTTGTTAGTTTCTACTGGACAGCAAAATGAATCAGCCCTACATATACATGTATCCTTTCCCTTTGGAGTTCCTTCCCGTTCAGGTCACTGCAGAGCGTTAAGTAGCGTTCCCTGTGTATACAATAGGTTCTCATTGTTATCTATTTTATGTATAGTATCAGTAGTTTCTATAGATCAATCCCGATCTCTCAATTCCTCAGAGCCTCCTACTTCCCCCTTTGATATCCATACATTTGTTCTCTATATCTGTGTCTCTGTTTCTGCTTTGTACATAAGATCACCTATACCATTTTTTATAGGTTCCATATATATATGCATTAATGTATGATATTTGTTTTTCTCTGACTTATTTCTCTCTGTATGACACTCTCCGGGTACAGCCGCATCCCTACAGATGAACCATTTCATTCTCTTTATGGCTGAGTAATATTCCATTATATGTAGGTACCACATCTTCTTTATCCACGCCTCTGTTGATGGGCATTTAGGTTGCTTCCACATCCTGGCTATTGTAAACAGTGCTGCAGTGAACACTGGAGTGCATGGATCTTTTTGAATTATGGTTTTCTCTGGGTATATGGTCCAGTGATGGGATTGCTGGGTCAGATGATAGTTCTATGCTTATTTTTTTAAGGAACCTCCCTACTGTTTTCCATAGTGGCTATTTCAATTTACGCTTCCACTAACAGTGCATAGGGGTTTCCTTTTCTCCATCTTTATCCACGCCTCTGTTGATGGGCATTTAGGTTGCTTCCACATCCTGGCTATTGTAAACAGTGCTGCAGTGAACACTGGAGTGCATGGATCTTTTTGAATTATGGTTTTCTCTGGGTATATGGTCCAGTGATGGGATTGCTGGGTCAGATGATAGTTCTATGCTTATTTTTTTAAGGAACCTCCCTACTGTTTTCCATAGTGGCTATTTCAATTTACGCTTCCACTAACAGTGCATAGGGGTTTCCCTTTTTCCACGCCTTCTCCAGCATTTATTGTTTGCAGATTTTTTGATGATGCCCATTCTGACCCTGACTTCCCTGGTGGCTCAGAGTTTAAAGCGTCTGCCTCCAATGCGGGAGACCCGGGTTCGATCCCTGGGTTGGGAAGATCCCCTGGAGAAGGAAATGGCAACCCACTCCAGTATTCTTGCTTGGAGAATCTCATGGACTGAGGAGCCTGGTGGGCTGCAGTCCATGGGGTCACAAAGAGTCAGACATGACTGAGTGACTTTACTTACTTACTTATTCTGACCCTTGTGAGGTGATACCTCATTGTAGTTTTGATTTGCATTTCTCTAACAAAACATGGCACCCATTCTGAAAGACGTTATGGTCCATACTCAGTGGAGAAAACATATTACATTAATGCAGATTCTGTGTAGGGAGAGAACAAAAGGGCTGAATTGTGCAGTGCAAATAATTATGACATACTTAATATGTAGCTCATACAATTAATAAAAAGTATACCAATGACTGCTAGACTTATCAAGGCTGGATATTTGTAGGAGAGGAGGAGTTGAGGTGAATTGTTAGGAAGGCATCCTAATGCATGTGTGTGTAGAATGTTTAAAAGAAGAACATCAGTTCAGTTCAGTCACTCCGTTATGTCCGAATCTGTGACTCCATGGACTGCAGCATGCCAGGCCTCCCTGTCCATCACCCACTCCTGGAGTTTCCCAAACTCATGTCCATGGAGTCAGTGATGCCATCCAACCATCTCATTCTCTGTCGTCCCCTTCTCCTCCTGCTTTCAATCTTTCCCAGCATCAGGGTAGGACTCTTTTCAAATGAGTCAGCTCTTCCCATCCAGTGGCCAAAGTATTGGAGTTTCAGCTTCAACATCATAAATATGATTAAAAGTGCTGTTGGATTGAAAAAAGTTTTAAATCCAGAAACTGTTTATTCTCTTCAGGAAATCATAATTTATGTCTCTTACTTCATCTGCCATTTTTATTCTCTGGACATAATGTATTTTCCTGGGAAAGCAAACCACAATGGTTCACTTATTTACTTTAGAATTTTTCTATAAAACATATAGTTCCTATACTACAAGTAGGGCTTATACTGGGACAACTTTTCTGGAGTATAATATATATTGAAGCCTTAGATACTTGTATGTCTACTGGCCAGGTAATTTTACTCTAAGAATTTTTTTGAAGCAAAGAAATGTACAAATATTAGTTTCAATGATGTTTATTGCCATATTGTTTGTAAAAGCAAGAATAATGGACACAGTAGAGAAATTAGTTACGAATCCACGATAATGTTATATGAGGAAATTTAAGGGCTGTGGGATAGTGGACAACATACTCCATTTTTTTCTCTACAAAAATACAGATATTGTGCAGTGTGGAATGAATGCGTCTTTTATGGACCTTCTACTTGGGAAGAACATTAGCAAGCAAATCAGTGAATGTATTGGGGCAGCACTTCTCTTTACAAATAAAGTCTGCAATACTGTGAGTTGAACTACATTTTTTAGTTTTACTAAATTTCAAATAGCTCAGGGTTATTTTTGTTCATAATAACCTCATGTTTTTGCGATCTTGCTGAGCTGAGATTGTATCAGAGAAGAATGCAAGGTCAGCTGATATTTGATGCACTATTCCTCACCTGAGAGCAGATTTATAGACCCTTGAGAGCTTTCCTCTTTTAGCCAAATAGCCTTGTGCCACCACCAGACTGCAGACTCCTCAAGGACAAGAATTGGATTTTCCTGGCATTGAGGTCCGTGTCTGGTGTGTACCTGATAAATCTTGGTTAACTGCACAGGTGTGACTTTCATGTACACGTGGGTGTGCAGTACACTTTATCTGACTTCCTAAGTAGTAAGGCTGACAGACTAAGCCCGTACTGAATCCATCCTAAGATTCGGCCACGTCCGGAGAGCTGGTAGCTTGGCACTTTCAAAAATTTGTTTTTTAAGAGACATTGAAAATCCTCCCAGGGAGAGACTTACCTCTGACTCCTGGGGTAAAAGACAGATGAGATACTTATGGTTTTGTCCATGGAAAAGAGGGACCCTAAGTATGGCAGGTCACTTTCCCTTCTGGGCGATCTTTCATTCGACCTCAGCTGTTTTGCTCGTGAGCAAAAAATGAGCAGAGTTGTCTTCCAAGGAGCCTTTGAGCAGCGTGGAAAGCACTAACTGCCGTGTTCTTGGTGCTGGCAGCTTTGGCAAAGGCGTCCGCATCCTCACTGCAGAGCCCTGGATGCCTTGGTGTGGCTGTTGGTGGGCAGTGCCGACGGGGTTGGCAGAACTGCAGATCTCCACATTGGCGACAGCATGGCCAGGGTGTGGCCTGCGTGTGGCAGAGAGTGGCAGACTCCTGTGAGCCCAGGCGCTGGTTCCTGGAGCAGTGAAAGAAGGGCAGAGGCGTGGAACTTTCTCAGAATGGGCAGAAGGATGGCCACGGTGATGCTATCTTTTAATGCAATTTTAAAATAATTAACTGAACTTCAGTTTTGCTCCAAGAACATGTTGTTTCCCTTGTGAAAAGTTAGGTACTATGAAAAATGGCAATTAATTAGGCATTTTCAGATACCTGGAAACTCTACCACTGGCAATTATGATTAATGAGATGCTCAGGACATCAATAGAATCTGCATTATCCTTTGAGGATTATTATTATTTTTTTTTTTTTGAGGAGTTTACATTTTGCTAAGATTCATTTTCTTTTCCTACCAAATCCAGTGCTGTGAGGTAGATTATCCCAGCACACTCTGCAGTAACAGTCATACACTCTGGATGAGGTAGAACAGAGCACATACTCCTGTCTGGAATTTTTGTGCATTTGGCTTTGGGATTTTGAAAATAGTACTTGAGATATAAAAAGGATCATTTTTAGTTTCCCAAGTATTTTAAGTACTAGAAATAATTTTAGGTTGATACTTACCTCTCCTCTTCCCCACTTTCCCCTTCCTTCTCGTCATTTTCCTCCTCATTCTCTTTGCCCCCCTCCTTTTCCATCTTCTTCTTTGTCTTTCTATGTCCGGATGTTTCAGCATCATTTATTGGAATGGCAGATGCACTGTAATATCCATGACAAAATCATCCCATTATTATAGATTCTTTCAAACACCAGAGGAGTGCCTCATCATCTCAACGACAGCCACCTGTGTTAATACTTACATATCAATAGTTTTGCTATGACCTTGGCATCTCTCTATACATACTGGAGATATCAGTTCAGTTCAGGTCAGCTCAGTCGCTTGGTCGTGTCCGACTCTTTGCGACCCCATGAATCACAGCATGCCAGGCCTCCCTGTCCATCACCAACTCCCGGAGTTCACTCAAACTCACATCAAGTCAATGATGCCATCCAGCCATCTCATCCTCTGTCGTCCCCTTCTCCTCCTGCCCCCAATCCCTCCCAGCATCAGAGTCTTTTCCAAGGAGTCAACTCTTAGCATTAGCATCATTCCTTCCAAAGAACACTCACGGCTGATTTCCTTCAGAATGGACTGGTTGGATCTCTTTGTAGTCCAAGGGACTCTCAAGAGTCTTATCCAACACCACAGTTCAAAAGCATCAATTCTTTGGCCCTCAGCTTTCTTCACAGTCCAAGTCTCACATCCATACATGACCACTAGACAGACTTTTGTTGGCAAAGTAATGTCTCTGCTTTTGAATATGCTATCTAGGTTGGTCATAACTTTTCTTTCAAGGAGTAAGCGTCTTTTAATTTCATGGCTGCAATCACCATCTGCAATGATTTGTGTGCCCCCCAAAATAAAGTCTTACACTGTTTCTACTGTTTCCCTGTCTGTTTCCCACATGCCATGATCTTCGTTTTCTGAATGTTGAGCTTTAAGCCAACTTTTTCACTCTCCTCTTTCACTTTCATCAAGAGGCTTTTGAGTTCCTCTTCACTTTCTGCCATAAGGGTGGTGTCATCTGCATATCTGAGGTGATTGATATTTCTCCCGGCAATCTTGATTCCAGCTTGCGCTTGTTCCAGCCCAGCGTTTCTCATGATGTACTCTGTGTATAAGTTAAATAAGCAAGGTGACAGTATACAGCCTTGACATACTCCTTTTCCTATTTGGAACCAGTCTGTGTTCCATGTCCAGTTCTAACTGCTGCTTCTTGACCTGCATATAGGTTTCTCAAGAGGCAGGTCAGGTGGTCTGGAATTCCCATCTCTTTCAGAATTTTCCCACAGTTTATTGTGATCCACATAGTCAAAGGTTTGGTATAGTCAATAAAGCAGAAATAGATGTTTTTCTGGAACTCTCTTGCTTTTTCCATGATCCAGTGGATGTTGGCAATTTGATCTCTGGTTCCTCTGCCTTTTCTAAAACCACCTTGAACATCAAGAAGTTCACAGTTCACGTGTTGCTGAAGCCTGGCTTGGAGAATTTTGAGAATTACTTTACTAGCATGTGAGATGAGTGCAATTGTGCAGTCGTTTGAGCCTTCTTTGGCATTGCCTTTCTTAGGGATTGGAATGAAAACTGACCTTTTCCAGTCCTGTGGCCACTGCTGAGTTTTCCAAATTTGTTGGCATATTGAGTGCAGCACTTTCACAGCATCATCTTTCAGGATTTAAAATAGCTCAACTGGAATTCCATCACCTCCACTAGCTTTGTTCGTAGTGATGCTTTTAAGGCCCACTTGACTTCACATTCCAGGATGTCTGGCTCTAGGTGAGTGATCATACCATCGTGATTATCTTGTCATGAAGATTTTTTTTTCTACAGTTCTTCTGTGGATTCTTGCCACCTCTTCTTAATATCTTCTGCTTCTGTTAGGTCCAGACCATTTCTGTCCTTTATCGAGCCCATCTTTGCATGAAATATTCCCTTGGTATCTCTAATTTTCTTGAATAGATCTCTAGTCTTTCCCATTCTGTTGTTTTCCTCTATTTCTCTGCATTGATCGCTGGGAAGGTTTTCTTATCTCTTCTTGCTATTCTTTGGAACTCTGCATTCAGATGCTTATATCTTTCCTTTTTTCCTTTTCTTTTCACTTCTCTTCTTTTCACAGCTATTTGTAAGGCCTCCCTAGACAGCCATTTTGCTTTTTTGCATTTCTTTCTCTGGGGGATGATCTTGATCCCTTCCTCCTGTACAATGTCAGAACCTCCGTCCATAGTTCATCAGGCACTCTATCTATCAGATCTAGTCCCTAAAATCTATTTCTCTATCAGATCTAGTCCCTTAAATCTATTTCTAGTCCCTTAAGTATAGATCCATAAATAGCTCTAACTTCCAAGGTTGATATTATTTCTCTTTTACTTTTGTGTATGGGGAAACCAAAGTGAAAGAGGTTAGTTTCACAGTTAGTAAATGGTAAAGCTCATTGCAATCCCAGGCTGCCTCCAAGTCCATGCACCGAACCACCAAAACATGTTGTCTCTAAACTCAATTTTCTTTATGGTTAAATTTGCTCAAGAACATATTCTGGGATAAATTTTATGTTTCCAATTGCCTGCTTTCTAATTAGTGTTTGGGTCTAAATAACAAATAAATACTCCAACAGACACACCGAGAATGGTGGAATGAAACATCAGTTTGCTTAAAGATTCAGGTGGACAAGATTAGCTTTAGGGAGATTATGGGAAATATTTTCTGAGTGAGGTGTTTGCAGTATTTTGCAAATCTGAACTTTATAAGAACTTACTTTGAGATAGATTGCTGCCTGAAATTTTATAAGTTTAAAGAATAAAAAGATAGTTTCATGGGAAGCAACTTGTTTTATGACCATCCATTTTAATTTCCCCTCTGGTACTATTGGCATTTATTAAGAATCAGGGTTCTTTATGTGATGGACAGATTTTTAAAATTCTCATTTGACCATTTGATGATGTGCTTTATGAGTCAAATGGGGACCTTTTTGAGAGCGAAAGGGGTGCGATTAATAATTACTGTATGACAACAGGCACTAACCAGCACTGTCCCAGACAAACCAGGGCATGCGGGCAGCTGTATTTAACTTACTCCTGCATAGAGATCTGGGAATCAATGGTTCCCGGGGTCAGGGATGATTCTTGAAAAGTCGAAAGTTTTCTCTAACAGACAAATGTCATTTGCTTCTGTTCTTAGCAAAAGGACAACCTGAATTTAGTTACTGAAAATTTTTTTTTTAAGAGCATGAACTTGTTTTCCTTTTTGTGTATCAGGTTATCTTGTGTGTGTGTGTGTGTGTGTGTGTGTGTGTATGAGAGGGAGAGAGAGAGAGACAGATGGAGAGAGAGGGATGGAGGAGGGGAGAGAGAGGCTCTTTCATGGCACTGCTTCAGGTCTGCAGAGCTACTGGTGCAGCCGATGCCCTTGACCGTGAAAAGAAAGGGAGAACTCAGCCCAGGTTTCCTAAATGTTGGTTAATTTTACTTGTGAAATGAATCTAATAAGAGAAGGGCCATAGACACATAGCTGTAGTTCCATCAGTTTCCCAGTGGACAGAATATTATATCACTATTCAAAGGTGTAAATGATACCATCCCTGCCCCCCGCACCCTCAGCGTCATGCATCTTGCCATGAGGTCAGCAGGGAACAGGACGTGGCGCTCTTCTCTTTGGCCTCTTGTCATTTTCTGAGTGAAGCTGAGTGGAATCGCAGGAAGAATGAGGGAAGCTGGACCATCAGTTTAGGCATGGCTGCAACAAGTTGCTTCATTTCCCTGGGTCTCAGTGTCCTCATGGTAAGAAAAAACATTGGACTGGATCATATGAGGTTCCTTCCACTTTTGATTAATGTGATTCTATAACCTTCTGGGAGGGTAGAACGTAGATTCTTGAAAGTTCTGATGGAGACATCATGCCTAGATTTCATGCCTCACCTGCAGAAAGGGGAAAATTCAAATGCTTCTGGGGTTTTTACCAGGGCGAATGACACTTGCCCGAATATATTTAATCCCTAAAAGTGTACTTTTAAAAGCATAGATCTATAGAAAATATGAGCTATATTATGAGACCCCCACAAACCTCTCGTATAGCTGGTGAGAAGTTGCTGTGTCACTCAGGGAGCCCAGCCTGGCGCTCTGATGACCTAGGAGGCTGGGTTGAGGGGAGGGGGGCTCCAGAGGGAGATGATACACGTATAATTGTGGCTAATTTGTGTTGTTGTATGGCAGAAACCAACACAACATTGGGAAGCAATTTTCCCTCAGTTAAAAATAAATTTTAAAAAGTAAAAAAAAAAAAAAAAAAAAAAGCAGCAGTATAGGAATATTGGGCAAAGATTAAAAAACTGACATAAAAGCAAATAGTTTATTGGTTTAAAAAATGCTAGTTTCTCTCCCCGAGTAGTTGAGCTGGCTTTGCCTAGTGTAAAGGGATTATGAACATGGTGGCAAGGGGCCTTGGCTTGAAGTCACAATGGCATCGTTCCTGGCTCCCACAGTTCACTGTGTTACCTGTGGCGTTTAACCTTGTCAAGCATATTAACTTACAATCTTGGGAAGGTTATTAACTTCTTTAAATATCAGAATCCTTGTCTGTGAAATGAAGGTAATGATAGCCCTCATAACAAAAGTTATTGATAGAAATAACACATGTAAAAATATTGACACCTATTTCCCTGTAATTCCAGCCAGTTGCTAAAATTTAATGGGAAAATCAGTAGGCTAATTAACTTGTATTAGAAGTTTAGTCTAAGTAGTTGCTATGCTGCTAAGTTGCTTCAGTCATGTCCAATTCTGTGCAACCCCATAGACAGCAGCCCATCAGGCTCCACCGTCCCTGGGATTCTCCAGGCAAGAACGCTGGAGTGGGTTGCCACTTCCTTCTCCAATGCATGAAAGTGAAAAGTGAATGTGAAGTTACTCAGTCGTGTCGGACTGCAGCCTACCCGGCTCCTCCGTCCATGAGATTTGGCAGGCAAGAGTACTGGAGTGGGGTGCCATTGCCTTCTCTGAGTAGCTGCTATAAGTAGACCCAAATATATTGACTGAACACAGTGAAAATTATTTTATCTGTCATGCAATAGTCCTGGAAGGAGGGAGGAGGGAAGAGAGATCTCCAATGTGATACTCAGTGACTGCAGAGTAGAAGTCGATACTTTATTGTTGAGCATTAGGAAAGGGAGAGAAACACACACACGCTCTTGGGAACCTGAGGGTCATACCTGGACTTTCAAACATTCTTCCAAGTGAGTAGAAAAGCGGTTTCCGAGGGCTAGTGGAAGGGTAAATAGGGAGAGATGGTGAAAGGGAGCTAACGTTCAATTATAAGATAAATAAGACCTGAGAATCTAATGTGTAATGTGGTGTTATGGTTGATAACATGCTATCATAGTTGGAATTTGCTGTGAGTGAAACATAAATGTTTTTACCAAAGGGAAGAAAGGTGAATAGGTGGGGTGCTGGAGGTGTTAACCAGGTGGGTGGGGGGATTGTTTCACAAAGTATACCTGTATCATCATCACACTGAACACTTTAAATATTCTACAGTGTTATTTGTCAATTAGACCTCAGAAAAGCTGGAACAGCATTTCCTCAGGATTGCCCTTTGAGAGTTACAAGCGCATAGTGAACATTTGTGATTCTTACTGGTCTTGTCTTTGGTTGACACACAAGGCAAGGCGTAAGCAAAAAGTTTGGGCAGTTGCTTCTATGTGGAATCTAAAGTACAACGCAAATGAACCTATCTACAAAACAGAAATAGGTCCACAGACGTAGACAACAGTCCTGTGGTTGCCAAAGGGGAGGTGGGTGGGGAAGGGAAGGATTGGGAATCTGGGATTAGCAGATAGAAACTAATATGTCTAGGATGGATAGATAGCAAGGTCTTACTGTAGAGCACAGGGAGCTATATTCAATATCCTGTGATAAACCATAACGGAAAAGAATATGAAAAAGAATATATGTATATATTGTATATGTATAAAGAATATGTGTATATATATGTATAAATACGTATGTGTGCACGCCTGTTCTGTCGCTTCAGTTGTGTCCGACTTTCATGATCCCGTGGACTGCAGTCTGCCAGGCTCATGACTGTCTATGGGGATTCTTCAGGAAAGAATACTGAAGTGGGTTGAGGAAACAATGGAAACGGTGACAGACTTTATTTTCTGGGCTCCAGAATTACTGCAGATGGTGACTGTAGCCCTGAAATTAAAAGATGTTTGCTCCTTGGAAGAAAAACTATGACAAACATAGACAGCGTGACAAAGGTGCATCTAGTCAAAGCTTTGGTTTTTCCTGTGGTCATGTATGGATGTGGAGTTGGACCATGAAGAAGGCTGAGTGCCAAAGAATTCATACTTTTGAACTGTGGTACTAGAGAAGACTCTTGAGAATCCCTTGGACTGCAAGGTGATCCAATCAGTCAATCCTAAGGGAAATCAACCCTGAATATTCACTGGAAGGACTGATGCTGAAGGTGAAGCTCCAATACTTTGGCTACCTGATGTGAAGAGCTGACTCACTGGAAAAGACCCTGATGCTGGGAAAGATTGAAGGTGGGAGGAGAAGGGGACGACAGAGGATGAGATCGTTGGATGGCATCACCGACTCAATGGACCTGAGTTTGAGTAAGCTCCAGGAGATGGTGAAGGGCAGGGAGGCCTGGCGAGCTGCAGCCCGTGGGGTCACAGAGTTGGGCATGACTGACTGAACAACAACGCTAGTATCAACTGATGATATTTTTAGGATTTAATGGGAGATAATACCACCTTGATCAAGGTGTAGTGTTCAGAAAATTCTTATTTACGCTTCCCCTGGCTCTCCTGCCCCTCAGAATTCTGCTGAGGGTCAGCTGTGGTCCTGACCAGTGGCCTGAGTGCCCGTACGATACGAACTGCGTGTGTGTGTGATAAGTTGCTTCAGTCATGTCCAACTCTTTGCAAACCCATGGACTGCAGCCCACCAGGCTCCTCCGTCCGTGGGATTTTCCAGGCAAGAACACTGGAGTGGGGCGCCATCGCCTTCTCCAACAGTACATACTAGGCTGTCGCAAATTCCCTCTGATAAGTTATCAGTAGACTTATTTTCTGATCTGACTCCAGTCTAAGAGAAGGTTACTGGTTTCATAATGAGGTTTTCTCTTATGTATGGTTGGATGAATTGAAGGTCTTTGAATAAAGAAGGCAAATCTCAGAAATTTGTCATTCATTCATGGTGTTTTCTAGAAGACTGGCTGCCAAAAATGGTTTGTGGATTATTGCTTGTCTGTGACAAGCATGACAAGTGTTACTCACTCTAGAGTAAATGAGAAAAATAAGAACAAAGTAATCTCCTTCATAAGTAATTTGTTTATTCAATTTATTTTTTTAATGGGGAGAGTATGTCCTCCCTCTTTTTTTTTTTTTTTTGGTTTAAAATTTTTCTTTCTACTTATAACATGATGATGAATCTTGAAAAAAAGACAATTATTGATCCATGAAGTCCCAGTGAACAATCATGCTTTCTGGAATTTTGGTCTCTGCTTTCAGATGTCTTTAGAAAGGTTTAGTGAACTTTGCTTTGTTTTTAGCATTGCTGAACTGTGATTTCATTCCCTTGCTTTTTTTAGGATGCTTATTTTCTTACTCAGCAAACAAATCAGTCTTTGTTACATATAAACTCTCAAAATCTTTTCCATTTTGTCATTCTTATCACGTAGGTAAGAAGGTCCATTTACTTTTCACGTTAGGGAGTTAGAATAAAAACCAGTAAAAGATCTTGAGCATGTATCCATGAGATAGGCACAGGCCTTGGGATTTCACATGCATTGTCACGTTTTTACAAGATATTTTTTGATGTGGACCATTTTAAAGTCTTTTTTGAATTTGTTAGAACATTACTTCTGTTTTTTATATTTTTGTTTTTTGGCTGCAAGTCATGTGGAACCTTAGCTCCCTGACCTGGGATCAAACCTGTACCCTCTGTGTTGGGAGGTGAAGTCTTGGACCACCAGGGAAGGCCCCACTGTCACAGTTTTACTTTGTTGCAGCCTTGCTTTCTGTTCCCTGAGAATCTGAGATTTCTTTTTCTCTTATGGAACTGGATGTGGTGTGAGTGGTAACAGAGAAATTATAATATATTGGGTGTTCAACATGTTCTTTTTGAGGAATTTTCATTAATAAATCCATGATTAAAGTTGAGATGAATGTTTTATCACAACTCTACTCAGAGAGAATCTCAAAAAGACCACAGTCCCATCATAGAAATTACTATTGGAAAATTTATCTCTAGTTGGAATGGAAAAGGCATAATAACCATAAAAATCTGTAAAACCAATTTAAAGCATTTTTAAAAATAGACATGCTTTAGATCTTTGAACAATAACATTTCACTAATAAAGAGGATGAGCAAAATTGTAGGAAATCTTTGGAAGCTGGTGTTTCTATCATTTTGATCATGTTATGGAAAAAGTTTACGTGGTTTAAGTTTGACTTGCATCTTAGTTTCCTGGGTAACTTGTTAGAGAAAGTAATACCATGTAATGACATTTTATGAACTTTAAATCATTCTCATCTGAAAATCATGCTGGGAGCTGCCATTTGAAAACAAACAAGCACAAATAAAATAACTCAAGAGGAATAAATAGGTTGGATTTTAAACAGGTGAATGTTACTGAAGTGTGTTCATGGCCAAGACAGCTCTTAAAGCCAGACCGCTTTTCCTTCAAAAGGGAAAGTTCTTGGGCTGCGGTGGAGACAGTTGTATCTCTCAGGTTTGAAGGAGTGGCTGTCAGTGACGAAAACACAAAAAGTTCGCTGGCCAGAGAAATGAACACACACACACTCGTATATATAAAGCATGTCATCAACAAGGACCTATTGTGTAGCACAGGGAATTCTACTCAATATTCTGTAAGAACCTAAATGGGAAAAGAATCCAAAAGGAAGGGATATATGCATACGTATCACTGAATCACTTTGGTGTACACCCGATACTAACACGTTATAAATCAGCTATACTCCAATGTAAAATACAAAAGTTTTAAAAAGTTATAGAAAAGAAAATTCTCTTTGGTGTGGTGCTGACCTGTGACCCCAGTGGTTTAAAATGAGTGGATGGATGGCGGCCCCATGTGTGACAGTGCAAGAGGCAGGCTTTCTCCAAGATTTAAACATAAAAGATGAGAAAATGAAGAGCCCTTATTTAAAGTCCATCCTTAAATCTCTCAGTCTTATTTTTTTAAAAATAGTCATCATGCTGTGTATTACATCCTCAGAACATATAACCGTAAGTTTGTGCCTTTTGACCACCTTTACTCATTTCCCCCAGCCCCCACCCTATAAAATGAGCTGTAAAATGAAGTTAAAAGAAGAACAGGAGGGATATTAAGACATACAATGTGTGTCTGTGTTAGAGTGAGTTGTGAGTGAACTGGTGAACAGCTGCACTAAAATATCAACCGTTTCTAGACCCAAACCAAGTCACAGCTACAGGGTTCTCCCTTTAGGATCCCTAGAATATTTAAAAATAAGACAGTGGCAATGCCAATGCCAGCCCAGGCGCTTGTTAGCAAGTTGTTTTTGTGCTGAATATAGTATGCTGGGGGACACATGTATACCTGTGGCTGATTCATGTCGATGTAAGGCAGAAGCCACCACAGTATTGTAAAGTACTTAGCCTCCAGTTAAATAAATTAATTAAAAAAAGATCAAGTGAATCCCTTTGCTGTTACTTGAAACTATCACAACATTGTTAATCAGCTATGAAAAGTGAAAGTGTTAGCCACTCAATCTATGGACTATAGCCCTCCAGGCTCCTCTCTCCATGGAGTTCTTCAACAAGAATACTGGAGTATCCATTCCTTTCTCCAGGGGATCTTCCTGACCCAGGGATGGAACCTGGGTCTCCTGCATTGCAGGTAGATTCTTTACCATCTGAGCCACCAGGGAAGCCACTCCAATACCAAAAAAAAAAAATTTCCTTTTACAAACGCTAGTGGCTCAGTCAGTAAAGAATCTGACTATAATGCAGGAGACCCAGGTTTGATTCCTGGATCAGGAAGATCCTCTGGAGAAGGGAATGGCAACCCACCCCAGTATTCTTACCTGGAGAAGTCAATGGGTAGAGGAGTCTGGCAGGCTACAGTCCATGGGGTCAAAAAAAGCCAGACGTGACTGAGCAACTAACATTCACATGCATTATTTAGAAATAAGGAGAAACTAAAAGACCCACTGTACACAAACATGTAAATAGATAAAAAAGATAAGGCAAGGCATACTAAAGAGTTAAGAGTTTCATTTGAGCATAAATCCATTGAATTGGTCAGCATCAAACAGGACGTTGTTGGGAGCTGTACACTGACAGGCGCTGGGGAAGAGCTTTGTGGAAAGAAGGGGAAGCAGAGGGAGGAGATGGCCTGATGGCCTTGACTTAAGCAGCCCCTCATTTGGGAAAGTCGGGCTGGCTGTTTGTGATTGGTGTCCTTGGGTGTTGATTTCTCAACCTTGAAGCATTTCAGTCTTAGGTTTTGGTTTGCTTACAGGGGCTACTAAGGCAGTTTGAAGCCACTCAGTATAACGACCTCCTTGTTTCTTTAATTTAACAAGCATGTAGCCACGCAGGACCCTATGAGGCTCCACCCCATATCCTTGGCTGCAGCTCTTCTCTGAGGTAGCCAGATAATATATCTGATGCACATTTCCTGAGTTGTTTTACAGATGCTAAGTCCTTGTCAAAGTGTTAGTTGCACAGTCGTATCTGACTCTTTGTGACCCGTGGATTGTAACCTGCCAGGCTCCTCTGTCCATAGGATTTCCCAGGCAAGAATATTGGAGTGGGTTGCCATTCTCTTCTCTAGAGGAGATTCCTGATCCATGGATGGAACCCAGGTCTCCTGCACTGTAGGCAGATTCTTTATTGTCTGAGCCACCCAGGAAGCCTCATAGATGCTAAAATCCTCACCACATGGAAGAAATCAGCTACTTGAGGATCATGAGCATATAGCCCCCTAAGGATTGATAGTATGAACACCTGTGACCCTTCCCTGTTACCTCACTGTCAGAATTATGCACAAGCTGATCACACACCCTGGGACACCCCTCTCTCACCTGGCCTTTGAAAATGCTTTGCTGAAAGCCATCGGGGAGCCTCGCTGCCCTGGACTCCTTGCCTGACACCTGCAATAAACACTGCGCTTTCCTTCACCGCAACCTGGTGTTAGTGGATTGACTTTATTGTTTGCAGCTGAGTGGACCCATCTGGTTTGGTAACAAGCAGAACCCCAGAGGTTTAGATATTGCTTCTCAGTGTCCTTTTTGAGGACTTACTGTGTGCAAGACTACTTACGCTTACTGTTCACCAGCCATTCATTCATCTACTTTAACTACTTGAAATGCCCTTGAAGTCTGTACTGTGGGTCAGGCATCACTCTAGGTACTGAGGATACAAGGTAGACATGGACAGTTGGGCCACAGGCTTCATGGGGCCTGCGTGATAGGGGAGGGTGGTGAGAGAGCTGACAGTAGCCATCCACAAATGAATAAACAAGGTAATGGTAGGTAGCAATAAATGGAAAAAGAAAATAAAAGCGCAAGGAGGACTGGAGATGGCCGGAGGCCAGAGACTGAGTGCAGGCTGCTCAGAAAGGCTCAGGAGAGCCTCTCTTGGGAACCAACACTCCCTGAGGACGAAGTGGGGGGTGGGGGAGCATTCCCTACAGAAAAACAGGTGCAAAGGGTTCTCAGCATCTTATTTCTGTATATTACTCATTTTTCAACTGTCCAAGGCTGACTGTCCAAAGCAGCACAGCGAGGAGCTAGCATGTTCCTTCCTTGAAGCATGTTTGGCTCAGAGCCTATGTCTTCAGCTACCGTGTATACTGCTTACTGGAGATGGACCGCTGATTGAGCCCTGCTTCATCTGGCATCAGCAGAAGAGACAGACACACCAGCTGACGGACCCATCTTAGGTCTGGCAACCAGAGTCCTGACCTGGGCTCCCACAGTGTGAGCCATTGCCCCTCACTCAAATTCCAGACCTGAGTTTTTCACACCCAGAACCTCCAGAAGGAAGGAGAGGCCAGATTTTATTATTTTTATTTATTTATTTATTTATTTTTGAGAGGCCAGATTTTAAAATGCCCACTTCTTTCTCTTTCATATACCCACATCCTATCAAACAGGAGCAATTGCAAATCAGTGAGTAAACTAAAAAAAAAAAAATCATAGCAAAGAAATAAAGAATGTAAACCAGAGGAAGAAAGAGGAAATGCTCATGAGGATGTTCATCTTTAATGAGAATAAATAAGTTTATTTGCGTTAATTGCCAAAGAATTACAAACGAAAACAAGACACCATTTCAACCTTTTTTAAAATTCGCAAACATGAAAGAGGCCAAGAATATCCAGGGTTTGTGTGATGTCGATCACAATTTGGGTATAGACACCTTGTAATCTAGGTGGGGCACTTCTCTCCCTCATGGCTCAGCGATAAGGAGTCCATGTGCAGTGCAGGAGATGCTGCAGGAACCTGCAGTTTGATTCCTGGGTCAGGAAGATCCCCTGGAGAAGGAGACGGCAACCCACTCCAGTGTTCTTGCCTGGGAAATCCCACGGACAGAGGAGCCTGATGGGCTACAATCCATGGGGTCGCAAGAGAGTCAGACAATGACTTAGTGACTAAACGCACAGGCAGCAAGATCTTATAGACTCTGTGTTCACATGTTACAAGGTGTCGAGAGGTGGACAGACTCTCAGAAGATGTGACCGGGGACTCCCCTGGTGGTCCAGTGGTTGAGAATCCTCCTTCCAATGCAGGGGGTGCGGGTTTGATCCCTGGTTGGGGAACTAAGATCCTAGACGCGGTGGGGCAACTAAGCCTGTCCTTGGCAACTCCTGAGCCCGAGTGCTGCAGTGAAGACCCAACACAGCCAAAAAAAAAAGATTTTACCAGACTGAACCGTGAATGTGGTCTTGTTTGAAGAAAGAGTCTTTGTGGATGTAGTAGAGATGAGATCCTTCTGAGTTAGGATGGACTCAATCCAAGAACAAATGTCCTGAGAGAAGTAAAGCAGACAGACATGCAGGGGCAGCTTAGGGCGAGTGGCTAAGAGGTCAAGGAGCGTCTGGGTCACCTGAAGCCAGAAGGGGCAAGGATTCTCCCACATCCTTCTGCCAACTTCTTGCTTTGGGACTTCTGGCCTCCAGAACTGTGAGAGAATGTATTCCTGGTTTTTTAAACAATCTTTTTGCTGTTATTGTTTATTTATTCATTGGCTGCACCATGTGGCATGCGGGATCTTAATTCCATGACCAGGAACTGAACCCAGATCCCCTGCATTGGAAGGCAAGTCCTAATGATTGGACTCCAGGGAATTCCTGATTCCTGTTGTTTTAAGTCTCCAAGTTTGTGGTAACTTGTTCCTGCAGCCTTAGGAACTAATGCACAAGGTACATCCACCTTTCATGTGACACTATTTTGTAATGGCAAAAATCAAAACTATCTAAATGCTTGTCAATGTGTGACTGGTTAGCTAAGTTATGTTGTTAAAGAAGATAGATCTAATTGCTCTGATAACTTGTGATATATTGATAAATAAGGAAAAAAGACATTGTTATTATTAAAAAATAAAACCAAAATCTCCTTTTGTAAATATGTTTGACATAGAGTGAACTTGAATGGAAGGTGATTCTCCATTTTTCTGATAGGGATGCTCTTGAGTACTGGGCAAATTTGAATATATAAATCTTTAGGGACATAGATGAAATAATCAAAAGTCTACTCATAAATTATTAATGTAGCTGAACATGCATATTCAACATCAAAAGTGTAAGATAATATTAAACTAGACAGATTTTTTTCTCTTTCATTTTCTTGCGATTTTATTCAGATCCTTAGTATGCTATGTATAGCTTGAGAACATTTTAGGCTAATACTTCTTCCCCCTAGAACTGCTGCTTTAAATAGACTTAACTTTAGTGGCTGAAAGGTACCACAAAGCTGTGGAATCCTCTCAAGCTCTTTTTAAGGGATGCTACAGAGCAATCTGATAGCACAGTTATAGGTATTAGAGAAAAATAAAATCATTTCATGAACTCTACTAAGTTCAATCTGGTCAATGAATTTTATCTGTTTAACATTTGTGCACACATAGAAAAATGGAAGGATATAAACCAAGCTGTGTCCAAGTAACAGCGGTTACCCTGGGGTGTGGGGTTAGTAGTAACTGTGTGTGTCTTTTACCAATTAGTTTTCCACTTCTCTATTGTTGGAATGCGTTACCCGGGCAGGTAGTACTTTTGTATTACTAATACTGTTAACTATAAAAGGAAAGAAATGTAAAAATCTACCAGTCCTTTAAGATCCGGGCTACCTTTGACCCATCCTCATCTTATTCAGAAGTGATTTCTTATCCAATTTTATCCGGAGATGACTTCTCCCCACTGAAATCTCCCAGTGATTTCTCTCTCTCTCTCTCTTTTATGCGCTATTACTTTCTAATGTGTACACTTATCCTTGCTGAATAACTTTTATTTGTTCTTGAGAACCCTGCTGCAAAGGAGAAAGCTAGTGAATAAATATATCTGGTAACTAATTATTGATCTCATTAAAAATTTTATTTTTGGAGTAACATACCACATAATCAGCTTTTAAAAAATGTACAGTTCTATACATTTTAACACATGTATAGGTATTTGTATATACTGTGATCAGAGTACAGAACAGTTCAGTCATCTTAGAAAAAGTCCCTTGTGGAGACATAATATGCAATTTCAAAATGATCCTTTTGTAGTTATATCTTTCCCCTTTCTCTTCACCCCTGGCAAATACTGATCTAGTCTACAAAAGTATGTCCCTTTTTTATGTATTTTTGAGACATTTATGTCAATAGAATCTTACAGTATATAACCTTTTGAGACTGGCTTTTTTCACAGGGCATAATACCTTAGACTGGAGGAGGGCAGGGCAACCCACTCCAGTATTCTTGCCTGGAGAATCCCAGTGGACAGAGCCTGGTGGGCTACAGTCCATGGGGTCAAAAAGGGTCAGACATGACTGAGCAACTAAGCTCAGCAGCACAGTGCCTTAGAGTTCCATCCAGGCTGTTGTACACCTCCCTAGATCAATACTTTTTTTTTTTTTTTTTTTTTTTTTTTTGTGGAGGAAGATTCCATTGCATGGATGTGCCAAGGTTTGTTTAACCCTTTACCTGCTGAAGGACGTTTGGGTTGTTTCTGGTTTGGGGCTATTATGAACACAGCCATTACCTACATTAGTGTACAGGTTTTTGTGTGGGCATGAGCCTTCGTTTGTCTAGAATGAATAACTAGGAGAGGCCTTTGGGGTCATGGGAGTGTATTTTTACCTTTATAAGAAAGTGCCACACTGTTTTCTGAGAGTAGCACCACTGTTTTGCATTTCCACCTGTAATATGTCAGCATTCCAGTTGCTCTGTATCTTACCTGTATTTTCCTCCCATATTTTCAACATTTTTTATTATGGCCATTCTAATAGGTATGTACTGAAATCTCATGGTTTTTCTTGCATCCCTAATAACTAAGGGTGTCGAACATCCTTTCACGTGTGTACTTGCCATGTGCGTATCATTGGTTGTGTCTATTCAAGAACTTTTGCCATTGTCAGAATAATTAACCGCTGGTTTGTTGAAAGCAGTATTTTCCAACAGGTCCACTGCTGGCATTGGGGTGGTATAATTTCTGGTTCTGTATGTTGTCCTTTTCATTGAAGCTTATTTAGATTCCCAGGGACACAAAATGCTCGAAGCATGAGAAGCTGTGAAGACCAAGAACACTTGCACACGTTTCCGAGCTCCACTGGGAGGGCAGCACCACCTAGGGAAAACCCACTTGCTTAGAGATTAGGCTTTTTCTGTAAAACCAGATTGATTTCCCCCATTTCGTCTGATTTGTGGAGGAAGGAGCTTCACCCTATCATGGTTCTTCTTGGGAAGAGAGGAATTCATGCTGGTCAGATAAGCAGCAGAGTTCGCTGGGATTTAAGTCACTATTTCTCAACAGTCTGTGCATTGCTTAGCCTCCACGTATCCTTTCTGTAAATTAGGAACTGACAACTTCCTTCAATGCCATAAATATCGCTTGGACCAAATTCCTCCCATTACCTATGGTATTTGTGTGTGTGTGTGTGTGTGTGTGTGAGAGTTAGGATGTGTATGAGGTTGGAGGAATGACCACTGTTAGCTTTCTCCTACTCCTCCACCATCTCCCTGCCCACCCCTTCCTCCTCCTCTGCCCCCTCTCAGTCCCTCCCTTCTCCTTCTCCCTCTTCTTCCTCCTTCTCCTTTTTTTAGTTCAGTTCAGTTGCTCAGCTGTGTCTGACTCTTTGCGACCCCATGAATTGCAGCACGCCAGGCCTCCCTGTCCATCACCATCTCCCGAAGTTCACTCAAATTCATGTCCATCGAGTCGGTGATGCCACCCAGCCATCTCATCCTCGGTCGTCCCCTTCTCCTCCTACCCCAAATCCCTCCCAGCATTAGAGTCTTTTCCAATGA